>LR990106.1:0-483993 GCA_905147225.2 Euproctis similis
CAGGTTATATTATAGAGTTTATTTTAATTAATGTAATTCTTATTCCTAATCAAATGTTTGTATAATGTTATAATTGTTATTCTTGAAAATATGAACTAATTAATTATTATGTATCAGTACATCCGGCTATCTGTTGTGTAGATAGCCGATGATGAAATAAATATAGAAATGTAATTTATGTAAATAGTTAATGCCAGGATTAGTCTTACATCCGGCTATTTACGAAGTAAATAGACGCTGATGAAATTTTAGTTTATAATATTTATATTAATGTAATATTTAAATAAAGAAAAAACCACCAGTGCTACATCTTGCACAGCCAAGATGATAGAAACTGGCTAGGTTATATCTAAATAATTTTATATCTTACCGAATGTAACTTATTTATTAATTATAATTATTCGTATTTTTCTCACTGCTTATTACACATCCAGCTCTTTTCCAACGTAAACAGCTGCTGATGAAATTGTATATACCATTTAATTTATATAATGCCAAATTAGCCAAATGTCCACTGATACTGCATCTTGCATAGTCAAGATCGCAGATATCAGACAGGGCATTATTATTGCTTATTATTAATTCATTATTGTTATCATATTCTGTAATTATAGTAACCAAACCCCATTGTATAGTATTGTGTTCAACACTAGTCGAATAATTAATGTACTGCCAATCAGATGAACGGTCAAAAAACATAACTAATAAAGATATAGCGTTAAATCATTTGCATGGAAACCATAAGAACCCTGATAACGTTAGGGGATAAGTTCGCGGGCCGGGCCATAGCGCCCGGACAAAAAAAAAAAAAAAAAAAAAAAAAAAAAAAAACCTAACCTAACCTAACCTAACCTTTTTTTTTTTTTTTTTTTTTTTTTTTTTTACGCGAGGAAATGCTTTATGCACACCCCCCGCCTGGGGACGGCAGGGGGTAGTGTGGGACTCCCAAAACAGTAAACTGAGATCCGATCCTAGGGTTACCCACTAAAACCTCGCGGCGGCCTTCCTCCGGCGTTGGGGTGGTCCAGGATTCGGATAAACCCCTCTGGTCCACCCCGCCGTCGCCCCCCCTCAGTCACGAGGGGGTGCTCATCCTCGGGGAGCCTCGGCGAGGCTCCCCGGGCGGGGCGGCTCCGACCGCGCGCTGTAAAGAGGCGCGCGGCCGGTGGCGCCCCGGACGACCCTCCCCGGCCGCACCGGGGGGTCATCCTTCCCGGGCCGCGACCCGGGCGCCCCCGCGGGGTGTGCGCCCTCGCGGCCCGTCGGCGGCGGCGATCACTGAGCTCGCCGCCGCCGCCTTCGAGCGGGGTCGGCTCTCTCCCGACCCCGCTCGGCGGCCTCCTTCTGGAGCATGACTGCTTCGCAGAAGGAGACCACAGCCCTCCACTCCTCCTCGCCCGCCAGCATTGCCGCGACCAACGCCGGCGGGGACAAGTCTCGCCCGATCCCGTCGACCAGGACTCGGCGCTCGGCCGCCCAGGCCGGGCAGACCTCCAGCGTGTGCTGGGCCGAGTCCAGGTCGGATGCGCAATGGTGGCATCTCGCCGTCTCTTCACGTTTTATTCGACTCAGACACTCACCGAAGCACCCGTGCCCGGTGAGTATCTGAGTCAACCTGTAGGTGACAGTGCCCCATTTACGGAGCACCCAGGCCTCGAGGTGGGGCAGGACGGCCCCGACGGCGCGCGAACGCGTACCGCCCTGGAGGACCAGCGCGTCGCGCCAGTCCCCCAGGACCCGCCGGAAGGCCTCCCGCCTCCGCACTTCGTGTCCCCGCGCGTCCCCCCCTCCCCGGCCGAGATCGTACGCGGCTGCGTACATCTCGGCCAGGATGATGAAGGGGGGATAACTCGCGAGGACCGTCGCCGCCTCGTACGAGATTGTACGGTAGCCCCGTACGATCCGTATGGCCATGATCCGCTCCAGGCTCCTCAGCAGAGCCCTGGAGCGGGAGGCCCCCGCGAGGTCTCGCGACCAAACGGGGGCCCCGTACAGGGCCACGGACCGCACGACGCCACCGTAGAGGCGGCGAACTCCCTCCCCCGGTCCCCCGAGGTTGGGCAGCAGGCGGTGCAAGGCGCCCGCCACCCGTCGCGCTCGGGGGACCATCCGTACGAAGTGCTCCTCGAAGCTCCAGCGGCTGTCCAGGGTGAGGCCGAGGTACTTCATGTACCGCCCCACCGGGACAGCCGTGTCACCCACCTGGATCCGCGAGGCCGGGGGTTCCCTGCCTCTTGTGAGGCGGTGGAACCATAGCGCCTCACTTTTGTGAGGCGCCACCTCCAGGCCCAGCCCGCGGATCCGTCTGACGACGATTGCCACCCCCAGCTCGGCGAACCTGAGCGTACGCTCGAAGTCGGGCCCCGTGGCGACCACCAGAGTGTCGTCTGCGTAGCACACGACACTCACGCCACGGGGCAGACTGGTGCGGAGGACCGGATCATAGGCGAGGTTCCATAGCAGGGGCCCGAGCACGGACCCCTGCGGAACCCCGCACGTCACCGCCTTCCTTTGCTCCGTCCCGTTCCGGTCGACATAGTCCACCCGTCTCTCCTGCAGGTAGGCCCCGATGACCGACCTTAGGTAGGGAGGCACCTCGTGGTATTCGAGGGCCTCCCTGATGGCCGGCCAGGGGAGGGTCCCGAAGGCGTTGACGATGTCTAGCGACACCGCCAGCGCGACCCCCCCCGATCGGACTGCCGGTTCCGACAGGGCCCGCACCCGACGCACCGCGTCGATGGTCGAGCGCCCCTGCCGGAACCCGAACTGGCAGTCCGATATGTCCGGGCCCACCTGCGACAGGTGGCTGCTGATACGGGCGGAGATAACTCTTTCGAAGAGTTTCCCCGCCTCGTTCAGCAGGCATATCGGCCGGAACGACGACGGAGCGTCTCCGGTCCTCCCTTCCTTCCTAATTAGCACCAGTCTCGCCGACTTCCAGTCGAGGGGGAACACCCCGCGGCGGAGGCAGCTGGTGAACAGCCGCCTCGCCTTGTTCCCTAACACTCCCAGAGCGAGCGCCAGGACCCGACCCGGAACTCCGTCCGGGCCGGGAGCGGCGCTGCGGGAGGCGAGCCGTGCGACGGCCCGCCCGAGCTCGTCCTCCGTCACCTCCAGCTCGTCGGACCACGGAGTGTGGTCCGACTGTGACGGAGGAACCGAGGGACCGCCCTGGACCCTAGGGAAGAGTGCGTCTACGACTCTTCCCACGACTTCCGGGTCCAGGGATTCCGTCAACGGAGGGACCCACGGGGTCAGCTTGCCCAAGACCATCCTGTACGGGCGTCCCCATGGGTCCCTGTCCAGTCCCTCGACGAGCTCGTTCCAGGACCGCTCGCGAGCCGCAGCGATGGCTACGCATACGGCGTGCGCGGCGGCCCCGTATTCCCGTCTGGCTCTGAGAGCCTCCTCGACCGTGGTTCGCCTTCTCTTCCGGGCTCTCAAGTACCGGCGGCGAGCGACGAAGGCGGCCTTTTGCAGCCGCTCGATCTCCTCGCTCCACCAGTACACGGAGCCCCGCCGGGGCGGCCCGACTCGCGGCATCGACGCGTCGCAGATCGACGTCATCGTGTCGCGCAGCCAGGCCGCTTGCGCCTCGGGATCGGGCGATCCCGCTCCCTCCGTCCAGTCCGCGACGCTGGCGGCGGCCACGACCATGTCTCGGTCGAGCCGCTTGAGAGACCAGCGCCGCGGAGGGCCGCTAGTCTGGCGCGGGCGGCTGGGGCGGCGGAGCGACACATCCAAAAAGATGTGTCGGTGGTCGGATAGATTGACCACCTCCTCCGCCACCCGCCATCCGGTCACCATGGCGGCGGCCGAGGGAGTCGCCCACGATAGATCGATGATCGACTCCCCCTGCCACCGCACAAAGGTGCTGACCGACCCCCGGTTGAGCAACCGGAGGTCCAGTCCTGCCGCCCACTCCAGAAGCGTCTCTCCTCTGACGTCGTCCCGGGCGTCGCCCCACTCGCTCGAGTGAGCGTTGAAGTCGCCCAGGACGAATACCGGACGGGGGGCGCAACCGCGAAGGCGGTTCGCCAGCCCGTCCAGGTATGCCTCGTACGCGGCGAGGCCGCTGTTCGGAGAGACGTAGCAGCCCACTACGACCATGGATCCCCACTCCACGGCGACGTAGCCTGGACCTTTCCACAGGAGGGAGCAGTAGCTCCCCTCAGCCCAGTAAACGGCCACCGAGCCCGCGTCGTCCCCGAACCATCGCGGGTGGACGGGGACGTGATTGGGCTCGGCGACCACCGCCAGGGCAACCGAATGCTCAACCACCGTCTGCGCAAGCAGGTCTTGCGCAGCGCGGCGGTTGTTGAGGTTGCCCTGGAGGAAGCGGGCGTGGAGGTCCGTTATTGGACCTCCATAGTCCCGCCCGCCTGTCCCCTAACAGGGGAGGGTGGCCTCGCGGCCGCCGCCTTCATCTTGGGGGGGGAACACTTCTTCCCCCCCATTCTGTGATCCGCTCGGCAGCCCAGGTCAGAGCAGACCGGGCAGCGCGGAGCGGGCGCGGTGCAGGCGCTCGCGATGTGGCCTGCCACGCCACATCGGTAGCACCGCCCGCTCCTGTCCACGGCGCAGGGGCACCTCGCGCGGACGTGCCCCTTTTCGAGGCACCGGAAGCACTGCAAAGGCCGTGCTGCCAGCGCCTCGACGCGCGCCGCGGTCCACCCGATCAGCACCCGCCGCTGAGCCGCCAGTTTCCTGGCGACTGCGAGCGGGCACCTGACCCAGGCCGAGCCCAGCCGAGACGGGCTGGAGCGGATCTCCCCGACCTTTACGTCGGTCGGGGCGCATCCGCCCGCCTCGGCGATCACAGCGGCGACGGTCGCGGGGGTGATGGACTCGTCCAAGTCCATCACCCTCAAGTCGCCCATTTTGCACGGGCGCGAGATAATCGCGCCCGTGTCGGCGACGGCCACCCTCATTTTGTCGGCCAAGGCGTCGGCCTTGGCGGAGCTGTCCGGACCGGGGATCTCGAGCATGAGAGCCCCGGTCATTGCCCTCCGGACCTTCAGCCCCCCCGAGATGCCAAGATCCGCAAGTTTAATGCGGCTCTTGGCAACCTCCATCACCGCCGCGAGCGTGGTGTCGACGCCCGGAGGCACCGTCACCACCACAGCGGCGGTATTGGGGGGCTTCGGCAGCCCCGCAGGTTTGGCCTTCGCCTTGGCCTTCCCCTGCGCCTGTGCAGGAGCGGCGGCGGCGGCGCGAGCCTTCCTGGCGGCGGCAGCGGCCTTGCGGCCGACCACCGTCGCCCAGGTAACCTAACCTAACCTAACCTAACCTAACCTAACCTAACCTAACCTAACCTAACCTAACCTAACCTAACCTAACCTAACCTAACAACTGGTAATTGTGTTGACAATCCACCATCTTGTGCCACCCAGGCCGGCATACAAAATTAAACTATACATAAAAATAACTTCCTCTGTAAAATATAAATTTGACCAAGCTTATCAGCGTGTTGTGTTGTCCCTATTTTTATTACAATTTTATACTTAAAATATTGTATTTATTACTGTATTTGACTGCTGTTGGGCTCTTTACACCCACAGAAAATTTTTAAGTTGACTGTTGAATGATAATGTTGACAATTTGAACTGAATTTTCTTGAATTTTGCAATTTATTAGTAATTATTGAATATTGTATTTTATTATTATTGTTTGACAACCGCTCGGGCTTTTTACACCCTGAGCTTTATTTAAATTGACAGTCTGCGGGCTCTACACCCCAGACCTTATCTATTAGATAGTGACTACTGTTTCGGGCACTTTACACCCGGAGCACTAAATAGGTCATTGACTTAGTTATTATCAAATTACTGACGTCTGACCAGGGTTTTTACACCCAGGCCACGGTCCTAAATTTGCTGATTAACTGAACGCGAACTCTTAACATGAACAGAACACCGCCTAAAAAGCCTTTGATTAGGTCAGCAAAGCTGACAATGAATACAACCATCGATCTGCCTGCTTCTTCCCGAGCTCTGGCAGTCACGACCGGTCCGCTGTCACCGGCTGCTTTGAGCCCATCCTACCAGGATGGCAAAGTTAGTGTAGGGGACAGAGTGGCGGAGTACGGACTACGAACCGGTGCAGCACCCAAATCGGGGGCGTCCGCACAGAAAACGGAAATGGTAACCGAAACTTCGCCACCGAGAAAAGTTTATAAAAATAGGCGAACTGAAGCAAACGCTCTTTTACAAAAAGGTAATAAAGCTCTGGCAACATCAAAAAATATAAGAACGGATATAAAAAAGGAACTGACTGCAGTCATTGACCGGCTAGTCGCACTGGTGGGGGAGTCAGAGCGGGAACTTGCAAAAGGTAACCACCTGCCCACCACACAGTCCCCGACAAAGAAAGAAATAGCACAGGCTAATGGGGAAACAGAAGTGAGCACAAACTTGGCTCGACAACTGGAAGCCCATTCCAAACAGCTTGAGCAGCAGGGCTTGGAAATTGTGGCCATGAGAAAGGCCATGGAGACAATCTCGCTGGCGGTCTGTGGCGGGTCGCGAGGTGATGGGGAGCTAATCACGGTGGTTGAGGAGCTTAAGCAGACAACCCGGGAAGTCGTGGAACATGTCTCGGCGCTGAAGGTGAGCTCACCTACATACGCAGAGGCACTGTCTTCACCCCAAAACGCTGGGCTGCATAGGCCATCACCAAAGCCGAGGCACTCCGTCATCGTGTCCTGCGCCGCTGGATTGGTTACCGGTGGCGACGTAGTCGATAAGATCAGGGGTACACTCGACGCCAAACAAAACGGTCATCAAATAGAAAGATTGAAAAAGACCAAAGACGCCAAAGTCGTCATCACTTGTACGAGCCGGAATGAGATGGATCGAGCTGCAGCCAGGCTTCGAAAGTCGAAAGACCTTGTAGTTGAGGAGGCGAAACAAAAGCATCCGTTGGTTGTTATTAGAAACCTCCTCAACTACAACACCGATGAGGACATAATGACTGCCTTGCGGAAGCAAAACAAACACCTGTTGGAGGGTCTGACGGCCGAGGAGGCCGTCGCAGAGGTGCGGTACAGGAGGAGAGCGCGCAACTCTCTTGAGAGCCACGTAATCCTCCGTACTGCGCCAAAGCTGTGGCAGAGGCTCACCTCGGCCGGCAGACTCTTCATCGACATCCAGCAGGTAAGAGTCGAGGACTGGAGCCCTTTGATACAGTGCACCAGGTGCCTATCTTTCGGCCACGGACGCAGGACCTGCAAGGGGGATGAGGAGCTGTGCAATTATTGTGGCGGCGAACATAAAAGAGATACATGCCCCAAGCTTGCATCGAGTGAGCCACCTTGCTGTAAGAATTGCAGCAAGGCCAAATATGCAGACACCGCACACACAGTATACAGCAATAACTGTCCCGTGAGGCGCAAATGGGATGCTCTGGCAAGAGCCACCACGGCATATTGCTAAGGGCGTCCCGGGCGAATCGCAGGGCCTCCATGATGAGCAGTTCCTCGTCCTCCAAGCGAACCTCCAGCGCAAGGAACTGGCGACTCTAGAAATAATGATGGAAGCTGGCAGGCGCAAGGCAGCATTTGCCTTGCTCCAGGAGCCGTATGTAGGCGGCATAAGGATGATGAAGGCATACGGCCCGGCGAGGATATTCCAGAACGCCCGCTGTGATGGGAGTACTGTGAAGGCGGCGATAGCGGTGTACGACCCCGATATCGCCGCCACACAGTGCGCCCATCTCACCACAAACAACATTGTTGTGGTGAAATTGCAGATTGGCGTCTGGAATGTCATCGCCGTGTCGTGTTATTTCGAACCTGACCAGCCGATCGCGCCATACATCCAGCATGTTTCTAGAGTCGCCAGACATTTCGGTGCTGGCTACATGGTTGTTGGCGGAGACGCCAACGCGAAAAACCCGTGGTGGGGTGGTAGCACGCTTGATGAGAGAGGAGAAGCTGTGATGGGTATGCTCGACGAGCTAAACCTTCAGGTGCTCAACAGCGGCAGCACTCCCACCTTCGACACGATTAGGGGAGAACGCCACCTTACCAGCTTTGTGGACATTACGGCGTGTGGTGAGGACCTGTTCGGCCTGGTTGACGACTGGAGGGTAGACACAGGGCTGACCAGCTCCGACCACAACGGAATTCTTTTCAAAATCAAAACCGGTAAAGCCAATAGCGTGATCGTCACTAGGACGACGCGCAAATACAACACTAAAAAAGCTAATTGGGACAATTTTAATGAAAAATTGACCCAATTAAAAATAGAAAACAACCTTAACATTGCAAAAATTAACAGCATAACCAACAGACATGACCTTGACCAATTTATCAATAACGTAGATTCAATAGTTACCTCCGCATGCGACAATAGTATTCCCAAATTGAAACCACTTCAAAAACTCTCTGTTCCGTGGTGGTCGGGCGAGTTAGAGGTGTTGAGGAAGAGAGTCGTCACCAGGAAGAACAGAATCCGCTGCGCACGGCCTAGTCGGAGACCTGCTGTCGTTGCTGAGTACCTGGAGGCAAAACAAGAATATGAGGTTCGTGCAAAACAGGCCCAAATTAAGAGCTGGAAGGACTTTTGCCAAAAACAAAACAAAGAAGGAATGTGGGAAGGAATATACAGGGTTATACGCAAAACTAGAAAGAGAGAGGAGGACCTTCCTCTTAGCAAGAACGGCGTGGAACTGGACCCCGAGGCCTCGGTTGCCCACCTGGCGGAGGTCTTCTTCCCGGATGACACGGGGGCTGATGATGAGGACCACCATCGACGGCTGAGGATTCTCGCGGACAATGTGAGGTACCCGGTTGGGAACCCTGAACCGGAGTTCACGTCCGCGGAGCTAAAGTCGGCGATGGTGAGTTTCAATCCTAAAAAGGCCCCAGGAGCCGACGGCTTCACGGCCGACATCTGCATCCGTGTGATCGGGGAGGACCCAGATCTCTATCTCCGGGTGTACAACCGATGCCTCGAGTTGGGCCACTTCCCACGCGCGTGGAAAGCGGCAACCGTAGTCGTGCTGCGAAAGCCCGGTAAGGCCGACTATTCAGGTGCAAAATCCTACAGACCCATAGGTCTGCTGCCAGTGATGGGGAAAATACTGGAAAAGATGGTGGTCAGGAGGCTGATGCACCACCTGGTGCCCCGTCTGAGCCCCCGCCAGTACGGCTTTATGCCCCAGCGCGGCACGGAGGACGCCCTCTGTGACCTATTGGCCCATGTGAGAGGTCTCCTCGTGAAGAGGAGGCTAATCGCCATGGTGTCTCTGGACATAGAGGGCGCCTTCGATAGCGCTTGGTGGCCTGCAATAAAGCTTAGGCTGGCGGAGGAACAGTGTCCGGGAAGGCTGGGTGGTCTCTTGGCCGACTACCTCCGCCATCGAACGGTTAGGGTCCTGTACGCCGGCTGCGAGCACACGAAGGGCACAAGCAGGGGCTGCATACAGGGTTCTATTGGGGGTCCCATTCTTTGGAATCTCCTACTGGATCCGCTGCTGAAAGGTCTCACGGAGATGGGCGAGTACTGCCAGGCCTTCGCCGATGATGTGGTGCTCGTCTTCTCCGGGGACACAGCGGCGGAGATCCAGAGCCGCGGCAATGCCGCCCTCGAATATGTTCGGGACTGGGGCGTCCGAAACAAGCTGAGGTTTGCACCACATAAAACCAATATGATGGTGCTTACCAATAAGCTCAAGTACGACGTCCCACGTCTCAGCATGGGCGGGGTCGACATTGCAGCGGCTAAGGAGATCAAACTCTTGGGGCTTATCATTGACAGCAAGCTGACGTTCAATGCCCACACCGCGCATGTGTGCGAGAAGGCATTGGGCGTCTATAAGCAGCTGTCCAAAGCCGCCAGAGTCAGCTGGGGCCTTCATCCGGAGATCATCCGGACCATCTATGTAGCCGCTGTGGAGCCCATAGTCTGCTACGCGGCCGGCGCATGGGCCCCTGCCACCAGTAAACTCGGGGTGAGGAGACGGCTGGACGCTGTTCAGCGGTCCTTCGCCCAAAAGCTCTGCAAGGCGTATCGCACGGTGTCTCTGAACGCTGCGCTGGTTCTGGCCGGGGTACTACCCCTCGACGCAAGGATAAGGGAAAATGCTTCCCTTTATCTGGCGAAGAGGGGGGTGCCGCGGCCGGAGCTGGCAGACAGGGAAATGGAGAGACCGTGTCGGTTCGCCGAAAAGCCTCATCCTGCCGCGCATATCGGTCGGCAGTTCCTGAGGCTTGAGTCTGAGGACCAAGTGGCCGACATGGTGGATAGTGCAGTACACATCTACACCGACGGCAGCAAGCTTGAGGGCAAGGTCGGAGCCTCGCTATCTGTATGGATAAACGGGGCCGAGACGAAGTCCCTCAAGCTAAAACTGTCGGATTACTGCACTGTCTACCAGGCCGAACTGCTGGCCATATGCAAGGCGGCGGAGATGGCGGCCAGGGGTGCGGGCGAGGGATACGCTATCATCAGTGACAGCCGCTCCGCGCTCGAGGCTGTCGTCAACGACGACACTCCCCATCCACTGGCAGTGGAGGCAAGGAAGCACCTGAACAAAACGCCTCATAAAGTCGCTCTATACTGGGTCAAGGCCCACATAGGCATTATAGGTAACGAGAGGGCGGACGAATTGGCAAAGGCAGCGGCACTCGCGGTCAAGACCAAACCGGTCTACGACAAGTTTCCGGTTTCCTTCGCCAAGCGACTCATCCGCAAGGAAACGCTCGGCGAATGGAACCGGAGATATCAGGAGGGCTCGACCGCGAGTGTCACAAAAGTCTTTTTCCCCGATGTCACTCTGGCATTCAAAACCGTCAGGGCGTTGCAGATTGACTCGGTGCTGACCCAGGTGCTTACTGGGCATGGCGGGTTCTCCGAGTATTTAACAAGGTTTAAGTGCAAGGAGGACCCGTCGTGCCCCTGCGACTCGGTCAGCAGTGAGTCAATCCTGCATTTAATAATCGATTGCCCCATCTTCGGGAAGGAAAGATTCGACATAGAAGTCAAAATAAATATGAACATAAAGATTGAGAACCTTAGCAAAATATTAAAAGAAAAACATATTAATCGTGAATTCCTCGAATATTGTAAGAATGTAGCTAAAGCAGTAATAAGTAGAAATAAATAGTATTAAGCAGGATTCTAACAAGGCTATACTTAAGTGGCGTTTGTGTAGACTAACTACAATGCACTAGATTAAGACTTTGCTAAATAATGATTGTAAATAAATAAATATAAATAATAATTCTCAATAATAATGATGTAAAATAGAAATGTAAAATGGTAATAATGTATATTGGTATTAAATAATAATAATGTGTATATAATGATGATATAAAATAGAAATGTAGAATGACAGTAATGTATATTGGTATTAAATAATAATAATGTGTATATAACAATGATGTTAAATAGAAGTGTAAAATGTTAATAATGTATATTGATATCAAATAATAATTATGTACATATAAATAAGAAAAAGAAATCTGAAAACAATAATGTAACAATAAAAAATGACAAGGAAACCACTGCTGTAAAAGATGAAATATGTGATATATGGATGTATTTTAATAATAAAGATACGTTTAGGGCAAAGACCCTCCTGAAGAAATTAATCCTACCCTCAGAATACCATAAGCATTCTAAATAAAGGTCCTAATCATGTTAGGAGTGATTCGCGGGCCGGGCCACAGCGCCCGGACAAAAAAAAAAAAAAAAAAAAAAAAAAAAAAAAAAAAAAACCTAACCTAACCTAACCTAACCTAACCAGTCTGCGCTCGACCGCCACCCAGAGCGCCACGAATTAGGCCGCTCCGCGTTCAAAAATTCTAAAAATTGGTCTTTTTCGCGATTTTTGAACTTTAAAAAGTGCTTACATATGTTTCTCAGTGATATCTAAGTGTGTGCTAAATTGTGCAGCGATACACCCAAAATTGTGGATTTTTTCTGAACAAAAACTTATTTTGAGGTTAGTCTTACCCAAAAAATTTTCAGTTTTTGGTCAAAAACTTTTGATTTTAAGCGGGCCGTCGTGTATCGGCTATTGTGATTCTGTTTTATTTATGACTCTCCATCTATCTACCAAATTTGAACGCTATCGGACAATTATTTAGTGATTTACAGACAATTTTCAAAAAACCACGTGGTGACTAACTTCTTAAATACAATAGCCACAACCAAACGTAATACTTCGTTAGAACCGCGTTAAAAAGCCCTTCACAGGGAAACATCAACCAACATTGTGTGATACATACTTTGGAAGTTATTGGACATTTTTTAAAAAACATTTATTTTTTCCATTTACTTTCACATTGAAAGCTCTATATCTAAAAATCCAAAGCGATAACCTACCTTTTTTATTACTTTATTTTATTTCACATATATCAGTGCACATACCTACCAAGTTTCAGATTTTTCCCGCTCATAGTTTTTAAGATAATAATTTTTCAATCATATAAGGTAATTTTCCTTCCCGCCACGTGCTCCCTCATCTTTCATCCTAGGAGCATGTTGTAGGTGTCATTCGAACCGCCTCGGCGTGCTGATTCCAACGATATATCACACGCCCCCCTACAGCATCTTCTTCACATAAACCAACGCTATTTTCAGGTGTGTACCAAAATTTCAAAAACGCTCTTACCCCTCCTGAAAAATTTCTCAGGAAGACTTCTTGTTTTTTTTACATTATCTTACAGTATAACTATCCAGAACTGGAGACACCAATTTTGGAATTTTTCTCATCAATAGTTTTTTAGTTATTGAATTTTTTCTTCAAAATGGTAATTTTCGCCATCACCGAATAACTTGGTTTCTCAATTATCTCGGAAAGTACGCGTCGTAGCGCAATTCTGAGCGAATTTTCATTCAGTCTGATCTGAAGCGATTGTTTGGTCAACCTACCAAACCACACCAACAAATCTCCCATTTTCCCGAATTTTTACCTTCTTCAACTGATAACTTTTTACACAAGTGAGCCCTGGTAGATTTCAACATGGGGGATCAAAGAGGGGATGGTGGAGCACCACCCCCCACCCTCCCCCCCTCTCTGCCGTGCACCGCAGCGGAAGCAAAAGACTCAACATCTTTACAAAACACCATCCAAAAACTTTCGGATTTTATTATAAAGACAATAAATGATGGCCGAAGCGTGACTGCAGTCAACAAGAAACTAATCAAAGAAGCAGCTGCAGAGATATCCAAAAGCATCAACTCACTTCCAAATTTTCTGAACGCGACTGGCGAATCCGGCTCTCCGACTACTTCTACACCAGCCTGCGACCTAAAGAATGAGATCATCAGCGCCGTCCGTCAGGAAATGGTCTCGTTCAAAAAGGAACTTCTCACTAATACTTCAAGCCTTCAGCATCTTTCGCCCACCGGATTCTCTTATGCTCAAGCTGCCCGAATGTCTTCACCCG
Source organism: Euproctis similis (assembly GCA_905147225.2). Taxonomy (NCBI): domain Eukaryota; kingdom Metazoa; phylum Arthropoda; class Insecta; order Lepidoptera; family Erebidae; genus Euproctis; species Euproctis similis. The sequence continues at coordinate 13,400 of LR990106.1, forward strand.
GCCCTGGTAAACAACAACAACAACAAAGACTGATGACCCCAACCCCACTTGTCTCCAAACCATCTCTAATCATCGCGTCGAAAAAGCCGGGTGCCACCTCTGCTGACACCCTGTCATCCTGGAGGACAGCAGTGTCCTTCCGGGACACCAAATTCACTCCAGCTGGCGTCCACTTCATCTCCAACGCCAAGATCCGCGTGGAGTTCGACAGTGCGGAGCACCTGGAAGCGGCCCTCCAGAAGGTCGGTGAGTCGAACCCCAACATCACTGCTGAAGTCTCAAGAAAATTAAAACCAATGTTTATTGTTAAGGGGGTGAATTCCGACACCTCCCCAGATGAACTGCAAAACATCATAATAAAACAGAACTCCCTCATTTCCGACCACATTAAAAGCGACGAAGATATACAATTCAAATTTAAAAGACCTAATAAAAACAAACTCTTATACAACGCCGTATTTGTCTGCTCGCCTTATCTCTTTAAAAACATCATACACTTACAAAAAATCAACATTGATCATCAGCGAGTTCATGTCGAGGAATTCACCCCCTTACTCCAGTGTTACAAATGTCTCGAATTTGGACACACCAAAAACTTTTGTAAATCAGACACCACCAGATGCTCACACTGCGCTGAATCTGGACATCTATTTAAAGACTGCCCGGTTCAGAAAGACTTAAACAAATCCTGCTGCTTCAACTGTAAAGCCCACCAGACAAAACACAACGGGAACGCCGGCACTGACAACACTCCCTCACTCTCCCACAGCGCCACATCCGACTACTGCCCGAGAAAAATCCATATGGCTGCACGCATCCGCTTCCGTATCGATTATGGATCCAAATAGTTATCCTGATAGCAACCATCACTCTTCTGCTACCCCCTCCCACGCTCCATCTTCACCCAACCTTTCCAACTCCATTCAAATAAATCTCGGTCGCAGCAGAAATACCTATTACCATTCACATATACCTATCCACCTATTTACATATCCATACACACACTATATATATATTTAAACAAGCTATATACTTAACATAATTAAATTATATACATAATATATATATTAATTCTCCATTCATATACTTACTATATAAAATATTACTTATTGTATTAATACCTAGCTATAAGTTTACTTACTCTGTTTACTTATTTTGATGATTTGTTATTACCACCATACTATGTCATACTTATCTTGATGATTTGTTATTACCACCATACTACTACTGTTAGTACTATGTCATACTTATTTTGATGATACTTACTATATAAAATATTACATATTGCTGTAACACCTAGCTATAAGTTTACTTACTCTGTTTACTTATTTGCATGTCATACTCTGTTTACTTATTTGCATGTCATAGCCATAGGTCTTAAGATTTAATCTAGTTATAAGTTCATTCTGCATACATATCAACACTAATATCTCACAAAAAAAAAAAAAAAAAAAAAAAAAAAAAAAAAAAAAAAAAAAAAAAAAAAATAAAAAAAAAAAAAAAAAATAAAAAAAAAAAATAAAAAAAAAAAAAAAAAAAAAAAAATAAGATCTAGCTATAAGTTTACTCATCATCACCACCATTGTTTTCATTGCAATCATTGCAACTACTATATTATGTCATAGCTATAAGTCTTAGATCTAATTTAGTTATAAGTTCATTCTGCACATATTTTCTTTACATTTTAGGCATAATTTCCTTTACCTTATTCTCATTCTCTAGCTTAACATTCGTAATCTTAGCTTCCTTTAACTACTATTTTCTCATTTAATTTTGATGCCTGTCTCTGCTTCATACTTCTTATTCTACAACAAGGTAATTTTAAAATTTTCTAACTCCCCAATATGCTCTAAAATATATTTTAAAAACTAACCAAAATACAAATAATATTAACACAACTGCTCCAACAGAAAGCGTAAACCATTAGCGCTACTGTTGGTAGCACTCTCTACTAGTTTTATTTCAAAAAAAAAAAAAACCTAACCTAACCTAACCTAACCTAACCTAACCTAACCTAACCTAACCTAACCTAACCTAACCTAACCTAACCTAACCTAACCTAACCTAACCTAACCTTGCGGGGGCGAAGGGTCAAAAGAGGGGGGGCAGGAGGAGCCTGGCGACCCGTGAGGCCGAGTCGGCCCGCGGAGCCGCTCCTCCGGCCCCGACTCGTCCCGCCATCCGGCCGGCTCCGCCGCCGCCGCCTCTCAAAGAGGCGTGGAATGTGGTGGCGCGGGGGGGCCGGGCGCCGAGGCCGGCTTCTCCGGCGTCTCGGGCGCCGAGACCGGCTGCTCCGGCGTCCCGGGCGCCGGGGCCGGCTGCTCCGTCGTCCCGGGTGCCGGCTGCTCCAGCGGCCCAGCCCAAAAAGAAGAGGAAGCGCAGCCGTCGTCTGCGGGTTCCGGCGTCGGCGGCGGTAGCGATCACGCTGCCGCAGGGCTCGGCGTCGAGCTACGCGGACGTGCTCTCCAGGGCCGAGAGGGGGATAGACCTCGCGGCCCTGGAAATCAGCGGGCTGCGCTTCCGCACGGCTCGCACTGGGGGCAGGTTGCTGGAGGTGACCGGCGCCGACAGGGGGAGGAAGGCCGACGAGCTCGCGGCCAAACTGCGCGAGGTCGTCGGCGAGGTGGCCCGCGTCTCCAGACCGGAGCGCTGCGCAGAAATGCGCATCTCCGGTCTGAGTGACGCGGTCACGAGGGAGATGGTGGCCGCAAGAGTGGCCGAGGTGGGGGGATGCCCCCCCGTGTCGATAAAGGTGGGCACTATTAACCGCCCACCTGGCCGCCCGGGGACCGTCTGGGTCAAGTGCCCGGTCCTGGCGGCCAAAACGATCACGGGGGCCGGCCGCCTCACCATAGGCTGGTCGATGGCCAGGGCCGCGCTCCTCGACGCGCGGCCCCAGCGGTGTTACCGCTGCCTGGTGCCAGGGCACCTGGGGGTGCAGTGCAGCTGCGAAACGGATCGCAGCGCACTGTGCTTCCGGTGCGGCCAGCCGGGCCACAAGGCGGCCACCTGCGTCGCCGACCCCAAATGCGCAATCTGCGCGACCGAGGGCGGCGACGCCGGCCATCGCCTCGGGCACAAAAAGTGCCCGGCGATGGCCAAGAAGAAAAAGACGGGCGGGGGTAATCGCGACACCCCCGCCGCGTCTGCGACGGCTCCAAGAGCCGCAGAGGAGGCGATGGACACCGCCACCAATTAAATGGCTCACAGGGTCTCCATCCTGCAGGCGAACGTGAACCACTGCGCGGCCGCACAGGATCTACTTCTCCAGACGGCTGCGCAGTGGCAAATCGACGTCGCCATAGTCGCCGAGCCGTACCGCGTCCAAGCCCGCGACAACTGGGCGGGCGCCGACGACGGTTCGGTGGCTATCGTCGCCTGGCAGCGCGACGCTTCGCTGTGCCTCCCCTTCCGCAGGGTGCGGAGGGGGCGCGGATGCGTCCTCGTGCTGCTGGGCGACGTTGCAGTGATAGGGGTGTACTTCTCTCCGAACAGGACCCTCGCCGACTTCGAGCGTCTGCTGGTCGAGGTCGGCGACCTGGTCCAGGAAGTGCACCCCACCCCTGTGGTGGTCGCCGGAGACTTCAACGCCAAATCCCGTTCGTGGGGATCTCCGGCGACCAGCGCCAGGGGGGAGACCCTGGAGGAGTGGGCGGTGTCCACGGGAATGGTCCTCCTGAACCGGGGGGCGGTCCACACGTGCGTGCGTCAACAGGGCGGGTCGATCGTCGACATCTCGTTTGCGAGTCCCGCCCTGGCCCGCCGCGCAATCGGGTGGCGGGTTGAGGAGGGGGTGGAGACGCTGTCGGACCATCTCTACATAAGGTTCGACCTAGTCCCATCCCCTTCGGACGCCGGAGCGGGCGGTGTGGACCGACCCCGGTCGGAGGAGGGTCCGCGGTGGCGGTTGTCCACCCTGGACCCGGAGCTGGCCACGGAGGCGGCCATCGTGGAGCGATGGGCCGCCGCAAACGCCGATAGCGGCCCGGACGTGGACGCGAGATGCGAGTGGCTCTCTGGAGCGCTGTCTCGCGTCTGCGACGCGGCGATGCGACGAGCGGGTCCCTCTCAAAAGCGCAGGCAGGTGTACTGGTGGCGGCCCCACCTCACGGGGCTACAGGCCGAGTGTGTCTCGGCCCGCCGCCGGTGCACCAGAAGCCGAAGGAGAAGCGCCAGGGACCCGGCACGTGAGGAGGCGTTGCTCGCCGCGTACCGGGCCGCTCGCGCGGCCCTGACCTCCGCCATAAGGGCCGCCAAAGCGGAGGCCTGGCAGGGGTGGGTCGACAGCATCGACGGGGATCCGTGGGGGCGCCCGTACAAGGTCGTGACGCAGAAGCTCCGACCCGCGGCGCCCCCACTGACGATGACCCTTGACCCCCCCCTGCTGGAGCGCGTGGTCAGCTCCCTATTCCCGAGCCCAGAAGAGGAATGGGTGCCGCCCAGGATGGCGGCACCGACTCCCGAAGGAGGACCGGTCGCGGGCGAGGTCGTTCCGCCCGTGTCCGAGGACGAGCTCGGGGCTGCGGTTCAGACGCTCAAGCTGAAGAACCGCGCCCCGGGTCCGGACGGGGTTCCCGGGCGGATCCTCGTCCGCGTGATGCCGGTCCTCGGGGAGGTGACGCTGTCCCTCATGTCGGAGATGATGGCGTCCGGCACGATCCCGCGGCGATGGAAGTCGGGGAAGCTCGTGCTTCTCCCGAAGCGCGGGCGACCCCCCGACTCGCCGTCGGCCTACCGCCCCATCGTTCTGCTCGATGAGGCGTGCAAACTCTTCGAGCGCGTGCTCGCTGCGCGCCTCGTCGAGCACCTGGAGGCGGTAGGCCCGAATCTAAGTGACGGCCAATTCGGCTTTCGCCGCGGGAGATCCACGCTGGACGCCGTCTCTCGGCTGCGGGACAGCGTCGAGAGCGCTGTCTCCCGGGGGGAGGTGTTGTTGGCGGTGTCGCTCGACATCGCCAACGCCTTCAACACCATCCCCTGGGAGACAATCGCGGAGGCCCTGAGGTACCACAACGTCCCGTGGTACCTCAGGCGCGTCCTTGCGGACTATTTCGCCGACCGGGCCATCACATACCCGGTCCCGGGGCGAGTAGTCCGCAGGGCGATGGGGTGCGGTGTTCCACAGGGGTCGGTTCTCGGCCCACTCCTGTGGAACATCGGCTTCGATTGGGCCCTGCGCGGCGCTAATCTTCGGGGGGTCGGCGTAATATGCTACGCCGACGATACCCTAGTGACCGCGCAGGGCAAAACGTTTAGGGACGCGGGCGTGCTCGCCACGGCGGGCACGGCCCATATTGTCGGCCGCATCAGGGCCCTCGGGCTGCGGGTAGCCCTCGAGAAGTCCGAGGCCCTGTTCTTCCATGGGCCTCGGACGAAGCCCCCCCCGGGGTACTTCATCACGGTGGGCGGAGCCCGCATCGCCGTCGGGGAGACCATCAAATATCTCGGTCTCGTCCTCGACGGTCGGTGGGGGTTCAGCGGGCATTTCCGTGCGCTGGCGCCAAAATTGGTGTCGTGCGCGGGAATGCTCGCACGCCTACTCCCCAACTGTGGGGGGGCGGGGAGTGTCGGCCGCCGCCTTTATGACGGTGTGGTTCGCTCCATGGCGCTCTACGGGGCGCCAATATGGGCGGCGGGGGCCCTCAGTGCCGAGAACGTGGCCCTGCTGCGGCGTCCGCAGCGGGTCATGGCACAGAGGGCCTCCAGGGCGTACCACACCGTCTCCTACGAGGCGGCGTGCTTGATTGCCGGGAGCCTCCCCTGGGACCTCGAGGCCGGGGTCCTGGCGGAGGTATACCGAAGGAGGGCCCTGATGCGGCAAACATCGTCGGAGCCCCTCGCGGAAGAGATCGTTCGCTGGAGGAGCGAATGTCGCGAGGATCTCTTCCAGCGATGGGCTCAAAGGTTGGAGGACCCCTCGGCGAGCAGGCAGCTCGCCGAGGCTGTCCGACCCGTACTGCGCCAATGGGTCGAGGCGAGGCACCGGGCTCCCACTTATTGGCTCACCCAGCTTCTCACAGGTCACGGCTGTTTCAGCAAGTACCTGTGGGAACTGGTGGGCATCCTCGCGGAGCCCGTGTGCCACCACTGTGCGTCCGGGGCCGTGGACACGGCCGAGCACACCCTGGCCGTGTGCACGGGCTGGGGCGCCCAACGCGCCGGGCTCATTGGCGCAGTCGGGGCGGACTTGTCGCTGCCGGCTGTCGTCGCTGCCATGGCCGGCAGCGACCAGTGTTGGGCCGCCGTCGCCTCGTTCGCTAGCGAGGTGATGGCGGCCAAACGCGAAGCCCTGCGGGAGCGCGAGCGTGCCGGCGGCACGCTCCCGCCCCGCCGGGCCCCGGCCCGGGGCCGCCGTCGAGTCTGATGGCGGCCCCGGCCGGGACACAACCCCACGCGCGGCGCGTCGTGAGACGCGTCGCGCCGTGGAAACGGCGGACGACCCCTCCTCAGTCTTGGGAGTGGGTCGTTCCACGTCGGGCCCCGACGCAAAGGGGCCCCCCCTTGCCGGGCCGCGGACGTATACTAACGTAGTTCCCGCGGCCCGGTAGGGCAAAAGGCGGAATTTTTAAAAAAAAAAAAAAAAAAAAAAAAAAAACCTAACCTAACCTAACCTAACCTAACCTAACCTAACCTAACCTAACCTAACCTAACCTAACCTAACCTAACCTAACCTAACCTAACCTAACCTAACCTAACCTAACCTCAGGGCCCTCGGGCTGCGGGTGGCCCTTGAGAAGTCCGAGGCCCTCTTCTTCCATGGGCCTCGGACGAAGCCCCCCCCGGGGTACTTCATAACGGTGGGCGGAGCCCGCATCGCCGTCGGGGGGACCATGAAATATCTCGGTCTAGTCCTCGACGGTCGGTGGGGGTTCAGCGGGCATTTCCGCGCGCTGGCGCCCAAGCTGGTGTCGTGCGCGGGAATGCTCGCACGCCTACTCCCCAACTGTGGGGGGGCGGGGTGTGTCGGCCGCCGCCTTTACGACGGTGTGGTTCGCTCCATGGCGCTCTATGGAGCGCCAATATGGGCGGCGGGGGCCCTCAGTGCCGGGAACGTGGCCCTGCTGCGTCGTCCGCAGCGGGTCATGGCACAGAGGGCCTCCAGGGCGTACCACACCGTCTCATACGAGGCGGCGTGCCTAATTGCCGGGAGCCTCCCCTGGGACCTCGAGGCCGGGGTCCTGGCGGAGGTGTACCGAAGAAGGGCCCTGATGCGGCAGACATCGTCGGAGCCCCTCGCGGAGGAGATCGCTCGCTGGAGGAGCGAATGTCGCGAGGATCTCTTCCAGCGATGGGCTCAAAGGCTGGAGGACCCCTCGGCGAGCAGACGGCTCGCCGAGGCTGTCCGACCCGTATTGCGCCAATGGGTCGAGGCGAGGCACCGGGCTCCCGCGTATTGGCTCACTCAGCTTCTCACAGGTCACGGCTGTTTCGGCAAGTACCTGTGGGAACTGGTGGGCATCCTCGCGGAGCCCGCGTGCCACCACTGCGCGTCCGGCGCCGTGGACACGGCCGAACACACTCTGGCCGTGTGCACGGGCTGGGGCGCCCAACGCGCCCGACTCGTTGGCGCAATCGGGACGGATTTGTCGCTGCCGGCCGTCGTCGCTGCCATGGCCGGCAGCGACCAGTGTTGGGCCGCCGTCGCCTCGTTCGCTAGCGAGGTGATGGCGGCCAAACGTGAAGCCCTGCGGGAGCGCGAGCGTGCTGGTGGCACGCTCCCGCCCCGCCGGGCCCCGGCCCGGGGCCGCCGTCGAGTCTGATGGCGGCCCTGGCCGGGACATAACCCCACGCGCGACGCGTCGTAAGACGCGTCGCGCCGTGGAAACGGCGGACGACCCCTCCCCACTCCATGGGAGTGGGTCGTTCCACGTCGGGCCCCGACGCAAAGGGGCCCCCCCTCGCCGGGCCGCGGAGGTCATACTCACGTAGTTCCCGCGGCCCGGTAGGGTATAAGGCGGAAATTTAAAAAAAAAAAAAAAAAAAAAAACCTAACCTAACCTAACCTTTTTTTTTTTTTTTTTTTTTTTTTTTTTTTTTTTTTTTACGCGAGGAAATGCTTTATGCACACCCCCCGCCTGGGGACGGCAGGGGGTAGTGTGGGACTCCCAAAACAGTAAGCTGTAATCCGATCCTAGGGTTACCCACTAAAAACCTCGCGGCGGCCTTCCTCCGGCGTTGGGGTGGTCCAGGATTCGGTTTAACCCCTCTGGTCCACCCCGCCGTCGCCCCCCCTCTGTCACGAGGGGGTGCTCATCCTCGGGGAGCCTCGGCGAGGCTCCCCCGGGCGGGGCGGCTCCGACCGCGCGCTGTAAAGAGGCGCGCGGCCGGCGGCGCCCCGGACGACCCTCCCCGGCCGCACCGGGGGGTCATCCTTCCCGGGCCGCGACCCGGGCGCACCCGCGGGGTGTGCGCCCTCGCGGCCCGTCGGCGGCGGCGATCACTGAGCTCGCCGCCGCCGCCTTCGAGCGGGATCGGCTCTCTCCCGACCCCGCTCGGCGGCCTCCTTCTGGAGCATGACTGCTTCGCAGAAGGAGGCCACAGCCCTCCACTCCTCCTCGCCCGCCAGCATTGCCGCGACCAACGCCGGCGGGGACAAGTCTCGCCCGATCCCGTCGACCAGGACTCGGCGCTCGTCCGCCCAGGCCGGGCAGACCTCCAGCGTGTGCTGGGCCGAGTCCAGGTCGGATGCGCAATGGTGGCATCTCGCCGTCTCTTCACGTTTTATTCGACTCAGATACTCACCGAAGCACCCGTGCCCGGTGAGTATCTGAGTCAACCTGTAGGTGACAGTGCCCCATTTGCGGAGCACCCAGGCCTCGAGGTGGGGCAGGACGGCCCCGACGGCGCGCGAACGCGTACCGCCCTGGAGGACCAGCGCGTCGCGCCAGTCCCCCAGGACCCGCCGGAAGGCCTCCCGCCTCCGCACTTCGTGTCCCCGCGCGTCCCCCCCTCCCCGGCCGAGATCGTACGCGGCTGCGTACATCTCGGCCAGGATGATGAAGGGGGGATAACTCGCGAGGACCGTCGCCGCCTCGTATGAGATGGTACGGTAGCCCCGTACGATCCGTATGGCCATGATCCGCTCCAGGCTCCTCAGCAGAGCCCTGGAGCGGGAGGCCCCCGCAAGGTCTCGCGACCAGACGGGGGCCCCGTACAGGGCCACGGACCGCACGACGCCACCGTAGAGGCGGCGAACTCCCTCCCGCGGTCCGCCGAGGTTGGGCAGCAGGCGGTGTAAGGCGCCCGCCACCCGTCGCGCTCGGGGGACCATCCGTACGAAGTGCTCCTCGAAGCTCCAGCGGCTGTCCAGGGTGAGGCCGAGGTACTTCATGTACCGCCCCACCGGGACAGCCGTGTCACCCACCTGGATCCGCGAGGCCGGGGGTTCCCTGCCTCTGGTGAGGCGGTGGAACCACAGCGCCTCACTTTTGTGAGGCGCCACCTCCAGGCCCAGCCCGCGGATCCGTCTGACGACGATTGCCACCCCCAGCTCGGCGAACCTGAGCGTCCGCTCGAAGTCGGGCCCCGTGGCGACCACCAGAGTGTCGTCTGCGTAGCAAACGACACTCACGCCACGGGGCAGACTGGTGCGGAGGACCGGATCGTATGCGAGGTTCCACAGCAGGGGCCCGAGCACGGACCCCTGCGGAACCCCGCACGTCACCGCCTTACTCTGCTCCGTCCCGTTCCGGTCGACATAGTCCACCCGTCTCTCCTGCAGGTAGGCCCCGATGACCGACCTTAGGTAGGGAGGCACCTCGTGGTATTCGAGGGCCTCCCTGATGGCCGGCCAGGGGAGGGTCCCGAAGGCGTTGACGATGTCTAGCGACACCGCCAGCGCGACCCCCCCCGATCGGACTGCCGGTTCCGACAGGGCCCGCACCCGACGCACCGCGTCGATGGTCGAGCGCCCCTGCCGGAACCCGAACTGACAGTCCGATATGTCCGGGCCCACCTGCGACAGGTGGCTGCTGATACGGGCGGAGATAACCCTTTCGAAGAGTTTCCCCGCCTCGTTCAGCAGGCATATCGGCCGGAACGACGACGGAGCGTCTCCGGTCCTCCCTTCCTTCCTGATGAGCACCAGTCTCGCCGGCTTCCAGTCGAGGGGGAACACCCCGCGGCGGAGGCAGCTGGTGAACAGCTGCCTCGCCTTGTTCCCTAAGACTCCCAGAGCGAGCGCCAGGACCCGGCCCGGAACTCCGTCCGGGCCGGGAGCGGCGCTGCGGGAGGCGAGCCGTGCGACGGCCCGCCCGAGCTCGTCCTCCGTCACCTCCAGCTCGTCGGACCACGGAGTGTGGTCCGACTGTGACGGAGGAACCGAGGGACCGCCCTGGACCCTAGGGAAGAGTGCGTTTACGACTCTTCCCACGACTTCCGGGTCCAGGGATTCCGTCAACGGAGGGACCCACGGGGTCAGCTTGCCCAGTACCATTTTGTACGGGCGTCCCCATGGGTCCCTGTCCAGTCCCTCGACGAGTTCGTTCCAGGACCGCTCGCGAGCCGCAGCGATGGCGACGCATACGGCGTGCGCGGCGGCCCCGTATTCCCGTCTGACTCTGAGAGCCTCCTCGACCGTGGTTCGCCTTCTCTTCCGGGCTCTCAAGTACCGGCGGCGAGCGACGAAGGCGGCCTTCTGCAGCCGCTCGAACTCCTCGCTCCACCAGTACACGGAGCCCCGCCGGGGCGGCCCGACTCGCGGCATCGACGCGTCGCAGATCGACGTCATCGTGCCGCGCAGCCAGGCCGCTTGCGCCTCGGGATCGGGCGATCCCGCTCCCTCCGTCCAGTCCGCGACGCTGGCGGCGGCCACGACCATGTCCCGGTCAAGCCGCTTGAGAGACCAGCGCCGCGGAGGGCCGCTAGTCTGGCGCGGGCGGCTGGGGCGGCGGAGCGACACATCCAAAAAGATGTGTCGGTGGTCTGACAAATTGACCACCTCCTCCGCCACCCGCCATCCGGTCACCGTGGCGGCGGCCGAGGGAGTCGCCCACGACAGATCGATGATCGACTCCCCCTGCCACCGCACAAAGGTGCTGACCGACCCCCGGTTGAGCAACCGGAGGTCGAGTCCTGCCGCCCACTCCAGAAGCGTCTCTCCTCTGACGTCGTCCCGGGCGTCGCCCCACTCGCTCGAGTGAGCGTTGAAGTCGCCCAGGACGAATACCGGACGGGGGGCGCAACCGCGAAGGCGGTTCGCCAGCCCGTCCAGGTATGCCTCGTACGCGGCGAGGCCGCTGTTCGGAGAGACGTAGCAGCCCACTACGACCATGGATCCCCACTCCACGGCGACGTAGCCTGGACCTTTCCACAGGAGGGAGCAGTAGCTCCCCTCTGCCCAGTAAACGGCTACCGAGCCCGCGTCGTCCCCGAACCATCGCGGGTGGACGGGGACGTGATGGGGCTCGGCGACCACCGCCAGGGCAACCGAATGTTCAACCACCGTCTGCGCAAGCAGATCTTGCGCAGCGCGGCGGTTGTTCAGGTTGCCCTGGAGGAAGCGAGCGTGGAGGTCCGTTATTGGACCTCCATTGATCCGCCCGCCTGTCCCCTAGCAGGGGAGGGTGGCCTAGCGGCCGCCGCCTTCCTCTTGGGGGGGGAACACTTCTTCCCCCCCATTCTGTGATCCGCTCGGCAGCCCAGGTCAGAGCAGACCGGGCAGCGCGGAGCGGGCGCGGTGCAGGCGCTCGCGATGTGGCCTGCCACGCCACATCGGTAGCACCGCCCGCTCCTGTCCACGGCGCAGGGGCACCTCGCGCGGACGTGCCCCTTTTCGAGGCACCGGAAGCACTGCAAAGGCCGTGCTGCCAGCGCCTCGACGCGCGCCGCGGTCCACCCGATCAGCACCCGCCGCTGAGCCGCCAGTTTTCTGGCGACTGCGAGCGGGCACCTGACCCAGGCCGAGCCCAGCCGAGACGGGCTGGAGCGGATCTCCCCGACCTTTACGTCGGTCGGGGCGCATCCGCCCGCCTCGGCGATCACAGCGGCGACGGTCGCGGGGGTGATGGACTCGTCCAAGTCCATCACCCTCAAGTCGCCCATTTTGCACGGGCGCGAGATAATCGCGCCCGTGTCGGCGACGGCCACCCTCATTTTGTCGGCCAAGGCGTCGGCCTTGGCGGAGCTGTCCGGACCGGGGATCTCGAGCATGAGAGCCCCGGTCATCGCCCTTCGGACCTTAAGCCCCCCCGAGATGCCAAGATCCGCAAGTTTGATGCGGCTCTTGGCAACCTCCATCACCGCCGCGAGCGTGGTGTCGACGCCCGGAGGCACCGTCACCACCACAGCGGCGGTATTGGGGGGCTTCGGCAGCCCCGCAGGTTTGGCCTTCGCCTTGGCCTTACCCTGCGCCGGTGCAGGAGCGGCGGCGGCGGCGCGAGCCTTCCTGGCGGCGGCAGCGGCCTTGCGGCCCACCACCGTCGCCCAGGTCTCGCCGCTAGCTACCGCTCCCTTCGCAGGCCCGGCTGCAGGCGCTAGCGGAGGCGGCGGCGCCCGCGAACGTTCCGCGGCGGCCGCCTGCTTCTCCTGCGCGTTCTTCTTCTTTTTCTTTTTTTTCTTCTTGTTCCCCTGGGGCATCTGCGGCCCCGGCGGCGACTGATTTGCCGCGACGGGCCGCTCGTGCCTCAGGGGAGGCATCTTCCCCATCTTAGGGTAGTATTTGGCCGCCATCTCCGATATCTCCGAACCTAACCTAACCTAACCTAACCTAACCTAACCTAACCTAACCTTTTTTTTTTTTTTTTTTTTTTTTTTTTTACGCGAGGAAATGCTTTATGCACACCCCCCGCCTGGGGACGGCAGGGGGTAGTGTGGGACTCCCAAAACAGTAAACTGAAATCCGATCCTAGGGTTACCCACTAAAACCTCGCGGCGGCCTTCCTCCGGCGTTGGGGTGGTCCAGGATTCGGTTTAACCCCTCTGGTCCACCCCGCCGTCGCCCCCCCTCAGTCACGAGGGGGTGCTCATCCTCGGGGAGCCTCGGCGAGGCTCCCCCGGGCGGGGCGGCTCCGACCGCGCGCTGTAAAGAGGCGCGCGGCCGGCGGCGCCCCGGACGACCCTCCCCGGCCGCACCGGGGGGTCATCCTTCCCGGGCCGCGACCCGGGCGCACCCGCGGGGTGTGCGCCCTCGCGGCCCGTCGGCGGCGGCGATCACTGAGCTCGCCGCCGCCGCCTTCGAGCGGGATCGGCTCTCTCCCGACCCCGCTCGGCGGCCTCCTTCTGGAGCATGACTGCTTCGCAGAAGGAGGCCACAGCCCTCCACTCCTCCTCGCCCGCCAGCATTGCCGCGACCAACGCCGGCGGGGACAAGTCTCGCCCGATCCCGTCGACCAGGACTCGGCGCTCGTCCGCCCAGGCCGGGCAGACCTCCAGCGTGTGCTGGGCCGAGTCCAGGTCGGATGCGCAATGGTGGCATCTCGCCGTCTCTTCACGCTTTATTCGACTCAGATACTCACCGAAGCACCCGTGCCCGGTGAGTATCTGAGTCAACCTGTAGGTGACAGTGCCCCATTTGCGGAGCACCCAGGCCTCGAGGTGGGGCAGGACGGCCCCGACGGCGCGCGAACGCGTACCGCCCTGGAGGACCAGCGCGTCGCGCCAGTCCCCCAGGACCCGCCGGAAGGCCTCCCGCCTCCGCACTTCGCGTCCCCGCGCGTCCCCCCCTCCCCGGCCGAGATCGTACGCGTCCGCGTACATCTCGGCCAGGATGATGAAGGGGGGATAACTCGCGAGGACCGTCGCCGCCTCGTATGAGATTGTACGGTAGCCCCGCATGATCCGTATGGCCATGATCCGCTCCAGGCTCCTCAGCAGAGCCCTGGAGCGGGAGGCCCCCGCGAGGTCTCGCGACCAGACGGGGGCCCCGTACAGGGCCACGGACCGCACGACGCCACCGTAGAGGCGGCGAACTCCCTCCCCCGGTCCCCCGAGGTTGGGCAACAGGCGGTGTAGAGCGCCCGCCACCCGTCGCGCTCGGGGGACCATCCGTACGAAGTGCTCCTCGAAGCTCCAGCGGCTGTCCAGGGTGAGGCCGAGGTACTTCATGTACCGCCCCACCGGGACAGCCGTGTCACCCACCTGGATCCGCGAGGCCGGGGGTTCCTTGCCTCTGGTGAGGCGGTGGAACCATAGCGCCTCACTTTTGTGAGGCGCCACCTCCAGGCCCAGCCCGCGGATCCGTCTGACGACGATTGCCACCCCCAGCTCGGCGAACCTGAGCGTACGCTCGAAGTCGGGCCCCGTGGCGACCACCAGAGTGTCGTCTGCGTAGCAAACGACACTCACGCCACGGGGCAGACTGGTGCGGAGGACCGGATCGTAGGCGAGGTTCCACAGCAGGGGCCCGAGCACGGACCCCTGCGGAACCCCGCACGTCACCGCCTTCCTCTGCTCCGTCCCGCTCCGGTCGACATAGTCCACCCGTCTCTCCTGCAGGTAGGCCCCGATGACCGACCTTAGGTAGGGAGGCACCTCGTGGTATTCGAGGGCCTCCCTGATGGCCGGCCAGGGGAGGGTCCCGAAGGCGTTGACGATGTCTAGCGACACCGCCAGCGCGACCCCCCCCGATCGGACTGCCGGTTCCGACAGGGCCCGCACCCGACGCACCGCGTCGATGGTCGAGCGCCCCTGCCGGAACCCGAACTGACAGTCCGATATGTCCGGGCCCACCTGCGACAGGTGGCTGCTGATACGGGCGGAGATAACCCTTTCGAAGAGTTTCCCCGCCTCGTTCAGCAGGCATATCGGCCGGAACGACGACGGAGCGTCTCCGGTCCTCCCTTCCTTCCTGATGAGCACCAGTCTCGCCGACTTCCAGTCGAGGGGGAACACCCCGCGGCGGAGGCAGCTGGTGAACAGCTGCCTCGCCTTGCTCCCTAAGACTCCCAGAGCGAGCGCCAGGACCCGGCCCGGAACTCCGTCCGGGCCGGGAGCGGCGCTGCGGGAGGCGAGCCGTGCGACGGCCCGCCCGAGCTCGTCCTCCGTCACCTCCAGCTCGTCGGACCACGGAGTGTGGTCCGACTGTGACGGAGGAACCGAGGGACCACCCTGGACCCTAGGGAAGAGTGCATCAACGACTCTTCCCACGACTTCCGGGTCCAGGGATTCCGTCAACGGAGGGACCCACGGGGTCAGCTTGCCCAGTACCATCCTGTACGGGCGTCCCCATGGGTCCCTGTTCAGTCCCTCGACGAGCTCGTTCCAGGACCGCTCGCGAGCCGCAGCGATGGCGACGCATACGGCGTGCGCGGCGGCCCCGTATTCCCGTCTGACTCTGAGAGCCTCCTCGACCGTGGTTCGCCTTCTCTTCCGGGCTCTCAGGTACCGGCGGCGAGCGACGAAGGCGGCCTTCTGCAGCCGTTCGATCTCCTCGCTCCACCAGTACACGGAGCCCCGCCGGGGCGGCCCGACTCGCGGCATCGACGCGTCGCAGATCGACGTCATCGTGCCGCGCAGCCAGGCCGCTTGCGCCTCGGGATCGGGCGATACCGCTCCCTCCGTCCAGTCCGCGACGCTGGCGGCGGCCACGACCATGTCTCGGTCGAGCCGCTTGAGAGACCAGCGCCGCGGAGGGCCGCTAGTCTGGCGCGGGCGGCTGGGGCGGCGGAGCGACACATCCAAAAAGATGTGTCGGTGGTCGGATAAATTGACCACCTCCTCCGCCACCCGCCATCCGGTCACCGTGGCGGCGGCCGAGGGAGTCGCCCACGATAGATCGATGATCGACTCCCCCTGCCACCGCACAAAGGTGCTGACCGACCCCCGGTTGAGCAACCGGAGGTCGAGTCCTGCCGCCCACTCCAGAAGCGTCTCCCCTCTGACGTCGTCCCGGGCGTCGCCCCACTCGCTCGAGTGAGCGTTGAAGTCGCCCAGGACGAATACCGGACGGGGGGCGCAACCGCGAAGGCGGTTCGCCAGCCCGTCCAGGTATGCCTCGTACGCGGCGAGGCCGCTGTTCGGAGAGACGTAGCAGCCCACTACGACCATGGATCCCCACTCCACGGCGACGTAGCCTGGACCTTTCCACAGGAGGGAGCAGTAGCTCCCCTCAGCCCAGTAAACGGCCACCGAGCCCGCGTCGTCCCCGAACCATCGCGGGTGGATGGGGACGTGATGGGGCTCGGCGACCACCGCCAGGGCAACCGAATGTTCAACCACCGTCTGCGCAAGGAGGTCTTGCGCAGCGCGGCGGTTGTTCAGGTTGCCCTGGAGGAAGCGGGCGTGGAGGTCCGTTATTGGACCTCCATAGTCCCGCCCGCCTGTCCCCTAACAGGGGAGGGTGGCCTCGCGGCCGCCGCCTTCCTCTTGGGGGGGGAACACTTCTTCCCCCCCATTCTGTGATCCGCTCGGCAGCCCAGGTCAGAGCAGACCGGGCAGCGCGGAGCGGGCGCGGTGCAGGCGCTCGCGATGTGGCCTGCCACGCCACATCGATAGCACCGCCCGCTCCGGTCCACGGCGCAGGGGCACCTCGCGCGGACGTGCCCCTTTTCGAGGCACCGGAAGCACTGCAAAGGCCGTGCTGCCAGCGCCTCGACGCGCGCCGCGGTCCACCCGATCAGGACCCGCCGCTGAGCCGCCAGTTTCCTGGCGACTCCGAGCGGGCACCTGACCCAGGCCGAGCCCAGCCGAGACGGGCTGGAGCGGATCTCCCCGACCTTTACGTCGGTCGGGGCGCATCCGCCCGCCTCGGCGATCACAGCGGCGACGGTCGCGGGGGTGATGGACTCGTCCAAGTCCATCACCCTCAAGTCGCCCATTTTACACGGGCGCGAGATAATCGCGCCCGTGTCGGCGACGGCCACCCTCATTTTGTCGGCCAAGGCGTCGGCCTTGGCGGAGCTGTCCGGACCGGGGATCTCGAGCATGAGGGCCCCGGTCATTGCCCTCCGGACCTTCAGCCCCCCCGAGATGCCAAGATCCGCAAGTTTGATGCGGCTCTTGGCAACCTCCATCACCGCCGCGAGCGTGGTGTCGACGCCCGGAGGCACCGTCACCACCACAGCGGCGGTATTGGGGGGCTTCGGCAGCCCCGCCGGTTTGGCCTTCGCCTTAGCCCTTGCCTGCGCCGGTGCAGGAGCGGCGGCGGCGGCGCGTGCCTTCCTGGCGGCGGCAGCGGCCTTGCGGCCCACCACCGTCGCCCAGGTCTCGCCACCAGATCCCGCTCCCGGCGCAGGCCCATCTGCAGGCGCAGGCGGAGGCGGCGGCGCCCGCGAGCGTTCCGCGGCGGCCGCCTTTCTTTCCTTTTTTCTCTTCTTTTTTCCTCTCTGGGGCTCTTGCGGCCCCGGCGGCGGCGGATTCGCCGCGGCCGGCCGCTCGTGCCTCAGGGGAGGCTTCTTCCCCGCGTTGGGGAAGTACTTTGCCGCCATCTCCGACTGGAACCGGGCGAATTCTCTGGCCATGAGGGCCATTTCCCGTGTTCCGTCGGAGACGGCGGAGGCCCGCGGCGGGGCGTCCGCGGGTTTCGCGGGGCCCAAAGCAGGCCTTTCTGCCCCAGCCTTCTTCGTTTTTGCAGGCGGCGGCGCCACCGGAGGAACAGAGTCCCCCCGGGATGTCCCCGCCGCCTGCGATTTAGGCGCCTCCAATCTAGCCGACATTTCCGCCATCTTGGCCCGGAGCTCCGCATTCTCCTGGGCCAACTCTATCATGCGGGCCGACAACCCCGACATTTGAGACCGGAAACTTTCGTTTTCCCGGTCTTGGGTGTCGGCCCTTGCGCAGATCTCCGATATATTGTCCCGGAGTCTTTCGATTCCGGTACGTACCGCCCTGGCAACGTCCGCCTTTGAGCTTTTTGCTCTTTCGGCGGAGCGCTCCATATTCGCCAGCACCTCGAATATCTCAGCGCCAAGCTCAGCTGAGCTTGGCGCTCCCGTCTCGTCGTCGAGGTTTGCAGCACCTGGAGGCCGCTTCTTAGCACCCCGTGTGTCCACGGGGCTCTTGGGCTTCCTCTTTCGAGGTCGCAACCCCCTGCTCGTAGAGGCCTCTGAGGCGGCGGAGACGGCGGACATAGCGCTGTCGCTATCGCCGCCGCCGTCCGCCGTCGAGACCTTCTGCTTGGGTCGAGGTGAGTCCGGCCGCTTGAATTTCAAGACGAGACCTTGTTCACTCTCTTCCCTCCGGTCTTTAGAGGAGGAGCGGGAATTGCACGAACTGGGCTCTCCCCCCTCCGACTCTCCACCCTTCCAGAAACGGCCTTGCGTGGTGACGCTTGTCGCGTCGGCCGTAACAGCAGTGCTGTCCGTGAGGACAGCATGGCAGTAGGTGCCCCCCTCAGATACGGAGGGGCTGCCTGGCGGAAGTCCGCCAGGGTGGGATTCTCCGGCTACGCCGGTACCCACCTGAGGAATTGTGTTTTTACTAGTTGCCATGTTGATATTACTTTGATTAACGAGGGGGAGTTCCCTCGGCTTTTTTCCCTCCTGCCCAGGGGTGAGCTCCCCTAAAGTGATGCCCTCGGGTCCGACCTCCGCGTCGAACATGCATCCCCTCGCCGGGCATCAGAACTTGGGATTCACGGATTTTTTTATAGTGGTTTACTCCACGCGGTCCGACGACCCCCGCGCCTCTCAATGAGGGTTGCGGGCCGGGCCGAGCGGCGGGGTCTACGACCCACGGTCCGTCGCCCCGGAGCGCCTTCCTCGGAGAGGACCGAGTGGGGGGGTTAGCAACCCCTGGTCCACCGCCCCTCTCCAGAAGACCGTCCCGGGTAGGGCCGAGCGGGGGGGTTCACAACCCCTGGTCCGTCGCCCCTTCCCTCCTCGAATACCGGGACAGGCCGAGCGGGGGGGTTCACAACCCCTGACCGACGCCCCGTCCCGCGCTCCTTCGTTTCGGTAGGGCCGAACGGGGGGATTCACAATCCCTGGTCCGTCGCCCCCACCCCGAAACACGCTGCAGGCCGAACGGGGGGGTCCACGACCCCTGGTCCGTCGCCCTGAGCCGTGGCAAACTGCCACCCTACGCGGTAGCGTCACACTCTACCCTCTGATACACAGAGGGTAGGCGGAGCTCCACAAGGTGATTTTTTATAGAGGTTTTCTTCCTCGCGGCCCCCTTGCGGCGGCCATCGTCCCAGCCCCACGGACTGGATTACGATGACACCACTGTTGTCAGACTCTCAGCCAGGACCCGACGGAATTTACTCCGCCAGGTCCTGCCCAGGGAGCACCGGCCCGGAAGGAGCGTCCGGGCGCTCGTGGAGGTGGTCTGACGGCGCTCCCCAACCTAACCTAACCTTTTTTTTTTTTTTTTTTTTTTTACGCGAGGAAATGCTTTATGCACACCCCCCGCCTGGGGACGGCAGGGGGTAGTGTGGGACTCCCAAAACAGTAAACTGAGATCCGATCCTAGGGTTACCCACTAAAACCTCGCGGCGGCCTTCCTCCGGCGTTGGGGTGGTCCAGGATTCGGATAAACCCCTCTGGTCCACCCCGCCGTCGCCCCCCCTCAGTCACGAGGGGGTGCTCATCCTCGGGGAGCCTGGCGAGGCTCCCCCGGGCAGGGCGGCTCCGACCGCGCGCTGTAAAGAGGCGCGCGGCCGGCGGCGCCCCGGACGACCCTCCCCGGCCGCACCGGGGGGTCATCCATCCCGGGCCGCGACCCGGGCGCACCCGCGGGGTGTGCGCCCTCGCGGCCCGTCGGCGGCGGCGATCACTGAGCTCGCCGCCGCCGCCTTCGAGCGGGATCGGCTCTCTCCCGACCCCGCTCGGCGGCCTCCTTCTGGAGCATGACTGCTTCGCAGAAGGAGACCACAGCCCTCCACTCCTCCTCGCCCGCCAGCATTGCCGCGACCAACGCCGGCGGGGACAAGTCTCGCCCGATCCCGTCGACCAGGACTCGGCGCTCGGCTGCCCAGGCCGGGCAGACCTCCAGCGTGTGCTGGGCCGAGTCCAGGTCGGATGCGCAATGGTGGCATCTCGCCGTCTCTTCACGTTTTATTCGACTCAGATACTCACCGAAGCACCCGTGCCCGGTGAGTATCTGAGTCAACCTGTAGGTGACAGTGCCCCATTTGCGGAGCACCCAGGCCTCGAGGTGGGGCAGGACGGCCCCGACGGCGCGCGAACGCGTACCGCCCTGGAGGACCAGCGCGTCGCGCCAGTCCCCCAGGACCCGCCGGAAGGCCTCCCGCCTCCGCACTTCGTGTCCCCGCGCGTCCCCCCCTCCCCGGCCGAGATCGTACGCGGCTGCGTACATCTCGGCCAGGATGATGAAGGGGGGATAACTCGCGAGGACCGTCGCCGCCTCGTATGAGATGGTACGGTAGCCCCGTACGATCCGTATGGCCATGATCCGCTCCAGGCTCCTCAGCAGAGCCCTGGAGCGGGAGGCCCCCGCGAGGTCTCGCGACCAGACGGGGGCCCCGTACAGGGCCACGGACCGCACGACGCCACCGTAGAGGCGGCGAACTCCCTCCCCCGGTCCCCCGAGGTTGGGCAGCAGGCGGTGTAGGGCGCCCGCCACCCGTCGCGCTCGGGGGACCATCCGTACGAAGTGCTCCTCGAAGCTCCAGCGGCTGTCCAGGGTGAGGCCCAGGTACTTCATGTACCGCCCCACCGGGACAGCCGTGTCACCCACCTGGATCCGCGAGGCCGGGGGTTCCCTGCCTCTGGTGAGGCGGTGGAACCATAACGCCTCACTTTTGTGAGGCGCCACCTCCAGGCCCAGCCCGCGGATCCGTCTGACGACGATTGCCACCCCCAGCTCGGCGAACCTGAGCGTCCGCTCGAAGTCGGGCCCCGTGGCGACCACCAGAGTGTCGTCTGCGTAGCAAACTACACTCACGCCACGGGGCAGACTGGTGCGGAGGACCGGATCGTAGGCGAGGCTCCACAGCAGGGGCCCGAGCACGGACCCCTGCGGAACCCCGCACGTCACCGCTTTCCTCTGCTCCGTCCCGTTCCGGTCGACATAGTCCACCCGTCTCTCCTGCAGGTAGGCCCCGATGACCGACCTTAGGTAGGGAGGCACCTCGTGGTATTCGAGGGCCTCCCTGATGGCCGGCCAGGGGAGGGTCCCGAAGGCGTTGACGATGTCGAGCGACACCGCCAGCGCGACCCCCCCCGATCGGACTGCCGGTTCCGACAGGGCCCGCACCCGACGCACCGCGTCGATGGTCGAGCGCCCCTGCCGGAACCCGAACTGGCAGTCCGATATGTCCGGGCCCACCTGCGACAGGTGGCTGCTGATACGGGCGGAGATAACTCTTTCAAAGAGTTTCCCCGCCTCGTTCAGCAGGCATATCGGCCGGAACGACGACGGAGCGTCTCCGGTCCTCCCTTCCTTCCTGATTAGCACCAGTCTTGCCGACTTCCAGTCGAGGGGGAACACCCCGCGGCGGAGGCAGCTGGTGAACAGCCGCCTCGCCTTGTTCCCTAACACTCCCAGAGCGAGCGCCAGGACCCGACCCGGAACTCCGTCCGGGCCGGGAGCGGCGCTGCGGGAGGCGAGCCGTGCGACGGCCCGCCCGAGCTCGTCCTCCGTCACCTCCAGCTCGTCGGACCACGGAGCGTGGTCCGACTGTGACGGAGGAACCGAGGGACCGCCCTGGACCCTAGGGAAGAGTGCGTCTACGACTCTTCCCACGACTTCCGGGTCCAGGGATTCCGTCAACGGAGGGACCCACGGGGTCAGCTTGCCCAGTACCATTCTGTATGGGCGTCCCCATGGGTCCCTGTCCAGTCCCTCGACGAGCTCGTTCCAGGACCGCTCGCGAGCCGCAGCGATGGCTACGCATACGGCGTGCGCGGCGGCCCCGTATTCCCGTCTGGCTCTGAGAGCCTCCTCGACCGTGGTTCGCCTTCTCTTCCGGGCTCTCAAGTACCGGCGGCGAGCGACGAAGGCGGCCTTTTGCAGCCGCTCGATCTCCTCGCTCCACCAGTACACGGAGCCCCGCCGGGGCGGCCCGACTCGCGGCATCGACGCGTCGCAGATCGACGTCATCGTGTCGCGCAGCCAGGCCGCTTGCGCCTCGGGATCGGGCGATCCCGCTCCCTCCGTCCAGTCCGCGACGCTCGCGGCGGCCACGACCATGTCTCGGTCGAGCCGCTTGAGAGACCAGCGCCGCGGAGGGCCGCTAGTCTGGCGCGGGCGGCTGGGGCGGCGGAGCGACACATCCAAAAAGATGTGTCGGTGGTCGGATAGATTGACCACCTCCTCCGCCACCCGCCATCCGGTCACCATGGCGGCGGCCGAGGGAGTCGCCCACGATAGATCGATGATCGACTCCCCCTGCCACCGCACAAAGGTGCTGACCGACCCCCGGTTGAGCAACCGGAGGTCCAGTCCTGCCGCCCACTCCAGAAGCGTCTCTCCTCTGACGTCGTCCCGGGCGTCGCCCCACTCGCTCGAGTGAGCGTTGAAGTCGCCCAGGACGAATACCGGACGGGGAGCGCAACCGCGAAGGCGGTTCGCCAGCCCGTCCAGGTATGCCTCGTACGCGACGAGGCCGCTGTTCGGAGAGACGTAGCAGCCCACTACGACCATGGATCCCCACTCCACGGCGACGTAGCCTGGACCTTTCCACAGGAGGGAGCAGTAGCTCCCCTCTGCCCAGTAAACGGCTACCGAGCCCGCGTCGTCCCCGAACCATCGCGGGTGGACGGGGACGTGATTGGGCTCAGCGACCACCGCCAGGGCAACCGAATGCTCAACCACCGTCTGCGCAAGCAGGTCTTGCGCAGCGCGGCGGTTGTTGAGGTTGCCCTGGAGGAAGCGGGCGTGGAGGTCCGTTATTGGACCTCCATTGTTCCGCCCGCCTGTCCCCTAGCAGGGGAGGGTGGCCTCGCGGCCGCCGCCTTCCTCTTGGGAGGGGAACACTTTTTCCCCCCCATCCTGTGGTCCGCCCTGCAGCCCAGGTCTGAACAGACCGGGCAGCGAGGAGCGGGCGCGGTGCAGGCGCTGGCGATGTGGCCCGCCACACCACACCGGTAGCACCGCCCGCTCCTGTCCACGGCGCAGGGGCACCTCGCGCGCACGTGCCCCTTCTCGAGGCACCGGAAGCACTGCAAAGGCCGTGCCGCCAGTGCCTCGACGCGCGCCGCGGTCCACCCGATCAGGAGCCGCCGCTGAGCCGCCAGTTTCCTGGCGACTCCGAGCGGGCACCTGACCCAGGCCGAGCCCAGCCGAGACGGGCTGGAGCGGATCTCCCCGACCTTCACGTCGGTCGGGGCGCATCCGCCCGCCTCGGCGACCACAGTGGCGACGGTCGCGGGGGTGATGGACTCGTCCAGGTCCATCACCCTCAAGTCGCCCATTTTACACGGGCGCGAGATAATCGCGCCCGTGTCGGCGACGGCCACCCTCATCTTTTCGGCCAAGGCGTCGGCCTTGGCGGAGCTGTCCGGACCGGGGATCTCGAGCATGAGAGCCCCGGTCATCGCCCTTCGGACCTTAAGCCCCCCCGAGATGCCAAGATCCGCAAGTTTGATGCGGCTCTTGGCAACCTCCATCACCGCCGCGAGCGTGGTGTCGACGCCCGGAGGCACCGTCACCACCACAGCGGCGGTATTGGGGGGCTTCGGCAGCCCCGCAGGTTTGGCCTTCGCCTTGGCCTTCCCCTGCGCCGGTGCAGGAGCGGCGGCGGCGGCGCGAGCCTTCCTGGCGGCGGCAGCGGCCTTGCGGCCCACCACCGTCGCCCAGGTCTCGCCACCAGTTCCCGCACCCGGCGCAGCTCCAGCTGCAGGAGCAGACGGAAGCGGAGGCTCTTGCACCCGCAAGTGCTCCGCGGCAGCCGCCTTCCTCTCCCTTTTGCTCTTCTTTTTTCCCCTCTGGGGCACTTGCGGCCCCGGCGGCGGCGGATTTGCCGCGGCGGGCCGCTCGTGCCTCAGGGGAGGCTTCTTCCCCGCGTCGGGGAAGTACTTTGCCGCCATCTCCGACTGGAACCGGGCGAATTCTCTGGCCATAAGGGCCATTTCCCGGGTTCCGTCGGAGACAGCGGAGGCCTGCGGCGGGGCGTCCGCGGGTTTCGCGGGGCCCAAAGCAGCCCTTTCTGTCCCAGCCTTCTTCTTTTTTGCAGGCGGCGGCGCCACCGGAGGAACAGAGTCCCCCCGGGATGTCCCCGCCGCCTGCGATTTAGGCGCCTCCAACCTAGTCGACATCTCAGCCATCTTGGCCCGGAGCTCCGCGTTCTCCCGGGCCACCTCTATCACACGGGCCGACAGCTCCGACATTTGGGTCCGGAAGTTTAAATTCTCCCGGTCCTGGGTGTCGGCCCTTGCGCAGATCTCCGCGACGTTCTCGCGGAGCCTCTCGATGCCGGTGCGCACCGCTTTGGCAACGTCCGCCTTTGAGCTTTTAGCTCTTTCGGCGCAGCGCTCCATAGTTGCCAACGCCTCGAATATCTCGGCGCCGAGTTCCGCTGAACTCGGCGCTTCCACCTCGTCAGCAAGGTTATCAGAGCTGGTAGGCCTCTTCTTAGCGCCTCGCGAGTCCACAGGGCTCTTCGGCTTCCTCTTTCGAGGTCGCACCCCCTTGCTCGTAGAGGCCTCTGAGGCGGCGGAGACGGCGGACATAGCGCTGTCGCTATCGCCGCCGCCGTCCGCCGTCGAGACCTGCTGCTTGGGTCGAGGTGAGTCCGGCCGCTTGAATTTCAAGACGAGACCTTTCTCACCCTCTTCCCTCCGGTCTTTAGAGGAGGAGCGGGAATTGCCCGAACTGGGCTCTCCCCCCTCCGACTCTCCACCCTTCCAAAAACGGCCTTGCGTGGTGACGCTTGTCGCGTCGGCCGTAACAGCAGTGCTGTCCGTGAGGACAGCATGGCATTTAGTGCCCCCCTCAGATACGGAGGGGCTGCCTGGCGGGAGTCCGCCAGGGTGGGATTCTCCGGCTTCGCCGGTACCCACCTGAGGAATTGTGTTATTGCTATTTGCCATGATGAGTTTACTTTGATTAACGAGGGGGAGTTCCCTCGGCTTTTTTCCCTCCTGCCCAGGGGTGAGCTCCCCTAAAGTGATGCCCTCGGGTCCGACCTCCGCGTCGAACATGCATCCCCTCGCCGGGCATCAGAACTTGGGATTCACGGATTTTTTATAGTGGTTTACTCCACGCGGTCCGACGACCCCCGCGCCTCTCAATGAGGGTTGCGGGCCGGGCCGAGCGGCGGGGTCTACGACCCACGGTCCGTCGCCCCGGAGCGCCTTCCTCGGAGAGGACCGAGTGGGGGGGTTAGCAACCCCTGGTCCACCGCCCCTCTCCAGAAGACCGTCCCGGGTAGGGCCGAGCGGGGGGGTTCACAACCCCTGGTCCGTCGCCCCTTCCCTCCTCGAATCCCGGGACAGGCCGAGCGGGGGGGTTCACAACCCCTGACCGACGCCCTGTCCCGCGCTCCTTCGTTTCGGTAGGGCCGAACGGGGGGATTCACAATCCCTGGTCCGTCGCCCCCACCCCGAAACACGCTGTAGGCCGAACGGGGGGGTCCACGACCCCTGGTCCGTCGCCCTGAGCCGTGGCAAACTGCCACCCTACGCGGTAGCGTCACACTCTACCCTCTGATACGCAGAGGGTAGGCGGAGCTCCACAAGGTGATTTTTTATAGAGGTTTTCTTCCTCGCGGCCCCCTTGCGGCGGCCATCGTCCCAGCCCCACGGACTGGATTACGATTACACCACTGTTGTCAGACTCTCAGCCAGGACCCGACGGAATTTACTCTGCCAGGTCCTGCCCAGGGAGCACCGGCCCGGAAGGAGCGTCCGGGCAACCTAACCTAACCTAACCTAACCTAACCTAACCTAACCTCTCACCCAGCTTCTCACAGGTCACGGCTGTTTCAGCAAGTACCTGTGGGAGCTGGTGGGAGTCCTGTCGGAGCCCGTGTGCCACCACTGTGCGTCCGGGGCCGTGGACACGGCCGAGCACACCCTCGCCGTGTGCGCGGGCTGGGACGCCCAACGCGCCAGGCTCGTTGGCGCAATCGGGGGGGACTTGTCGCTGCCGGCCGTGGTTGCGGCCATGGCCGGCAGTGGCCAGTGCTGGGCCGCCGTCGCCTCGTTCGCTGGCGAAGTGATGGCGGCCAAGCGAGAAGCCCTGCGGGAGCGCGAGCGTGCTGGCGGCACGCTCCCGCCCCGCCGGGCCCCGGCCCGGGGCCGCCGTCGAGTCTGATGGCGGCCCTGGCCGGCACATAATCCCACGTGCGGCGCGTCGCAAGACGCGCCGTGCCTTGGAAATGGCGGACGACCCCTCCCCCCTTCCTGGGAGTGGGTCGTTCCACGTCGGGCCCCGAATAAAAGGGGCCCCCCCTTGCCGGGCCGCGGAGGTCATACTCACGTAGTTCCCGCGGCCCGGTAGGGTACAAGGCGGAAATATTAAAAAAAAAAAAAAAAAAAAAAAAAAACCTAACCTAACCTAACCTTTTTTTTTTTTTTTTTTTTTTTTTTTTTTTTTTTTTTTTTTTACGCGAGGAAATGCTTTATGCACACCCCCCGCCTGGGGACGGCAGGGGGTAGTGTGGGACTCCCAAAACAGTAAGCTGTAATCCGATCCTAGGGTTACCCACTAAAAACCTCGCGGCGGCCTTCCTCCGGCGTTGGGGTGGTCCAGGATTCGGTTTAACCCCTCTGGTCCACCCCGCCGTCGCCCCCCCTCTGTCACGAGGGGGTGCTCATCCTCGGGGAGCCTCGGCGAGGCTCCCCCGGGCGGGGCGGCTCCGACCGCGCGCTGTAAAGAGGCGCGCGGCCGGCGGCGCCCCGGACGACCCTCCCCGGCCGCACCGGGGGGTCATCCTTCCCGGGCCGCGACCCGGGCGCACCCGCGGGGTGTGCGCCCTCGCGGCCCGTCGGCGGCGGCGATCACTGAGCTCGCCGCCGCCGCCTTCGAGCGGGATCGGCTCTCTCCCGACCCCGCTCGGCGGCCTCCTTCTGGAGCATGACTGCTTCGCAGAAGGAGGCCACAGCCCTCCACTCCTCCTCGCCCGCCAGCATTGCCGCGACCAACGCCGGCGGGGACAAGTCTCGCCCGATCCCGTCGACCAGGACTCGGCGCTCGTCCGCCCAGGCCGGGCAGACCTCCAGCGTGTGCTGGGCCGAGTCCAGGTCGGATGCGCAATGGTGGCATCTCGCCGTCTCTTCACGTTTTATTCGACTCAGATACTCACCGAAGCACCCGTGCCCGGTGAGTATCTGAGTCAACCTGTAGGTGACAGTGCCCCATTTGCGGAGCACCCAGGCCTCGAGGTGGGGCAGGACGGCCCCGACGGCGCGCGAACGCGTACCGCCCTGGAGGACCAGCGCGTCGCGCCAGTCCCCCAGGACCCGCCGGAAGGCCTCCCGCCTCCGCACTTCGTGTCCCCGCGCGTCCCCCCCTCCCCGGCCGAGATCGTACGCGGCTGCGTACATCTCGGCCAGGATGATGAAGGGGGGATAACTCGCGAGGACCGTCGCCGCCTCGTATGAGATGGTACGGTAGCCCCGTACGATCCGTATGGCCATGATCCGCTCCAGGCTCCTCAGCAGAGCCCTGGAGCGGGAGGCCCCCGCAAGGTCTCGCGACCAGACGGGGGCCCCGTACAGGGCCACGGACCGCACGACGCCACCGTAGAGGCGGCGAACTCCCTCCCCCGGTCCCCCGAGGTTGGGCAGCAGGCGGTGTAAGGCGCCCGCCACCCGTCGCGCTCGGGGGACCATCCGTACGAAGTGCTCCTCGAAGCTCCAGCGGCTGTCCAGGGTGAGGCCGAGGTACTTCATGTACCGCCCCACCGGGACAGCCGTGTCACCCACCTGGATCCGCGAGGCCGGGGGTTCCCTGCCTCTGGTGAGGCGGTGGAACCACAGCGCCTCACTTTTGTGAGGCGCCACCTCCAGGCCCAGCCCGCGGATCCGTCTGACGACGATTGCCACCCCCAGCTCGGCGAACCTGAGCGTCCGCTCGAAGTCGGGCCCCGTGGCGACCACCAGAGTGTCGTCTGCGTAGCAAACTTGCCTTAATTGGCCGGCCCGAGACAAGGAAAAGTCAATAACACCCGACAGCGAAGTCGTAAAAACCCGCGGAAACTGGCGGACCTCCGTGTGTATATACGCCCAAGCTAGTACAGGGGGCTCTGCTAGTCTTGGTAATCCTTTCCCCCATACTCGTGGGAACAAATATGGAACCAATCAACAAAACCTTTAATAAAAAAGACGTAGAGAGGAGAGATTCCTCGGTGGAGATGAGGAGCCGGTCCGGGAGCGCGAAATCCGAGGACAAGGTCTCCGTGAGTGCGAGGGCCTCGGCCCTCGTGGAGCAGGTGAGGGTGCCACGCGTGGCACTCTCGCGCATAGATTTGCCGCAGGAGTTGCGGCTGTCCGAGTCTTCGGACAGCTGCATGTCGGTGGGGGAGCGCTCAAGATCTAGCTCCCCCTCCCCGATGGGTCGCCTGTGGCGAAAGCGGCCGCTTGAAGGAGAGGAGGTGGCCTTGGCCAAAACTGCGCGGCCTAAGCGAGGTCGAGGGCGCCCGCCCACAACGGGCGAGTACGTCGGCCTCGCAAAGGCAAAGGCCGAACTGTGCGCGCAGCGAGAGCGCGAGCTCGAACTGCGCGCCGAGGAGGAGCTGGCGGCCGAGGTCGCGGCAAAAAAGGCGGCCCTGCGGGAGCGATCCCGGGCGGTGTCGTCCGAGGGCCCTGCCCAGGAAGGGGAGGTGGCGGCCACGTGCGGCGCCGAAGATCTTGTGGGGGTGGCCGATTCAGCCTTGGAGCTGATCGGTTCACTTGCCCGAAAACAAACAAGAATGAAGTGCCAGCACGTGGCGGAGATCCGGAAGGCGGTGGCGACGGCGGCAGAGGCTGTGCACAAGCTCGCCGCCAGGAAGGAGTCGGAGGAGGTCGCCCAGCTTCGGGCTGAAATCCTCGCCCTCAGGGCCGAGGTCGAGGCCCAGAGGCGAGTGGCGGCCTCCGTCCCCGCCCCGGCACCCGAAGCGATGACCAGGGAGGAAATCTTCTTCCTGGTCGACGCTAGGATGTCGGGCATCCGGGACCGGCTCCTTCCGGAAAAGCGACTATCCCCGCCGATAACGGCATACGTGCGCAAAACGCCGGAGCGCGGTGCCCCGGCGCCTGCGGTTGACGCCTCTGCCGCCCCGCCGGCGGTGGCCTCCCCGGCGCGCGGCCCTGCGCCGATGGCCGCAACCTCCTCCGCCCCCGCCGCAACATCCAATGCGGGGGCGAAGGGTCAAAAGAGGGGTGGCAGGAGGAGCCTGGCGACCCGCGAGGCCGAGGCGGCCCGCGGAGCCGCTGCTCCGGCCCCGACTCGTCCCGCCATCCGGCCTGCTCCGCCGCCGCCGCCTCTCAAAGAGGCGTGGAATGTGGTGGCGCGGGGGGGCCGGGCGCCGAGGCCGGCTTCCCCGGCATCTCGGGCGCCGAGGCAGGCTGCTCCGGCGCCCCGGGCGCCGGCTGCTCCAGCAGCCCAGCAGCCCAAGCGGAAGCGGAAGCGCGGCCGTCGCCTGCGAGTCCCTGCGTCGGAGGCAGTGGCCATCACACTGCCGCGGGACTCAACGGTGACCTATGCCGACGTGTTATCCAGGGCCGAGAGGGGTATAAACCTCGCGGCCCTGGAGATCAGCGGGCTACGCTTCCGCACGGCCCGCACTGGGGGCCGGCTGCTCGAGGTGTCCGGCGCCGATAGGACGAGGAAGGCCGACGAGCTTGCCTCAAAACTCCGCGAGCTCGTCGGCGAGGTGGCCCGCGTCGCCAGGCCGGAGCGGTGCGCAGAGATGCGCATTTCCGGCCTGAGTGACGCGGTCACCCGGGAAATGGTGGCCGCGCGAGTGGCCGAGGTGGGGGGATGCCACCCCGAATCGGTAAAGGTGGGCACCATCAACCGCCCACCTGGCCGCCCGGGGACCATCTGGGTGAAATGCCCGGTCCTGGCGGCCAAAACGATTACGGGGGCTGGCCACCTCACCATCGGCTGGTCGATGGCCCGGGCCGCGCTCCTAGACGCGCGGCCGCAGCGGTGTTACCGCTGCCTGGTGCCGGGGCACCTGGGGGTGCAGTGCCGCTGCGAGACGGACCGCAGCGCGCTGTGCTTCCGGTGCGGCCAGCCGGGCCACAAGGCGGCCACCTGCGTCGCCGACCCCAAATGCGCGATCTGCGCGACCGAGGGCGGCGACGCCGGCCATCGCCTCGGGCACAAAAAGTGCCCGGCGATGGCCAACACAAAGAAGAAAAGGACGGGCGGGGGCAATCGCGACGCCCCCGCCGCGTCAGTAACAGCTCCGAGAGCTGTTGAGGAGGCAATGGACACCGCCACCAATTAAATGGCTCACAGGGTCTCGATCCTGCAGGCGAACGTGAACCACTGCGCGGCCGCACAGGACCTGCTTCTCCAGACGGCTGCGCGGTGGCAAATCGACGTCGCCATAGTCGCCGAGCCGTACCGCGTCCAAGCCCGCGACAACTGGGCGGGCGCCGACGACGGTTCGGTGGCTATCGTCGCCTGGCAGCGCGACGCTTCGCTGTGCCTCCCCTTCCGCAGGGTGCGGAGGGGGCGCGGATGCGTCCTCGCGCTGCTGGGCGACGTTGCAGTGATCGGGGTGTACTTCTCTCCGAACAGGACCCTCGCCGACTTCGAGCGTCTGCTGGTCGAGGTCGGCGACCTGGTCCAGGAAGTGCACCCCACCCCTGTGGTGGTCGCCGGAGACTTCAACGCCAAATCCCGTTCGTGGGGATCTCCGGCGACCAGCGCCAGGGGCGAGACCCTGGAAGAGTGGGCGGTGTCCACGGGAATAGTCCTCCTGAACCGGGGAGCGGTCCACACGTGCGTGCGTCAACAGGGCGGGTCGATCGTCGACGTCTCGTTCGCGAGTCCCGCCCTGGCCCGCCGCGCCATCGGGTGGCGGGTTGAGGAGGGGGTGGAGACGCTGTCGGACCATCTGTACATACGGTTCGACCTAGTCCCATCCCCTTCGGACGCCGGAGCGGGCGGTGTGGACCGACCCCGGTCGGAGGAGGGTCCGCGGTGGCGGTTGTCCACCCTGGACCCGGAGCTGGCCACGGAGGCGGCCATCGTGGAGCGATGGGCCGCCGCAAACGCCGATAGCGGCCCGGACGTAGACGCGAGATGCGAGAGGCTCTCTGGAGCATTGTCTCGCGTCTGCGACGCGGCGATGCGACGAGCGGGTCCCTCTCAAAAGCGCAGGCAGGTGTACTGGTGGCGGCCCCACCTAACGGGGCTACAGGCCGAGTGTAACTCGGCCCGCCGCCGGTGCACCAGAAGCCGAAGAAGAAGCGCCAGGGACCCGGCACACGAGGAGGTGTTGCTTGCCGCGTACCGGGCCGCTCGCGCGGCCCTGACCTCCGCCATAAGGGCCGCCAAAGCGGAGGCCTGGCAGGGGTGGGTCGACAGCATCGACGGGGATCCGTGGGGGCGCCCGTACAAAGTCGTGACGCAGAAGCTCCGACCCGCGGCGCCCCCGCTGACGACGACCCTTGACCCCCCCCTGCTGGAGCGCGTGGTCAGCTCCCTATTCCCGAGCCCCAGTGAAGAATGGGTGCCGCCCAGAATGGCGGCACCGACTCCCGAGGAAGGACCGGCCGCGGGCGAGGTCATTCCGCCCGTGTCCGAGGACGAGCTGGGGGCCGCGGTTCAGACGCTCAAGCTGAAGAACCGCGCCCCAGGTCCGGACGGTGTCCCCGGGCGGATCCTCGTCCGCGTGATGCCGGTCCTCGGGGAGGAGACGCTGTCCCTCATGTCGGAGATGATGGCGTCCGGCACGATCCCGCGGCGGTGGAAGTCGGGGAAGCTCGTGCTTCTCCCGAAGCGCGGGCGAACCCCCGACTCGCCGTCGGCCTACCGCCCCATCGCCCCTCGTATGAGATGGTACGGTAGCCCCGTACGATCCGTATGGCCATGATCCGCTCCAGGCTCCTCAGCAGAGTTGTGCAATATATCAAAACGTGCGTCTAAACGGCCTCTACCGTTTGACGTATCGTGCACAAAAATTGGACTTCAGTGAAAGGAGTTATAAGTGAAAAACAACATATTTTGAGGTTGTTTTTGTTAAAAAATTTGTGTTTTCTCGATATAACTCTCTGTGGTTAAGTGACACAAGTGCGAAAAAATAACCAACGTGTGGGGCTAGCTTGCCCCCATCTTTTGACACATCGCACGTCGCGAAAGGATAAGGCCCTGAAGTAGGAGGGGCCTTAGCATCTTTTCGTGAAAACCACGAGGTCAGTGAAGGAGCGACACCTGGAAGCTGTAAAAAATACTCAAAATAGAGCTCAGTGAGTAGATCTATCTTCCACTTGAAAAACATTTTTACAAGTTATAGTCGAGGAGTTAAAAATTGTTAATTGTCGAAACTTTGACTGTTAATAACTCCGCAAAACGATCGACGACCTATTCTTTTTTTGGTGCATCCTGCTGCGCTCTAGTTGGAGGAAGAGAACTTACTTAGTTTTAGATTTTTGTGGCCATTACTTTTATTATTATTCTTAAAAAACTGCCAAAAATTAATTTCCTTAATAACTTTTTAGGTATACATTTTTTGTTCTGTGATATTAGGCTAATTAGTTAGAGCAGATTTTTACATATTTTTAGACAGGTCAAACATATTTTTAGCTCTTATACTTTTAAAATTATGAAATTTTTTCTATTTATTGTTTATTTATTTGTTAATTACTAATTCTAATTTTATATTATTATTGTGCTTCCCGAGACCTTTTAGCAGAACCCAAACTCGGGTACTCTACCTTTTATAGCGGCCGAGATAGTCGCATTTCACGCGACCGGCGGCCATCTTTGAATTTTCAACATAATTTTTGGCAGTGAATATCTCCGGTGTTATTGGTCGTAGGGCGTTGCGGTTTTCTCTGGGGATAATAGGGGATACAATTCTACCTTATCCCAGGGGTTTTTTCCAAATTGGGGTTGTCAAGATTTTTGGCCTAAATTTTGACACAGACGGACTGACAAGACCGAGTACTTTTAGGAGAGACCAAACACGACCAGTCTGCGACCACTGGGGCCTGAGATATTCTAGGTTAAAGTTGGAGTGGCGGCCATCTTGAAAATTTTCAAGGGGTCATATCTCTGGAGATATTCGTCGTAGAGCGGTGCGGTTTCCACTGGTAAGCAGGGTGGGCCCTTCGGAATCGAGTGCGCCTAGTTTTTTCAAGTTTGGGGGTAAAAAATTTTGGACCTTAGTTTCCACCAGATTTGCATAAAGCACACGATTCCGAACCAGGGGAGTCCAAACTCGACTACTCTGCGGCTTGTAGATCCTGAGATATCCGAGGGCTAATAAAAGCGGCGGCCATCTTGGAAAATTTCAAACGGCCATAGCTCCCTTAGTATTAAGGCTACAGGGACGCGGTTTTCTCTGGGGTACTTGGCACGCTCCAGAGCATCCTTTGGGATCCTTTTGGACCCTATCCCCCCCCCTTCCCCCTCCCAAAATTTTTATTATTCAATTTATTTTTTCGGACTTTTGCCGGTTGATAGGGGGCAACAATTGGTAATTGTCTTTACAATTCACCATCTTGTGCCACCTCAGACCGGCATACAAAATTTTATATTAAATTTACAAAACCATATTTCCTCACCTTTTCTGCTCGTATTGAGTCCGGTTGCCTGTTACAGTGCTTCGGGGGCCGCCTCCCTGTAAAAGTGTGTTGTGACGTCCGAATTTAAATTGAATTGAATTTTGGAATTTTACTTTATATTTTTAATATTGTATTTATTTTGTATTTTGACCACTGTTGGGCTCTTTACACCCACAGTGAATTTTATCTGACTCTATTGTAATTATTGACCTGATTTATTTGTTTTAACTTCTGTACTTGTGTATACACTTAACGTATTACTGACAGTATACACCATACATATATATATTATACAAGCCCTACTATAATCAGTACAGACAGACTGACAGTCCGCCAATATGGCCAGCCCAAACTTCCCCGCCAAACGCAGATCCACCGGGGATGCAGAAGTCCTATCCGATAAGATGGCCGCTCTTGCTCATAAAGCTAAGGCCACCCTCAATGAGGGAAGAAACATTAAAACCGAAATTAAAACAGCCACATTCGGTATCATCGACAAGATGGTGGCACTGGCCAAGGAGTCTGAGAAGCTCCATAAGCACGAAAAAGGGGCTTCTCGGACCCTTTTTATGGAATGCCTCCAAGAATTGGGTGTGGTCAAGAAGGCCATAACCAATTTGCAGGAGAGTCAGGCCAGCAGGGAGGAGGACTCCATGCGGACCATGCAATCCCTGGTGGATGCGGTATATCAACGCTTGGAACAGACTGACAGACTGAACAGGACACTTGAGAATCAGACCGAGCAGGTAAAGTCCATCGCAAGGGAGATTAACATTCAGGAGGAGCTGATCAATACGATCACTGAACAACTCAGGGAAGGGGTAGCTTCGGTGAACTCCACGCATCAGCTATGGGAGCGTCTGTCTGTTGAACAGGTAGACACCCATAAGCTGATAGCGAAAGAAACACTAGAGAAAGTGGAGCAGGCTATCACCGACTCAATCGCTAGTACCCCCCCCTCTTATGCTGAGATCGTTGCCCGACCATCTGAGACAAAACCCCCTCCCCCAGCATATCAATCCTTCCACTCGGTCTTAATCACACCTACAGACCCAATGGAGACAAGTGCTCAGGTCATCGAGCGAATAAAAGGAGTACTCGACGCCAAACGAAACGGCATAAAAGTCGAGAGAGTCCGGAAGGTCAAGGACGGAAGAGTGGTCCTTAGCTGCGCCACGAGGGTCGAGCTCGAAAGAGCAGAGGAGCAGCTAAGGAAATCAGAACACTTAAAAGTGGTGGGGGCCACGAACAAAAACCCCCTGGTCGTACTGAAATACATACAAGCACATAACACTGACGAAGATATCTTACAAGCCATCACCCGCCAGAACGGCCATCTGCTGGAGGGTCTTTCGGAGAGTGAGGCCAAGGCTGAGGTCCGGTACCGGAGGAGAGCGAGGGACTCTTCGGAGTGCCACGCAATCCTCCGAGTGGCGCCAAAGCTTTGGCAGCGACTCACTTCTGCCGGGAGACTTTATGTCGACCTGCAGGTGGTTAAAGTGGCGGACCAATCTCCCCTGGTGCAGTGTACTAGGTGCTTGGGCTTCGGTCATGGCAGGAAGCTCTGCACGGAGAGTGTGGACCTCTGCAACTACTGCGGAGGTCCGCACTTGAAGGCAGGGTGCCCCAGTCTTTCGGCAGCCCGGGCACCGACGTGCAAAAACTGCACCATGGCGAAACACACAGACACAACACACCACGCATTTAGCGATGAGTGTCCCATCCGCAAAAAGTGGGATGCCTTGGCGAGGGCGTCAGTTGCCTACAGCTGACGCTTCTCCGCGGGCGCCTCACTGACGGCGGTTGCGACAACCATCGCTACTGACAGACAACACACACACACACACTTCACACTCACTAACACAAACAACATTTACAGTTACACACAAGGTCGACCAGACTCCACTCTCCACTCCTCACTCAAACACTGCACAACTCGCATAGTCTAGGAAACAATTGTATGGAAATTTTTTTATATAAATTTGTCAACAATTGGTATAAATTACATACACACTCACAATATACACAACACAACACGCACATCCAACATGACAATTCATATTTTATTAAAATATGTTATTGCATAATATCGACACAACTCTGAACCAATGAATCACCACCACGTACACACATGCACTAAACACACAACATCCAAAACAACAACATCAATGATGACCTGTAGATCTCCCAGAGGGTTGAATTCATCAAACTCAAATGTCCAGTTCATTATGTTAAAAAGACTGAAGCACCCTTACAGTACTTAATCAATGTACTACATATACTGTACAGCGCAGATACTTATATGGGAAGTATTCCCTTTGTTAACATCCAAATGGATAACAATGCAATAAAAATTCGACAAAATCTGACTTATTGTTCTCCAGACAGTACAAAAAATTATGTAAAATAGCATATAAGATAACATAAGAGAAGTGGAAGATATCCACCAAAATATAGAAATAAGACACTATTGTAATACTGTTAATCATGAAACTACAACTATTTGTAAGGCATAGAAAATAAGAGAAGGAATGCCAATGATATCAGTAAGAATAAAGAACAATTATAACTTGTAAGATCTTAACATATAATAAGAAATGTATGCTATTCAAAAATAAAAAACTCTACGCTGAAAAACTCATTCACCCAAAATAAGGTCCCTGATTCAGTTAGGGGAAAAGTCGCGGGCCGGGCCATATGCGCCCGGACTATAAAAAAAAAAAAAAAAAAAAAAAAAAAAAACCTAACCTAACCTAACGCCGCTTGCGCCTCGGGATCGGGCGATACCGCTCCCTCCGTCCAGTCCGCGACGCTGGCGGCGGCTACGACCATGTCTCGGTCAAGCCGCTTGAGAGACCAGCGCCGCGGAGGGCCGCTAGTCTGGCGCGGGCGGCTTGGGCGGCGGAGCGACACATCCAGAAGGATGTGTCGGTGGTCAGACAGGTTGACCACCTCCTCCGCCACCCGCCATCCGGTCACCATGGCGGCGGCCGAGGGAGTCGCCCACGATAGATCGATGATCGACTCCCCCTGCCACCGCACAAAGGTGCTGACCGACCCCCGGTTGAGCAACCGGAGGTCGAGTCCTGCCGCCCACTCCAGAAGCGTCTCTCCTCTGACGTCGTCCCGGGCGTTGCCCTGGAGGAAGCGGGCGTGGAGGTCCGTTATTGGATCTCCATAGTCCCGCCCGCCTGTCCCCTGTTTTTTCAAATTCTAGTGATTTTTTATAGAGGTTTTCTTCCTCGCGGCCCCCACTGGGAGGTGGCGGCCCTCGTGCTGACCCCACGGGTCGGGTTACGAGTCGGGCTGGGCGACGGCCTGTACCAGACGCATCCGCCCGCCCCTAACTGCTAGTGATTTTTTATGGAGGTTGTCTTCCTCCTGTCAGACTCTTCGCCAGGGCCCGAGGGAAATGATTCCGTCAAATCCGTCAAGCCCTGCCCAGAGAGCACCGTCCCGGGTAAATGCATCCGGGCGCACGAGGAGGTGGTCTGACGGCGCCCCCCAACCTAACCTTTTTTTTTTTTGTTTACGCAGTGTAATGCCAGGGGTTTACGCATTGCCCCGCCGGCGCCGGCCTACACCGGACCACCGACGGGGGGATGTGGGGCTCGCCGGCGTGGAAGCCGGAATACCCACTAAACCACTGCGGCGCACTTCTCCGTCATAATGGGGCGCCAGGGGGTCGCCGTGAGCATTCTACCCTGTCACGCCCCGACGGCAGCCCGACCGGGCCCGCAGCGCGCGAGCACAGAGGGGGGCCGGTTAGGCGAAGAACTGGGCCCCGCCCGCCACCCAACGCAGAACGCAGAGCTAACGGACGAGGCCGCGACTTGGGGTCGTCACCTATTGGGACCCAGCTCGCCGCACAGAGGGCGACGAGCCGAGGCCCGGATCTAGTCCCACACACAGGTAGCGCTGACCTGGCGGGGACGGTTCACCGCAACGCCTTAGGGCGACATTGCGGCCTCCTCTACTTCCTCTTCTTCTTCGGCCCCTGGGGCCAGTTCTGTGGGCGTGCTCTTCTGGGCACGATTCGGCCTTATCTTCGGAGGAACGCAGTTGTGCCCTCCCGTTATGTGTGTAGAGGGCTTATTAGCAGCGGCGCACACAGCGCAACGTACAGTCGCGCTGCTGCATTCCGCCGCCTTGTGGCCCTCGACTCCGCACCGGAAGCAGAGTCCGGACCGGTCGACGCCGGTCGGACAGAGCGCTCCGGTGTGGCCCAGGGACAGACACCTGAAGCAGCGCATTGGGCGCCCCTCCAAGACCCTCACCCGGGCCAAACTCCAGCCGACCAGCAGTCTGCCGGTCTCGGCGAGCTTTTTTGCGGCGCCGACAGGGCACCGCACGTGGGCTGTTCCCATCATCGAGGGGCCCTCCCTAATGGGGCCCACCTTTAGGCTGGCGATGGCGCAGCCCGTCGT
Organism: Euproctis similis; assembly: GCA_905147225.2. Classification (NCBI taxonomy): domain Eukaryota; kingdom Metazoa; phylum Arthropoda; class Insecta; order Lepidoptera; family Erebidae; genus Euproctis; species Euproctis similis. The sequence goes on from LR990106.1 coordinate 51,336, forward strand.
CTTTACGATGGCTGTCTCAATGTCTTCTTTGGTGACCGTGTCGTCGAGACCTGACACCCGCAAGCCCACGAGGGTCTGCGGGACACGGACCTGGACCACGCCGTCCAGGACTTGATCCAGCTTTTCTGCAAGCTTCTGTACCGCCTGGGAGCATTGGGTCCTGGGAAACTGCAGAACCCGTGCGCCCGTGGCGCTGCGGCGAAAGCGTATTCCTGGCTCGATGCCGAGCGAGGATAGGTCCACCTGCTCACTCGCGCGGGTGAGGATGCAGGCGTATGTTACGCCCCTCTTCTCGATCTCCGGCGGGATTGTGAGAACCACCGCCGGAGGGCGTTCGACAAACCGCTTCCGTTTGCGCGGCTTCCTCCTTTTCCTCTTCTGTTGCTGAGGGGCAGCAGCGGGCGTAGGCAGCGCCGGCTTCTGCGCGGGCTTCTTTTTGGCCTTCTTCTTGGCCACCGCGGCCCACGTCTCCTCTCCGGAGGCCCCTCTGGGGGGCGGTGCCTCAGAGGGTGCCACGAGGGTGGCTTTTGCCGAGCTTTCAATCGGCTGCGTGCGGGCGGACTTCTTGCCTTTTTCCTGGGCAGAAGTGCTTGCGCTCACCGAGGTCTCCTTGTTCTTGTCAGATGCAGGCGGGCGGTCAGACTTCTGAGGAATCAGTCTGTCCTCAATGCCCGCCAGGCGTGAGTCTATCATCTCCCCCAGCGAGCGCGTGAGGGAGGTCTGCAGCTCCTGCATCGTCATGTCCCTTTTATCGGGGATTGGCGGGGCTGTTATGCGGCTTAGCGAGGAGGTCCCAGCTCGGAACTTGGCGAACTCCACCCGGTGGGCCTTGAGTTCCGCCTCTAGAGCTTCGATTCGCCGCTGCTGTTTAACCAGCTGGCCTCTGAGCCGCTGGTTCTCTTCGTTATCTTGGCGAGCTGTCAATTCAGCCACTACACGCGTGTACAAATTGGCGCTAGTCTTCAACCGCTTAACAAAGGTGCCCTTCAGGTGGCCCAACCTAGCGGCGACCGATAGGATCGCCGCCGAGGCCCTCCCCCCGAGGGCACGCAGCGCCTCTGGATCCAGTGACCGTAGGTCCGGGACGACAATGTCATCGATCTCATCCTCTTCGTCTTCGTCTTCGTCGTTCTCGTCATCTTCGTCGTCCTCTTCTCCTTCGTCTAAGCTCGTAGGAGGATTGTCGCCAAAAAACTTTTTTATAAAGTCCCTTCTAACGGCTTCCGCTTCTTTTTGAAGCTCACGGGATCTGATGGAGCCAGTCTTTCTAGGTTTGCCTCGTCCCGACGGTTTCTCCTTCCGGAGTAGCTCACTGTCGAGCTCGGGGTTTGGAGGGCCGCTAGCCCTGACGTGGTGTGGCCTCTTGGTCCCCGAGGGGATCCTGACATCGTCCTCGGACGAGTAGTCGTCTGCGTTCATGTTTGCTAGAGCTGGACTGTCTAGGGATAAACCGCCCAGCTGCGTCGCGTGGTGGTAGTCGCGCCGGCATCGTGTTTTCTTTCGTCGGTGCCATATTGCATGTCTCGGTTGTCCGTTTGGTAAGCGTTGGTCGTCGTGCAGTAGTTGCGGCCGCAACTACTGTTTTGGCAGAAGTTGCCCCCCTCGCATACATGGGGCAGACGGGGGGCAGTGACGACGACGTATCGCCAGCACTGCCCTCCGTGAGGGATTCCCCCGCAGAGCGGGGACCCTCTCGAGGATTCTTTGTACTTTTTCTTCTGTCCATTTTGTTTTCCGTTTCGTTTGTAGTAATTTTTTAAAGAGGTTTTCTTCCTCGCGGCCCCCACTGGGAGGTGGCGGCCCTCGTGCCGACCCCACGGGTCGGGTTACGAGTCGGGCCGGGCGACGGCCTGTACCAGACGCATCCGCCCGCCCCTAACTGCTAGTGATTTTTTATGGAGGTTGTCTTCCTCCTGTCAGACTCTTCGCCAGGGCCCGAGGGAAATGATTCCGTCAAATCCGTCAAGCCCTGCCCAGAGAGCACCGTCCCGGGTAAATGCATCCGGGCGCACGAGGAGGTGTTCTGACGGCGCCCCCCCCCCCAACCTTTTTTTTTTTGTTTTTTTGTTTACGCAGTGTAATGCCAGGGTTTACGCATTGCCCTGCCGGCGCCAGCCTACACCGGACCACCAACGGGGGGATGTGGGGCTCGCCGGCGTGGAAACCGGAATACCCACTAAACCACTGCGGCGCACTTCTCCGTCTTGGTGGGGCGCCAGGGGGTCGCTGGTGAGCATTCTACCCTGTCACGCCCCGACGGCGGCCCGACCGGCCCCGCAGCGCGCGAGCGCAGAGGGGGACCGATCAGGCGAAGAACTGGGCCCCGCCTGCCACCCAACGCAGAGCGCTGAGCTGACGGACGAGGCCGCGACTTGGGGTCTTCTACTATTAGGACCCAGCTGGCCGCACAGAAGGCGACGAGCCGAGGCCCGGATCTAGTCCCACACACAGGTAGCGCTGACCTGGCGGGGACGGTTCGTCGCAATGCCTTAAGACGACATCGCGGCCTCGTCTTCGACATCCTTGGCCCTAGGGGCCGGTTCTGTACTCGCGGTCTTTACTGGAGCTGCTGCTGGCTTCGTGTATATTGCAGCTACTGCTGGCTTCGACTTTACCTTTGGAGGGACGCAGTTGCGCCCTCCCATGTAGTGTGCAGCTGGCCTATTGGCGGCAGCACACACTGCGCAGCACAGAGTTGCGCTGGTGCACTCCATCGCTAAATGGCCTGTCTTCCCACAGCGGAAGCACAACCTAGACCGGTCTATGCCGGACGGGCAGACTGCTCCCGTATGGCCCAGGGACATGCACCTGAAGCAACGCATGGGTCGCCGCTATACCGGAATACCCACTAAACCACTGCGGCGCACTTCTCCGTCTTGGTGGGGCGCCAGGGGGTCGCTGGTGAGCATTCTACCCTGTCACGCCCCGACGGCAGCCCGACCGGCCCCGCAGCGCGCGAGCGCAGAGGGGGACCGATCAGGCGAAGAACTGGGTCCCGCCCGCCACCCAACGCAGAGCGCCGAGCTGACGCACGAGGCCGCGACTGGATGTCAGCTGCTATTGGGACCCGGCTCAAGGACCGGGTGCGGGAAGCCGTCGGAGCGGGGGAAGGCCTCTTGGCGGTGTCCTTAGACATCGCCAACGCCTTCAATTCCGTCCCTCATGTTACAATTCTTGAGGCACTCCGATATCACGGGGTGCCTCCATATCTACGGCGGCTTCTAGCCGATTATTTGGAAGACCGCACCGTCCTGCTGGTCGATGGGACGGGCCAGATCCGTAGGTACGGGGTGGAGTCCGGTGTTCCGCAGGGGTCTGTCTTAGGACCCCTCCTGTGGGACATCGGATTCGACTGGTTACTGCGGGGCGCTCTCCTCAGGGGCACGAGTGTCATTTGTTACGCCGATGACACTCTCCTCATTGCCCGGGGGAGAGATTTCCGGGAGGCGGCGACCCTAGCCTCGGCTGGCGGCTCCCTGGTCGCGGGGAGGATACGCCGATTGGGCCTCCGCGTGGCGCTGCAGAAGACCGAAGCCGTCTTCTTCCACAGTCCACGGCAGCGCATTCCTGCGGGGGCCCATATTGTCGTGGAGGGCGTCACAATAGACGTAAAGGCCCAGATGAAATATCTGGGCCTGGTGCTCGACAGCAGGTGGCGGTTCGGCCCGCACTTCAGCGGGCTGTCCACGCGCCTGCTGAAGACGGCTGGCGCTCTCTCCGGGCTGTTGCCCAATTTAGGTGGGCCCAAAACGAGGTGCCGGCAGCCATACGCCGGCATCCTTAAAAGCATGGCCCTTTATGGGGCCCCTATCTGGGCGGACTCCCTACACCGGAGGGAGAACGCCTCCGCCCTGCGCAAGCCCCAGAGGGCCATCGCGCAAAGGGTGGCGCGGTGTTACAGGTCGGTGGGCTTTGCGGCGGCGTGTGCTCTGGCCGGCACGCCGCCTTGGGAGCTCGAGGCGTGGGTGCTGGCCAGAGTGTACGAATGGTCACGTAATAACTGAGTGTCGTAAACGAGCCTATAATAATAATTTACGTCATAGCCAGCCTCAACGCGCTCTTCCCGCACCTTCTGCACAAGTAAATAATTTAAACTGCAAGGCGACCGACGAAATGAGCAATTCGTCGGAAATCGCCCCACTAACTTGCTCACCCACGTCAAATCAAACATTAGCACAGAGCTTGAACGACCTCCAACTCTAAAAGAACGTGTTAAATCTCACAGCGCGCCGATACAAAATGTTAGTACTCATGAAAAACAATTTATAGACGCGTCTGTTCAAACTAATTCTAATCCCATCTCTACACCTACTAAATCAATTATAACTCAGCCAAACGGACAGGGTAACCAGCCCCAAACTCATGGCTCCTCCACTGATTCAATTCCTACTACATCTACTCATTTAAATAGTACAAATTCTAATTCTAATTCTACTAATTCATATCCTACTAACTCCAATTCTAATTCTACTAACTCAAGCACAAATTCTAATTACTTAAACTCAAAATCTACTAACAAATCAAAACCTAAAACCTAAACCCAAACCGAAACCTAAATCAAAACCTAACATCGAATCATTTGCTATATCATCTTTAAACGACGTTCCATCGGAAAATTTACTACACTGTATTTTTCACATTGAAGGAAAACCAGTCACTCTACTAATCGACACTGGAGCAGGAATTTCAGTTATTAAAAATAGCAAAATAGGATCTTCTTATTTAAACAAATCTAATATCGTATCTATTGTAGGCATATCTAGCACTCAATCCTCAATTTTCACTTCAGGTACTGCTGAAATATCTTTAGATGATTTACCAAAATTTAAGTTTCACGTTGCTGACCTAAATATTAAAGCAGATGGTATTCTAGGTAACGATTTTATGTCTAGATTTAACTGCCATCTCTATGTACAGTCTAAAACTATGAGATTACGTGACAAATCATATAAACTTCATTTTATTAATGAAATTCCCAACTTAAGTAACTCTCCAGATAAGCAAGTACTAAATGGACGCTCTGAAACCGTAATTACGTGTAAATCAAACAACTTTGACTCCGGAACTGCATTAGTCGAAAAACAATCATTAGGTAATGGTATTGTCATTCGCAACGCACTTGTTAATGTCTTAAACAACTCATTCCTAATCACATGTGTAAACACAAATAAAACCGATGAAATTATTACCATTCCCACTCTCGAACTTATGCCTTTTAATATTAACGAACAAATAATTAATAACGCTGTACATCCAATAAATAGTTTTAATTTAATATCCGAAACTGATAGACAGAACAAGGTCCTTTCTTCAATACGAAGAGAACACTTAAATACCGAAGAATCTCTATCTATAAATAAAATCGTAGCCGAATACTCAGACATATTTTTTCTCGAGGGTGATAATTTAACTTTTAGTAACCACACAAAGCATAAGATAACGACCACAACTGACACTCCTATACACACAAAAACTTATCGGTTCCCACAAATCCATGAGAGCGAAGTCAAGAGTCAAGTTCATAAATTATTAGAGCAAGATATCATTAGACCGAGCTCTTCTCCATGGAGTAGCCCGATTTGGGTTGTCCCTAAAAAACTCGACGCCTCAGGTAAACGAAAGTGGCGTCTAGTTATCGACTATCGTCGTCTGAACGATGTAACCATAGGCGATAGTTATCCTCTTCCAAATATCACAGACATACTTGACAAATTAGGTCACTCTCAGTACTACACGACGATCGATTTGGCCTCTTCATTTCATCAACTCGAATTAGACCCTAAGGATATACCTAAAACTGCCTTCAGCACACCCTACGGGCATTATGAATACAAACGAATGCCTTTTGGATTAAAAAATGCACCGGCTACTTTCCAACGCGTTATGGACTCTGTTTTGACTGGTCTTCAAGGTGAAAGGTGTTTTGTTTACCTTGATGACATCGTTGTCTTTGCGTCTAGTTTAGAGGAGAACGAACAGAAGCTTCGCGAAGTATTCTCACGACTCAGGCAATACCATTTTAAGATCCAGCCCGATAAGTGCGAATTTCTTAGACGCGAAGTAGCTTACCTAGGACACATTATCTCAAATGAAGGTGTCAAACCAAATCCCGACAAAATTAAAGCTGTAAAAGAATTCCCAATTCCTAAATCGTGCAAAGACATAAAGGCTTTCCTTGGCCTAACTGGCTATTATCGTCGTTTCATTTCTAATTTCAGTAAAATCACAAAACCTCTCACTAGCTTACTAAAAAAGGATGTCCCTTTCGTTTGGGGTGAATCTCAACAAAATTCATTCGATGAATGCAAGAATCTACTTACTAGTCCTCCTATTCTACAATATCCCGACTTCACTAAAGAATTTATTTTGACTACTGACGCTTCGATACACGCTATTGGTGCAGTTCTATCTCAAGGCGAAATAAATAAAGATCTACCCATTGCATATGCATCCCGAACTCTCAATAAAGCCGAATCAAATTATTCAACAATAGAACGCGAATTGCTAGCTATAGTTTGGGCTGTTAAACACTTTCGACCTTATTTTTTCGGAAGAAAGTTTAAAATAGTTACAGACCACAAACCTCTTACGTGGTTATTCTCGATCAAAGATCCAGGCAGTCGCTTAATAAGATGGCGCCTTAAACTCGAGGAATATGAATACGAAGTTATTTATAAAGCAGGTAAGAACAACACGAACGCTGATGCTCTTTCGCGACCTTCAATTTTAAATACAAACATAGACATACCCGGTAACACAATTCAAAATCCAACCAACACATCTGAAGATTACTTACAAATAAATTATGAGTACTTCTCAGAAAATTCTCACTACAACTTCGACACTCCAAATCTCCAAATCTCTCCGGATAACCTCTTAGACGATCGACACAAAAACATTTTAATTCCAATTTCATGTGAACTCTCAGATAAACATGACATTTTTAACAACGCAATCTCTAAATGCTCTCAAGTGGACCCATACATCAAAAAAAAACGCACACTTTACGATACTGATTTATTAATTTCCAACAAAAACCAAAACATTATATTTGGGTGCTCAAGGCCCACTTATTACGACCCGTGGGACGCTGAAAGTTATTTTAAAACACTTTTTAATTGCTTACACAACAACACTCTTGAAACACTTTACATTCCTGATCTTAAAACCGACAAGACTTGTAAACTCAAAGGCAATGAACAGTTACATATCACAGCTTATCTTGCTGACACATATAATTGTAAAATTACTATATGTGAAAATAAAGTCAAGACACCAGAACCAGAAGAAATTCCTAACATCTTAAAGACGTTTCATGACGATCCTCTATCAGGCCATCGAGGCGTGATAGAAACGACACGTAAAATTAGGGACGAATATTTCTGGAAAGGTATGACTGACGCTATCAAAGAATACATAGACAATTGTCAAACTTGTCAACGTAATAAAATTCAAAGACGAACTTATAAAGCACCAATGGTAATTACTTCTTCTTCCACTGAACCCTTCGAATGCGTAACTATTGACTTAGTCTCATACTCTGACATCACCAACGAACATAATAAATACATCTTAACATTACAAGACGACTTAACCCGATTTGTTCAAGCTTACCCTATACCTGATAAACAAGCTACGACTATAGCAAAAACACTACTAAGCTTCTGCCAACATTATGGTATACCTAAAAGATTCCATTCCGATCAAGGTACAGAATTTGTTAACACAATTATCAAACAATTAATGAAAATTCTTGGCTCCACTCATACAGTTAGCACTGCGTATCATCCTCAAACGAATGGCTCCCTAGAACGTTTCCACGCAACTCTTCGTGATCACCTAAGAATGTATCACAAACGAAATAATTCAAACTGGGATCAAATAGTGCCATTCGCCGTCATGTGTCATAACACATCTGTGAACCGATCTACAGGATTTACACCTCATGAACTTCTCTTCGGATTTAAACCTCGAACTTTATCTTCACTCAAAGAAAATAACGACTATACTACACACGATTATCTGAACGATTTAACCGAAAAACTAAAAATCTCACGCGACGTAGCTAAACGTAATTTGGATCTAATGAAAGAGAAAGCTAAAGAACGCTATGACAACAATATAAAAAACATAGCAAAATTCAATATAGGCGATAAGGTAATGCTCAAGGTACCTAACCCCAATAACTTAGATAGTAAATGGGACGGACCTTACGATATAGTTAGATTAGGATTTATTGAAAACTATATTATACGAAAATCCGGTAAAACTCCATTAGTGCATGCTAATCGTTTACGACCGTTATGCGATTAGACTAAATTAATAATGTCTCTTATCCTTTAAAAATAAGTAATAGTATATATATAGTATTAATTTAAGTTCAGGGTAATTACATCCATGGCTAATCCTATTCCAATACCCGAAAATAGTAATATCAATTCAATCAAAAATCAATTATAAATATAATTATAAATTATAATTATTTCATCTCGTTATTGAATAATCCCTATTTTAGTTTATAATCTGTTCCTTAATTTAATTAATATTTTACATTATTTTATACAAACTTTACATTTATATTGAAAATCTTTACACAACTTATAAATTAATGTATCCAACTTCTTGAACAGCAACAAATTTCTACGAAAGATATACTTAAACAACATTTGCATATAATTTCTACAACTATTACAAATTTCAACGAAACTATTTTAAGAATTAATTATGACGAAAACCGAATTAACGAAAATCTAGTTAAGATCAGTTCTTATTTTAAATCCACTAACCAAATTTTATTTAATATTACTATTTCCGAAGAAGTCTATATCTATACAAATCCTCGAAGCAATAATATCACTAGAACACGCCTCCTTCTTTGCGATCACCTCCTCGCAGAAGGAGGCAAACTCCACCCATGCTTCACCTTCGGCCAACATGGCAGCCACTACGTTGGGAAGCGACAGATCTGGCCCGACCGCCGCGACCAAACTATGGCGCGGTTCAGCCCACGACGGGCACACTTGGAGGGTGTGCTCAGCCGTATCCTCCGCCGCGCCACAGTGTGGGCACGACGGGGTCTCCTCTCTGCCGATTCGGCACAGGTACGATCCAAAGCAGCCGTGCCCAGACAGCACCTGCGCCATTCGGAAGGAGAGGAAACCGTGTGACCTTTCCAGCCACTCCCGCAAGACTGGCCCAACCGCATCCAGCGTCCGGCGGCCGAAGGTAGCGGTGGCAAGATCGAACGCAAGATCGCCGAACAGTCTCCCTTTCCGCGGTAGAAGGTCGCTCTCCGAGCGCCTTTCGCTCCGCCAGCCACTCGTATACCCTGGCCAACACCCACGCCTCGAGCTCCCAAGGAGGAGTACCGGCCAGGGCACACGCCGCCGAGAAACTTACCGAGCGGTACGTTCTCGCAACCCGCTGAGCGATGGCCCTTTGTGGCCTCCGCAAGGCGGTGGCGTTCTCCCTCCGTGAGAAGGAGTCCGCCCATATAGGTGCCCCGTAAAGAGCCATGCTCTTGAGGATGCCGGCATAGAGCTGCCGGCATCACGCCTTTGGTACCCCCAAGTTGGGCAGGAGCCAAGATAGGGAACCCGCTCCTTCCCGGAACCTTTTTTTTTTTTTTTACGCGAGGAAATGCTTTATGCACACCCCCCGCCTGGGGACGGCAGGGGGTGGTGTGGGACTCCCAAAACAGTAAACTGAAATCATCGGATTTCAGTTACGCTAGGGTTAGCTAGGGTTACCCACTAAAACCTCGCGGCGGCCTTCCTCCGGCGTTGGGGTGGTCCAGGATTCGGATAAACCCCTCTGGTCCACCCCGCCGTCGCCCCCCCCACTGTCCCACTCATAGCTATAAACCTTTCAAGCATATGCAATTGTGAATTCCAACGCGTTGAAACATCTACCAAGTGTTTAATTTTTCCTTCTGGTACATTTTCAGCTTTTTGAGAATTTCTTAATTGGTCTGCACCAACTCCGCTCTGATGGAACCATAGCACAATTCTGCGAACTTTATTCAATAAATTCTTTTATTTCAGTCACCATGACTGAATTTTGCACAACAAGGTTTAATGTGTGGGCTATGCAACGAATATGCTTTGATCTGCCGAATGCTAATTCAATGGCTTTTACTACATTTGCACCATTGTCGGTAGTGACGGCCACAACTTTTTCATCGAATATTTCCCATTTTTTACATATAGTTTTGATGGTGGTGCATAAATATTCGGCGGTATGACTCTCCGAGAGCGGCTCGCAAGCTATATTAAAAGATACAATCTTAAAATTTTTGACACAATGAATAGTTACACCCAGATAGCTCTTCATTTGTAAATCCTTCCATTCATCAATGGTTAAACATACATTTTTAACGGATTGCAACTTTTTTATTAATAGAGTTTTTTTCTCCTCGTATTTTAAATCAATGATGCCGGTTATCGTTTTACGACATGGGATTTTATATACGGGGCAAGTAATTTAATTAATTTTGCAAACCCTTCTCCTTCGACCACGCTGAAAGGAAGATTATCGCGGTATATCAATTCTGCTATAGCGTCTGTAATTTGTTTATGTTTTGAGCCCCCGGATCCAAATTCCGATATTTTTGAGAGAGATGCTTCTATGCCCATTTTTTGTCGTTTTGGAGTTGAAGAATCGTTACTTTGAGATGCGGAAACAGCCGGTGTCATAATCATAGAGTCTTCAGAACGTGTAGATGTTGATGGTTCAGCAAGGAAGTCTGAGAATGACTCCTCCTGCGATTTGTTTCCCGATTTGATAGTATGATCCTACAACCAAGTCATGAATAGTTAAAAATATTCTTTGGCATATGGCCACTAAACTAAAAGAATATTTCATGTCATAGAAACCAATCAAAATAAAACTAAATTTTGACTGAATCAACCACTTTTTAGATCGTAAATTAATTTGTCATCTGAATCGCTAAATGTATCTTTCGATTTTTAAACACCCAACCCTAAACTAGAACTATCAAAATGAAACTTCGACTCGTCATTAATCTCAATACCCTGGAAATAGGGACACGGTATCGAATAGAAAGTATCGATACGGTACTCATGAGTAGAATCTAAAGATAAGTATCGTACTCATAAAAGTATCGATACTTCAAAGTATCGAGTACTTTTCTCAAGGTCAGTCAAGATCTAATAAGGATTTCGGTATCGAATAGAAAGTATTGATACTGTACTCATAAGTAGTATCGATAAACAAGTTCTATGTTTATAGAACTTGTAAAAGAATCGATAGCAAAGTATCTAGTATTTTTTTAGTTTTTCTCAGAACCGCAGGTTCTACGCGGCGCAGCTATTTTTATCGTATCGAAAGAAAAGTATCGTACTCATAGAAGTATTAAAAGAAAAATATCGAGTATAAAATAGAATTAAACGTATAAAAAAATAATCAATACGTAATTTCAATTAACAAAAAACCTTTTGTGTACTCCCTTTTTTCAAAGTATCGATAATTGCAATTAATAAATCATTTTGTTTTAAAAAATAAATAGATGATTAATTTAAAAATACCCCTAAAAACTATATATCTGTCAATCAAATATTTATAACTATTGACACCATGCACCCCACGCTTTTTTTAAAATAAAATATTTTTTTTTTATTCACACTATTATTAATTTATATTCATTGAAATTTTTAACACTATTTTCTTAATTTAAATTCATTAAAATTTATTTTCTATTTTTTAGTTCGGTTTTCTATAAAAAGCGTGTTTTTTAGTTTTTTTAAACTATTATTTATTTTATATTTTTTAGTTCGGTTTTCTATAACAAGCGCGTTTCTTAGTTTTTAAACTATTGCTTAACTATTTTAAAGCGTGCTAACAACGGATATCAAAACTGAATTTGAGGAATAGCGCCATCTGTGACTTATACAAGGAACTCGTTTTTAAGTTGATAACGTAGACTTTCCGCTGATTGCCACTAGATGGTGCGAGAAGTGAACTATGAACACTAAAAAATTAACAAAAATCATATTTTGCAAATTGAAAAATGGAATAATTTTATCAAATTAGTGTATTGTCATCGGTCCTCAATAAATCTACAAAGTTTCAACGAAATCTGGCCGTTTAAAGTGGGTCAAAATCGCGCCCAAAGAAGTCGGTTACAAACATACAAACATACAGGTGAGGCTAATAAAAAGCTAATAAAAATGCACACGCTGCGGCCACGTCACCGGTCCCAGGCACTAGTGATGGGCACATGTCGATAGACACTAGAAACGTATTTAAGGTCGGCGTACGAGTGCCACCCTTTTGGGCCGTAGAGCCAGAGGACTATTATACTAATAACTAAGTATTATACTAATTAAAAACTTTAACTGATGTTGCGTTAGTTATTTATTATTTTCGAACAGTGGTAGAGCCAAGCATTTCGCTGCATGAATGGGCCGGGCCGGTTCTTGTTTATGTGAGTCAGTCCTCCGTTGCTATTCAGGCCACACGATGCTCTCTATCCACGGCACGTAGTGTGACACCCTGGTGTAGATGCCCGCGTTACCGGGAATGCCACAGTCCTTGCCGAACGACGTCACCCCTAGAATGTAATAGACGCAGTCGCTCACCTCCCTGTGCAGAGGGCCGCCACTGTCACCCTGCGCACAGTACAAATAAGTAAGTGTCTGTCTACGGGCCAGGCCACAACAAGTAGGTAGATAGGTGGTACGTACTTGGCAAGTATCAACGACCTTGTCCATTCTGCCGTAACACATTTGTGTCCTGTTGTCGTATCCAGTTCTGAGAAGCCTGTGTGGAGGGTACAACGTTGAGCACATGGTGTCGTTGTATTCGTTTAACTCCATCTGTAACATTGTCAATATTGTGCTCTCTGTTAAGGACAAAGGATCTTATTAGTATTATCTATACATGTAAATAAAATTGAAGTGTCTGTTTGTAATATTAAAATAACTGCTTTCAACTACGTTCATAATACATACATAGCTTCACATCAAATCCCTCGCGGGGTAGGCAGAGAGGACAGAGTGCCATAAGGCACGATTGTTACACGCCTCATTTGTTTCGTTGCCTTTCATAACTCTTCAGCACTCGCGTCGATTTTTGAGGCTCCTAACATCACTTTCCTCCAGAACACGTTCTATTTAGTTATGGAATGTGGGTTTTGGCCGTCTGCGACTGCTACATAAATCCGGTTTTGTATTGTATAGTTGCTTAGTTAATGTTGCATCATCCAATCTTTCTACATGTCCGAACGCGACCGCGTTTATTCTACTTTCGTGAACACTCAGCCATATCCAGCTCTCGCTCTCATAAGTTAGGATTGGTATCAGTACCGCATTATGGATTGCTAGTTAGACTCCTTCCTTCTTCTCCCTTTCGTTTTCCATCTTCGTTATAGCCAAGCAGTTAGCTGCATGAATGGGCCGGCTCAACCGGTGAAATACCACCACCTCTCAGAAGATCGACGTAAAGTGGCTCATGGCGCGTTTCGTTCGGTGAGAGAGGTACCCGGAGGCCCACCCCTCTTCCCCATCCTTCTCTATGCCTATCACACGTCTGCTCGTTTGCCCTCTTAACCCATAAAAAACCGTGTCTATGCCTTGTGTTTGAAAGAATTTTATATAGTCCTCTTTTTGATAGCATGTTTCGGTGGAAAGTATAGTGCAGTAACTATCAGATGTCCTCGCCAGTCTTTGGCAACTATGCTTGTGGCTTATATTTCAGGTATTTAGTATGAATTGGTCTCATAATGTTTGATGTTATCCTTGACAAGAACTGCAGATCCTCCATGGGCATTACCGTCTATGTGCATCGTCTGATAAAATTTGTAGTTGTTGATTGATATTTTACTGTGAAATGGGTTTCGGATTTCAGAAGGATATCAATTTTATTTGTTATTAAAAATGTCTCTATTTCTAGGTCATCGTGGGAGAAGCCATTGGCATTCCAAATGGCTATTTTGAGTTTATAGAATAGGATTATTATTTATTATTATTTTTATTATTATTTCGTTATGATTTCCATTAAAAGGTTTGTCATTGAGCTTAATTGTTGCATTAGTTGTGTCATTGTGTTTAAAATTTCTTCTATGTTGTTGTCGTTTGTTATAGCTTCCGGTGTCTCATTGGTTGCAGGTTTGTTGGAGGTCAGGACTTCTTTATATGATCTTTGGTTTGTTGATTATTTTTTTAGTGATTTTTGTTTGTAATTGTTTTGTTGTCATAGTCTGTCGTTGCCGTTCTGATTAAGTTGGGTATTTTTTTTTCCACAGTTCCTTATATGTAGAGCAGCCTTTTGTAGTTTGCAGAATGGTTACCGTCGCAGAGTACACAGCTTACAGAGACTGATCTTCCTTTGCGTTCACACAATGAGGATGCGTGATTTCCAGCACATTTTATGCATTTGGGCTTCCAGAAGCAGTATTTTCTTGTATATTCGTATAGTTGACAGTTGCTGCATTGAGGGATTTCCCATTTAGAACCAAGCGATTCGAAAGTGACTCTACAGTGTAAAAGATTTTAGACGTTGTACATGAGTTTGTTATTGGTGTTGGGCTTTATATCTATGAAGTATATCGGTAGAGGTTTCTTAGTTTTTCTCTGTTTGACGTTTTATATATTTGTGACTTTATGGCCTGGTTCGTATACACCAAAATAACATTGATTTTACAATTTTTGTCTGTCTGTTTATCTTATTTATTTATTTATTCTGGGTAATATCTGGAATTTAAGGAGACCTTTAATAGTAGCCTTTAAAAGCAGGTGTAATAAGGAGCTACTGGGGCTACTTTGTTTTGGAAAAAAATCTGATATTTATTGCTGCCATGGCGAAACAAGGTTCGCCGGGTAAGCTAGTTCTTAAATACAAAAATACTTCTAATTTGGCCATTCAAATACTTTACTTACCACCATCAAATGTTCAGCAAGCTCCTTCCTGTGGCCCAAGCGTCCCCACCCTGGTGCTGTGCCGCGCCATCTCGTGGCTTTGTTAACATCTAAGCAAGCGGGCAGGAGATCTTTCCCGAAATTTATCCTGTAATAATAATTACTACTATTTTTGTGCGTACAAGAATATCTATTCATGAGCTGAGCAGCTTTATAGTTACGTATGGACAATCGAAATTAAATTGAAACCATTCCCAAATGACAATAGTCTTCATGTATCACTTGAATGTTGTTTGGTAACAGATGTGTGACTCACTAGTCCGTGAGTCTAGTGACCACTGTCACCTATGGCGAGTATGGGAACTCACTCGGTGTCCGTCTCCAACAGAGCGATGTCGTGATACTTGTGCGGGGAGCGATACTCTGGATGCGCTATGATTCGCTTGATGCTGTATATCTTCCGGAAGTCTTGGAGCTCGCTGCGAGTCAGCACGCCGAGACCGGCGAATGTGACGTTACCTCTGGAACACTCAACACAACGTTAATTATCATCGATATCAACGTAAATGATAATGATGGAGAGTGATACTAACACGGGTGGTGTGGAGGTGCAGTGCGCCGCCGTCAGGATGTAGCGCTCGCTGATGACGGCGCCGCCGCACAGCCACTGGGCGCTCGCGCGACTCGCCCCGTACCCGAGCAATGCCTGCACAAGCGGTCATGACGTTGTGTTGTTGACTGTTGTGGTATAGTAACATAGATGCGTTTAATATCATTCATATGAGACCAGCCCTGAGAATAGCACTTTTAATACTAGTACTTTCATTTAAATTCACGCCATTTGTCTTTTGACATATGATACAATAATATTTATTTGTGTTCGGAACTTTATTACATAAAACGGCTGATTTATATTTCAATGACTTTGGCTATAATCCCTACTAATATATAAATGTAAATGTAAGTTTGTTTGTTACGCTTTCACGCGATAACTACTCAACCGATCATAATGAAACTTTGTACACATATTCTTGGAGGTAAAGTGTAACTTCTAATGTCTGGTGCGATCATTTAACGCTTTTAACGCCCCCTTGCGGCCACAAAACATAATATACTTAGTCTGGCCATAAATACTTTTACAACTAAAAATAAAAAATATTACATTTGAATTTGGAATCTGTCATTTTTATACGATTATTCATTGTGTTTTCTCGTTTTGGCGCCAATACATTGTACAATATTTTGCGATATTAAAATGGAGTGGGGTGATAAAGAGAACCGAATCGCTGTGATTGCATTACACAAAGTAGGTATGGAGCCAAATGCAATTTTTAAAACTCTCCATACACTTGGTATTAGTCAAATGTTTGTGTACCGGACTATTTATAGGTGCAATGTGACCTCCTCTGTTTGTGACAGAAAAAGACCTGGCCGTCCACGTAGTGTTCGTACGAAAAAGGTGGTCAAAGCAGTAAGGGAAAGAATTTGAAGAAATCCTGTCCGCAAGCAAAAGATTTTATCTTGGGAGATGAAGATAGCATCTAGAACAATGTCGCGTATTTTAAAAGATGACTTAGGACTTGCAGCCTATAAGAGGCGCACTGGTTTATTAACTGATAATTTAAAATAGAATAGGCTGTTAAAACCTAAACAACTACTGAAGCGGTACGCAAAGGGAGGTCACAGAAAAATATTGTTTACGGAAAAGTTTTTACAATTGAGCAACATTTTAACAAACAAAATGACCGTATTTATGCTCAAAGCTCTAAGGAAGCTTCCCAATTAGTTGACAGAGTGCAACGTGGGCATTATCCGACTTCAGTGATGGTTTGGTGGGGTGTTAGCCACGAAGGAGTGACAGAGCCATATTTTTGTGAAAAAGGTATCAAAACATCGGCACAAGTGTATCAAGATACCATTCTTGAAAAGGTAGTCAAGCCCCTTAACAACACCATGTTCAATAACGAAGTATGGTCCTTCCAGCAAGACTCGGCACCGGGTCATAAAGCTCGGTCCACGCAATCTTGGTTGGAAGCGAACGTTTCGGACTTCATTGGAGCTGAAGACTGGCCGTCGTCTAGTCCCGATCTTAATCCACTGGATTATGATTTGTGGTCAGTTTTAGAGAGTACGGCTTGCTCTAAACGTCATAATAATTTAGAGTCCCTAAAACAATCCATACGATTGGCGTCTATAATTGACACTAGAAACGCGGCCTTTAATGTCAACTACATTCCTTTATAACCACTGAGTTCAATATACATATATCAAATAGGTCAATGTTTATAACGGTATTTGATTGAATTTATTATTTTATTTCTAAAATCTATTAAAGAAATAAATACATAACACCATAATTATGTGTTGTAGAACTGTTTCTTTTTAATATTTTACAAAAACATATTAGTATTTTCTTAAATCTATATATATAAAAATGAAACCCGTTTTCCGTTGTCACGACATAACATGAAAACGGCTTGACCGACTTAGCTTAGAGCCAGGAGACGGACATAGGATAGAGTAAATAGGGATAAATTGCGAGTACAATACTAAAAAATACAATTTAATTTCCCCATACAAACGATCTGTAACTATGGAAACTGCAAAACAATGGGATGGATATTGACATTACACTTTTAATCAAATGTCAAAATTTGTTGTGTTATTTCATATGTTTGAAGGTTTGCAATTTTTAATTATTATAGTCATGTAAATATTTGAAAAAGTTATTTTTGAAGTAATAAAACTGTAATAAACTTTAAATAATGCATTGGTTTCAACAGAGCATCGCAGTGGCGGTAACATTATCAAGCAATGGAATGCCATTTTTGTCCAAGTTGTTGAAGGTTACCACGAAGAAGGTGACGACGATTTATCAGTTCAGATGGCATCCACTATAGATGAAAAAGATGTGGTGAGTCGTCTCTCTCTGATCAGTCCAACTTTCTCATCGTGAAATTAAAAAACGGATGAACAAGTTACGAGTACACACATTTCACACAAATTTATCAATTTGTACCGATACCGGAATGGTACTCTCTAAGAAGTGTTGTTTTTAACATAGCAACCTAGCTACTAGGATCGTCAGGATATTGGAAGACCACCAACTATTAGGTCAATTAGAAGGAGCCAAAACTTTTGACAACATGGATAGTTGGAAAGAATGACTGTTGTGCCGACCCCACTAATAAAAAAGGACAGGAAAATGATGATGAGTTTGTATGGGAAAATAAAAAAGTTATGAATATTGACATTATTCAAATAACTACAATTACAAATTGTAACAATAATAATAATAATAACGTTACGTGATTTATTTTTGTTGAACTTTTCTTACTATGATTAATTAGATATTATGATACCGAGGAGAAGACGATGGTAGTCGCAGTCAATGTAATGTGCACCAAGCCAATTCACGTGCTAACCGCACTGATGACTAGAGAGAGATTAATTAAGAGAAAAGTCGTATTGTCGTTATATAGAATTGTGTTCTTTTAATATAACCATATCGAGCACCTCAAACACAAAAACTGCCGCACCACATAAATAAATTAAGCGATTCCGCAGACGCAGTACTCCAGTGATTTTGGAACGAGCTGCATTTCACTATGATCCAGCAATAGATTATTGTTCCGATTATTATCAGTAAAAAATGGGGAAATGATAATCTGCACTAATATTATAAAGAGGAAAGATTTGTATTTTTGTATGTAACGAATAAACTCAAAAGTACTCGACCGATTTTAATATTTTTTTTACATTAGAAAGCTTCATTATCCACGAGTAACATAGGCTAAACTTTATTTTGAAAAATAATAGGTTTCCATAACATATTTGGGTTTTTCGAACACAAGGTATAAAAAATCAACCTGAATAGTTACTTATTTTGCGTACGCTACCTAAAAGATGGAACCATAAAATGTTTTAATTAATTGTAGATCTTATAAATATCTACAAAAAAATCCGTAAAATACTATACCCATCTAGATCAAGTGATGCACAACAACCCTTTTTTATCATGATTTTTTTGAAAAGTTACTTATTTTGCGTACGCTGCCTTAAAACTATACAAGATGGAACCATAGAGTGTTGTAATTAATTGTACCTCTTATATCTACAAAAAAATCCCCGACATACTATACTTATCAGTCTTGGTCAGGCTACTATCACAAAGTGTGGATCAGTTGGAAACAAAAAATAGGCGGAAAATTGTATTACTACATGGCATTGCTGAGGATAAGGGTGAGGAACTGACACATGTTGTAACTGAAATAGTAGGAAACAATTTAAAAATTGAAGGCTTCACTGAAGATGACATTAAGCGCTGTCATCGCATGGACAGACCTACAGCCCAAAATAAACATCGCCCAGTTCTACTCAAGCTCAAACAAGCATCAATTCGAGACAAAATCTGGTTTTCCAAAACAAAGCTCAAGGGTTCAGGCATCACAGTGAGTGAATTTTTAACCAAACCACGACACACCATTTTTATGGCAGCTCGGGAGAAACTCGGCATCAATAAGTGTTGGACTAGAGCTGGTCGTGTCTATGTAACTGGCACTGATGGAACTCGGCATCGGGTGGATTCGCTAGATACGTTAGATACCATCGTCTTGCAAAACACTAACATAGCTTCACAACACCTTGAGCAACGTTCTAAGAATTCAGTCCGTATAACAAAGCAAAAAAGAAACGTAATCCAGAAAAGGTAAAGTGCCTGTGGTACTTACTGAAATAAACAACTCATACATTACTGGACACTATTATCCTTTATCATTTACCTGGTCTAAAAGCATAATATTACAATCGTGTGTGTAAAAGTCCTATGTCATTTCCAATTTCATGTTGGTACGTTGATAACGACTTTTTTTTTTAACTATACAAACATTGCATTTTAAAGTACAATCTACTTGCACTGTTATTATTTATATCAATTCTTGACACTTTAACAGTGACAGACGTGTAACCAGAGAGCGTTCGAAAACCTTGGTAGTTATATTAATCGCACGTTTTAACACTGAAATTTGTTTATTTTTTTCTTATATTTTTTTTAATTTCTTAATGGGTCATGTCTTTATTACATTTTTTTTCTTTTCTTGCTTTTTTTTTTCATTTCCACACGGATAAAATTGTTTAAATAACACACTTCTTCCAATATAATGTTGTCTATGTGTGAACTTATTGTTGACTTTATGTTTTTTTTTATATATATTACATATTTTTCTTTTATTGTCTGTTTAGCATTCAGCTGGTGGGTAGACATCTATCTCTGGAGTTAGATAAAACCACATTAGAGTAATCTTATATATCTTTATATTTATTTATCTTATTTTTGTTTATACTAGTAATATATATTCATTTATATATTTATAATAACAGGATATTATATTTTTATACAGGGTGGAATCCACTCATATGTAATAATTGATACCAGATGTAGATCATAATTTCAGTAAACGTTGCACAAAATATTAAGACGATCGGTACAGTAATTAGGTCAATAACGACAGTTTTCATTTTCATGTAATTGAACGCTCCCTATAAATGTATGAACTGGAATAAACTCTTCTCAGCTGTTCGTCCTGTCAAGGCCGCTTCGACTTTGTCATAAACGAAAAATAAACGTTGCCACTATGTGCACATTGCAACGCTTGTATCATTCACAAAGAAGCCGACGTGTGCGCTTATGGCGGGCGCGGGTTGAAGTGTGTGGCTCCCGCGCTTGAAGTACGGGGCGGGTTTTGAAATTAGAGGCACGAAACAATTAACGTCCGTCTCACCTTAGAAATTAATAAAAAATACTGAAGTAGTTTTATGTGTTGGGATTTTCATTCAATTTATAATTAATGGAATTTATAGCTTCAGTTACGACATTTTATTTTCAGAAATATTATAACTGTAATCATTTTAAAGAATTGACTAAATATCTAACTAAAGTACAAAACTTTAAAAGCTTACATTTATTTGTTGTTATGATATTTCTGAACAAAGGAGAACAGTTTAAAGAATTGTATTTATGACAATGTTATTTAAGGAAATATCCCCTGGAAAAATCAAATCTAATTAGACAGTAGGTAGGTACCTTAGTTTATTACATAGTAGAATAAGATAAATCGTGAAAAAACCCTTTATTATCATTTCTTTTATAATACAACTTTTAAAAACGTAATAACACAAATATTCTTATTCTAATGTAATTATAATTTTTCTAAAGCGCATTGACATAAATAGGGTCGTTTACCCTATTTACCTATGATTTTCGACAGATTTTTTATTTCCATTAATTTTGCTTTTAGTTGACCGCCTGTTCCGCTTTGTGTGTGACGTATCGCTGAAATTTGCATTCGCCTGCAAATTACTCTTTTCGAATTTGTATTATTTATTAGTCTAAGTTATTTTATTGTTTTTTTTTTTTATTAACACTTAGTTATTTGTGGTTTTTGTGTGTTATAGTGTTATTTATAGTAAAACACTTTTGTGCAACTTTTATAAAATGCCACGACATTTTTATACCGCTAGTGAATATACGGACATGGTACTTATGTATGGTGAGTGTGGGATTGATTTCTTTTTGTGGGGGTTCATTAAAAATGAAGTTTACTCCCAAGTTTGTATTGCTGCTCGTGGTGGACATTTTGAAAACTTGAAGATTTAATTTTGTGCCTACATAATCCGCTTTAACGGAATTTAGTTAGTTCAGTGTAGTTAACATTAATTCATGTTAACAATAGACGTAGGTACCTATTCGTAAAATGACAAATTACTATCAACTAGTGACAGTGAAATTTGATAGTCAAAAGAAAAGTCAGTGCCACACGTACACGTTGCCACACCGCCAGAGGTCAAGGTACGTTCTCTATACGGGTGATTTAGTTTTGATGCATTTTAATGCGATTTAGTTTGTTTGAAATTTGTATTTTTTTTAAATTCGCCCAGGAGTTAAAATGTTATTTTTAAGAGACTCCTATGGACTAGTACTACATCTGATTTCGTTTATATCATAAGAGTAAAATCCATATTGTATAGTATTTTATATTATATATTTTGTATATATTAATGAATAACAATAGTGACGATGATTTTTTTCATTACATAGTGCCAATAATAGCGACGATGATTTTTGTTCACTAGATAGTGCCAATGATAGCTTCGTCAGTATCCCTTCACTGAACGATACACTTGAGTCACAGTTTGCTGGTGTTCCGAGTAACTTTAATGTTGTTCATATAAATGCTCAGAGTATTCCTGCCCATTTCACTGATATGCTGGTAAGTTTTGACTGTAAGAATATCCATGCTATCCTGGTTTCAGAGTCATGGCTGAAACCATGTCTGCCCTCTACTTCATATACCTTGCCCGGTTTTGCACTTGTCAGAAATGACCGTACGGTGGGTCGAGGCGGTGGAGTTGACACATTCCTTACACTATCATTGATGTCTCAGCACAGCCGCCACCGCCTAATGCCGGGGAACACCTATTTTTGGAAGTAGAACTTCGTCATACTAAAATTTTGCTTGGGGTCTATTACTGTCCTTCTCTTCACATAAATTTCTTTTCATCGTTCGAACAGCTTCTACAAACTCTTACTCCCTCTTACAGTCAAACTATTATTATGGGTGACTTCAATACCTGTTTATTAAAAAATGATTCTCGATCGTCTTCTCTTTTCTCAATCTCTAACTCAACTAACCTCAAAATTCTTCCTCTCAATGCTACTCATCATCCCCCTAACCTTACTTCTTCCCTACTTGATCTAATTTTTGTCTCATCTTCAAAACGAGTTGTTCTGCACGGTCAATGTCCAGCAGACAATTTTTCTTCTCATGATCTCATTTTCCTTTCTTACAAAATTCGTCCTCCTAAGGCAAGGTCAAGAGTTCTCGTGCAGCGCAGTTTTCGTGATATGAATCTTGATAACCTGCAGCTGGATGCGAAATCCACAGACTGGGATCAAATTAAGTCGCAACTAAAAGGTCTTATAGGTATCCAACTACACAATTATACCAGGAATTTAATGCACTAACTGTGCGACAACTTTACGTACTTAGCTCCGTTTTATTAAAACACAGCAGTGTGCACCCACCGGATAGAAATAAGAGGAAGAAAACTAACATTTGTCCATTTAGCCCTTGTAGAATCTCTTTTGCTAGGCAACAATATAACAGTTTAAGCAGTAAAATATACAATACTGTCAATGCAAAAATGAATATAGCCAAATTAAATAAATATCAGCTCAAGAAAGCAGTCACAGAGTGGCTACTAAAAATTAATTATGAAGAAACTGAAGCTCTGTTGACATATATCTCATAAAATTAAGCAGCGCGTTGTTATCATACGACATATCCACAACGCCCACAAAACACCAACACCGCACTGGACACACACCATACACACACACACACACACACACTCACACACACTCACACACACAACACGCACGCACGCACGCACGCACCCATACATACACACACACACATGTTAGATAATCAAGCCCATAGGTACGTGACGGCACACCAAGTTATTAAGTGTTTTATCAAGAGTAGCTGACTCCCATAATACAGGCCTTTGGCCTAGTTTGGAGAGTTAGTCTCCATTTAAATAATTGTTTATAATTATAGGAAAAAATAACTCTGACATTGTTAAGAAACAATTGTAATTGTAAAGTGCCAATAAAATTTCATTTCATTTTATTTCATTTCATTTCAAATTTTTTCCTTAACATCAATTGACGAAAAGGTGAAGCTGTTTACGGATTTGATTAATAGCATTTATGATAAACATGCACCTATCAAACCGATTAAAGTGCGCCAATTTCCATCCCCGTGGCTCACTGAACAAATTAAAGAGTTAATTAATAAAAAATCTGCTGCGAAAACCAAATTGAAAATGAAACCTACGGATGCAAATCGTGAAAGATATGTGAAAATTCGAAATCACTGCAACAAGGTGTGTAGGAATGCACAACGCCAACACATTCATAAGTCCGTACAAAACGGTGACCCTGCAAAGGTGTGGAAGTTTCTAAAATCTTTAGGAATTGGTAAACAACCCCAATCAACAAATCCTTCGGCTTTAGACATTAATGCTCTCAATAATCATTTCTGCTCTTCGTCTAACTTCGATAAGACAACAAAAGCCAACAACTTACAATATCTTTCTACACTACCAACTCCTGATTACCCTTCGTTTTTCTTCCGTCAATTCACTACTAGTGATGTTAAGAATAGTATCCACTCTATTGCTTCTAATACCATTGGGACTGATAATATTAGCCGTAATATGATACTTCCCATCATTCACGAAGTCCTACCTGTCATTTGTCATATCCTTAATTATTCCATTTCCAGCGGTATCTTTCCATCAGCATGGAAGGATGCCCAAGTAATTCTACTACCAAAAGTCGTGAAACCTACTTCCTTTTCTGAATATCGCCCCATATCTATTCTTCCATTCCTATCCAAAGTACTTGAACGCCTACTCCATGATCAATTTACTACATTCCTCAACTCCAACAACTTACTTAACCCACTTCAATCCGGTTTCCGTCCCGGTCATAGTACCACTACCACCCTTGTCAATATTACGGATGATTTAAGGTCTGGCATGGAAAATGGAAAGATAACAGTTCTCTGCCTTTTAGACTTCAGCAATGCTTTCAACACTGTTGACTTCGATGTGTTACTTTCCATATTGGGCGTTCTCAACATATCTCCTGGAGTGATTGACTGGTTTCGTAGTTACCTGTTCGGTCGCCGACAGCGCATCCGATTGGATGACACGTATTCTCCTTGGTCGAACATTACTGTCGGTGTCCCACAGGGTGGCGTTTTATCCCCTTTGCTGTTTTCCATATTCATAAACTCCATCTCTAACAAATTACTTTCTTCTTACCACCTTTATGCAGATGATTTACAAACATATTATCAAGAATCATTAATAGATTTTCCTGTAATTAACGCGGATTTGATAAAAATTGAAAAATGGGCCCAAAGATATGGAATCATGATAAACGCGATTTTATTCTGGCAACGGAACTTATCTTCGAGATGCACACACTGAGTTATTAAAATCAATTAAAGAATTAGATTTCGATATTCACCTCAGAAGACGTTGGCTAATACCAAGTTACGTCGCTTGTATCCCAATTGTTGATGAGTGCTGTTAGACGCACTGGGGTGGGGAATGTAAGCGACGCAACATTCACTTATAATAAGAAGGATTTATGAAAAGATGATAAACCTTTTCTTTTTAAGAGCCCGGATTTATTTTTTAAATATCTATATATTATATAAAAGAAAGTCGTGTTTGTTACAACACTTATAACTGAAGAACGGCCATACAGATTTGGCTGAAAATTGGTGGACAGGTAGCTTAGAGCCAGGAATAACACATAGGACAAAGAAAATAGGGATAAATTGCGAATAAAATACTAAAAAATACAATTTAATTTTCCCATACAAACGATTCGTTTACACTTTGACACACAAGGCAATTTGACCTTTAAATACATTGCATAAAGTTCATTGTTAGTAGAAAAGTCCATCGTTCGTCAGTATCGTATGAATATTGACATTTAAACTTTCAATAAAATGTCAAAATTTGTTGTGTCATGTCACTGTAATGTGTTTGAAGTATTGCAATTTATAAATATTAACAATAAGTAAATATTTGGATAAGTTATTTTTAAACTAAACTAAACTAAACTGTGTTGAAATTTAAATAATCAAGCAGTGGTTTGGAGAAGGCATCACAGAGGCGGTAACAAAAACCAGCACCGGGTTGCCATTTTTGTCGAAGTTGTTCAAGCTTACCACGAAGAACATGACAATGATTTATCAGTTCAGATTGCATCTACTATAGATGAAAAAGATGTGGTGAGTCGTCTCTCTGATCAGTCCAACTTCCACATAGTGAAATTCAAGAACGGATTAAATTACGAGCACACATTTCGCACAAATTTATCAATTTGTAACGATACCGTCTCTATTCTTCAATAGAAGGAACGGTTTTGAACCTAACACCCTGGGGACCATGATCGACAGGATACTGGAATAGCACCGCAAAGATCACTACTATTAGGACAAATCGAGACAATTAGAAGGAGCCAAAACTTTACCCAATATGGATAGTTTGTATAGGATGACCGATGATGATAAGGGCAGGAAAATAATGGTGACAGGAACAAGAAAAGTTATGAATGTTGACATTAGTCAAATAACTACAATTAGGTCTCGGTGATCCAGTTGTCGAGCACCTCGCTTTTGAATCAAGAAGTCACGGGTTCGAACCCATTGGTGTGAGCCACGATTCAAACCCGATTGTGTGATAAATATTGATGACGAGGCTTAACAGCCGCTGCCTACACCTGCGGGTACAAAGAGGCGTGAAGTTATAATGTTAAGTATGCGTGTATGTGACTACAATTGTAAATTGTAATAATATACATTATGTGATTTATATCTGTTGATCGTTTTTTTTATTCGTTTGCCCTCCTATCGCATAAAAAATAAAAATAAAAATTTTATAGGAGGGCAAACGAGCAGGCGCGTCACCTGATGGTATGCGACCAACGCCGCCCATGGACACCAACAACACTTATAGTGTTACTGTTGCGTTGCCGATCTTTAAGGGATAGGGAATAGGGAAGGATGGGGAAAGGGAGTGGGCCTCCGGGTACATCTCTCACCGAACGAAACGCGGCATGAACCACTTTACGTCATTCTTTTGAGAGGTCGTAATTTTTTACCGGTCGAGCCGGCCCATTCATGCAGCGAACTGCTTGGCTTTACCACTGTTATTGATTTTGGGATAGTTTGGCACTTCACTGCTAAGTCCGCGAGAACCTTTCTTACTTTAATTAATTAGATATTATGATGCTGAGGAGAAGACGATGGTAGTCGCAGTCTATGTAATGTGTGCAGAGCCATTTCACGTGCTAACTGACACGCGCAATGATGACTAGAGAGAGATTGATCAAGAGAAGAGTCGTATGTCAGAATTGTGGTTTTTTTTTAATATAATCATGTCGAGCAAATCAAACACAAAAAATGACTTTTAAAAAAAAAGCTAAACCGACTTCTAGAAACGTAAACCACAAAATCTTTAAGTATATGAATACAGAACTTTTATAACTAAAAAGCGATAAATAACGTAAGTTACTAATTTCTATACTTAAGACATTATAAAAAACGTAATACTTTAATAGAGTTAACTTTAACTGTTAAAATATATACAATTGTCACTCATTATTGAAGTCGGTGCAATACAATAGAGTACTTTACCTAGGCTTGCACCGACTCCAAAAATAAGTGATATTAGTAAATATTAGAATAGTTAAAGATGACTTTATTACAGTATTACGTTTTGTATAATGTCTTAAGTATAGAAATTAGTAAACAGCGTTATTTATCGCTTTTTACTTATAGAAGTACTGCTTTCAAATACGTAAAGATTTTGTGGTTTACGTTTCTAGAAGTCGGTTTAACTTTTGTTTTAAAAGTAATTTTTTTCACGAGTATTAGTGATATTAATGAGTTGTGAACTTAGATAGAAGTTACTTCATTTACATGGCTTTCAGTTTATTAAATATATTATCAATAATTACAAGTCCGTTTGTTAAATGGTTAATATTTTTAGGGAGCTATAATTGTCATTAATAAGTACTTAGATAAAAGAGTATGATAATACTTGCTCAGTATTTTTATTTTTGTAATTATCATGGGTAGACCCAATAACGCTGCAGCCCGAATGAAACCCAATCGTAGCCTGGAAATTATTGCAGAAAATAAAAAATACATTTTTACAGAATTGTGTCCTAACTCCTAATCGTTTAAGAGTTCTGTAGCTTGATCATCAGTACAGCAGTATCAGAAGTTGATTCAAGTATACCTCCCAAGCAACACGTTATTCCTATATGCTACTAAACAGTTTCCCTCGACTAACTCCCAACTCCTAACCGTTAAGGAGTTCTGTGACATCTTCATCAGCATAGCAGGTTCAGAGGTATATTTAAGCATACTTCACAAGCAACACGCTAGCTCTACATAGTACCAAGTATCCACCAAGTTTCTGTCGATCAATTGCAGTGCTGTCTTCAAACTCCTAACCGTTGATGAGTTTTGTGGCTTCTTCATCAACTCAGCAGCAACAAATGTTGACACCATAAAGAATATCCCTAAGAAATCACTATTACGTAACAAAAACATCATACTTGCATACAACTTTTGGTGGATGCCTTCGATTTTCCTGGTTCCCATAATCAGATCCTGACCTGGTGAAAATGGGACCATCTCGAAGGTAAACACTATTCGAAGAAAAAAAAAACTTTTTGAAATCCGTCCATAATTGACGAAAATATCGGTGACCATACATAAAAAAAATATTATACACACAGACGAATTGAGAACCTCCTCCTTTTTTCGAAGTCGGTTAAAAACAATTAAGCGATTCCGCAGACGCAGTGCTCTTGTGATTTTGGAACGAGCGGCATTTCACTATGAATCGATTATTGTGCCGACAGCTCGGTGAAAATTGGAGATATGATAATAATTTGTAAATATTGTTTGGCGTTGAAATACAATGATCTATGTACTGTTATATGTTGTGCCGGAGGCAAAGTAAAATTATCACAATTGCAGCCACCAGCAGATCCTTTAAGTTCTTTTTTTTCTGGGATTGGAATACACATACATACATACATAACTTCACGCCAAATCCCTTGCGGGGTAGGCAGAGAGAACAGAGCGCCATAGGGCACGATTCTTACACGCCTCACTCGCTTCGTTGACTTTCATAACTCTTTTCATGCACGCGCGTCGGTTTTTGAGGCTCTTAACATCATCTTCCTCCAGAACACGTTCTATTTGGTCATGGAATGTGTGTCTTGGCCGTCCTCGACTCCTACATCCATCCGCTTTTGCATTGTATATCTGCTTAGTCAGTCTTGCATCTACCATTCTTTCTACATGTCCGAACCATCGGAGCATGCCCTTTCTTACTTTTACACCGACACTCTCTTTCAAACCAACTTCCTTCCTTACAACCTTGTTTTCTACGCGGTCAGCGAGAGTCACTCCGCACATTTTGCGTAGTGCCCTCATTTCTACCGCGTTTATTCTACTTTCATGCACACTCTGCCATACCCAGCTCTGGCTTCCATAAGTTAGCGTTGGGATCAGGATTGCATTGTGGATTGCTAGCTGGGCTTTTCTGCTAGTGTTTTTCGCGCCCAGGAATCTGCCCAACGCTCCATTTACGCTATTTCCTATCGCCACTCGTCTTTCTACATCCGCGGTGTACCTTCCATCTCTGCTAAAAGCGCATCCAAGATATACAATTTCATTCACCTGTTCCAGCACTACATCATCAATCATTATCCTTGCATCTGTTCTGGATTCCTCCCTTCCAAACACCATAACTTTTGTTTTCGTCGCATTCAACTGCAAGCCTTTAATCATGGAATCATCTTTCATAGTAGTGACTAGTGTTTGCAGGTCCGACGGCGATTTGGCTAGAATCACGGCATCATCTGCGTAAAGCAGGCAGCTCACAACTAGGTCACCCATTCGCATCCCTACATCCATCGATCTCACTCTCTGGAGACAACTGTCCAGGTACAGGATAAACCACAGAAATAGATCAAGATAGAACGGCTGCGATGTCATATTTCCATACATTTCGAGCGTGTCACTTTTTTGAAAAACCACGCCCACAGCGTGACGTCATTTTCATTGTGAGCGGGGCGACTAGTTAGGAGACACACTCATTAGATTATCGATATTAATATCGGCAACGTGTGTTAATTTTATTATTTTTATATTGTACCAACTTTATTGATTTTGTGTAACGATAATCATAGAAAGTAAAACATGTTAAATACTTTAATCCGATATATTAATACCTAAAACATATTTTTCCAACAGTATATAAAATTTAATTATAAATATTTTACTGTCCCTGAAACTATACATATTTATTAAATATTTGCCTTTTTGTAAGGTTTGGCCTCACAGTCCTGGTTAAATAACGAAGCCGAACGTCGGCATATACCTCGGTTACTGCCCGTTTGAGAAGAACGAGATGATTTTCCATCGGCGATTGGTCAAATTGATGAAAACTTATACTGTCAAATGAACTGCTGCCAATGTAATTACAAAGCACTTTGGTTGAAATTTGTGGTGTTCGAATAAAGTAGGGACAAAGCAAGACATGAGCTGATACTCGAATTATTATTGAATTAATTTATCGATAAGTCCTAAGACTCAACGATACATGGAGTGCCCATCTCTAACATTCGAAGACCAATCACAGCGATTAACAGACACAGCGATCAACTGGTAGGTGTATTGTGTATTTCGTTCGATTCGACGTACATTACGCGTATAATTTATGCGCGCAATGTTTTTGTATACGAGCGTTGAATGCGGACAGCAATGGATATTTATCATAACGAAAAAATATACAACTTGTGATCGTAATTATTAAACATAGTAAAAGTAAAAAAATAATACAATAATTTATAATCTCAAAAAAATACTTTCCACTGATTTTCTATACTTACTGATCATACGAAATATTTCCTTTTTTCATATTTGCTTCACTACTTTTGTTCTTACAATTTGCCACAGCACAATAAGGCATATATGTGACGTTTTATCTATTTTTTTACGTCCTGAACGCAGGGCAGGAACGCTCGTTGCGTAATGAGAGCGAGTTTCGAAAAGCATGCAATATAGTGCAAGGTTTTGGCACGCTTGCAACGCCTATTCGCCGTTCTATCTTGATCTATTTCTGTGGGATGAACAGTCGAGCGGACAGCACGCAACCCTGTCTGACGCCGATATTGACGTCAAACCAAGGGGACAAGCGCCGTCAACACGCACACACGCTGTGCAGCCCTCATAAGTGGACTTCACAGCGCGCAGCAGTGCTCCGCTCACCCCGTAGCCCGGGAGTATGCCCCACAGATCCTTTCGTAACACTCTGTCAAACGCTTTTTCCAAATCCACAAAACCGCAGAAAACCTTCCGGTTAACAGCCAGTTGTTTCTCCACGATGTTGCGGAGAAAAAAAAACTGATCCATGAACCCTCGTCGCTTCTAAAACCACCCTGAGCCTCCCACAACACTCCATCAGATATCACCCTCATTCTCCTTTCAATAATTTTCCCATACACTTTTGCTGCTAAACTAATCAAACTGATAGCCCTGTAACTGGAACACTGCATACGTGATCCCTGGAATAATTCTAAGAATTTGTTGGCCAATCAAATCTTTTTACGTTTTTTACGAAATGCATGTTTGTATATTCATTTATTATACATATATACGGTATTTACACCAAAATAACATTTTTTTAGAATTTTTGCTTTTTGTCTGTTTGTTTAAGCTAATCTTTGTAGTGGCTGGACCGATTTTGATGGGACTTTTTTGTAGGTAGCTGATATATTAAGAACAAACTTAGGCTTCTTTTATTTAAAAAAATCTTTTATTTCCGCATATAATGCTTTTGAGGCGAAACAAAGTTCGCCGGGTCAGCTAGTTTCAAATATAGAAGATAGTCTTTTGTCATTTTTTTGGTATTTTCTTTTAATTTGTCTCATAAGCACGCTTTTATAGGTCCTATTCCCTATTGTCATATTATATTAGTTTGAATATATTTGCATTATTTAATAACACGGCTGTTATTTCTCCTGCATGCCGCCTACCCCGTTTGTTGTTGCATTTCAATAAAATATATTGTAAGGTATTTTAAACGTCATTCTATGTTGTACCTAATTTGGAAAATTGATAATCCCAGCTAAGCAATAAAATAGAGTTATCATATTGATTTATTTATATAGTAATAATCTTTGTCACCACAGCCGCAGGTAAAAGCTAGTGTAATCATAAATATTTGGTATAAACCAAGGTAAAAGTGAAACTAAAAACTAACATTTCCCAAAAATAAAAGGTAAAATATTTGATTCAGGGTATTAAAATAGCATCATCAATCTTATTTTTTTGCTTTATAAAAATACTATAAAAAACGTTGAAAGATTTTCAAAATTTTTAACTTTATACTAGGAATGAGCATAAATGTATAGAGTAAATAGATCAAGATAGAACGGCGAATAGGCGTTGCAAGCGTGCCAAAACCATGCACTATATTGCATGCTTTTCGAAACTCGCTCTCATTACGCAACGAGCGTTCCTGCCCTGCGTTCAGGACGTAAAAAAATAGATAAAACGGCACATATAAGCCTTATTGTGCTGTGGCAAATTGTAAAAACAAAAGTAGTGAAGCAAATATGAAAAAAGGAAATATTTCGAATGATCAGTAAGTATAGAAAATCAGTAGAAAGTATTTTTTTGAGATTATAAATTATTGTTTTACTTTTACTATGTTCAATAATTACGATCACAAGTTGTATATTTTTTCGTTATGATAAATATCCATCGCTGTCCGCATTCAACGCTCGTATACAAAAACATTGCGCGCATAAATTATACGCGTAATATACGTCGAATCGAATGAAATACACAATACACCTGCCAGTTGATCGCTGTGTCTGTTAATCGCTGTGATTGGTCTTCGAATGTTAGAGATGGGCACTCCATGTATCGTTGAGTCTTAGGACTTATCGATAAATTAATTCAATAATAATTCGAGTATCAGCTCATGTCTTGCTTTGTCCCTACTTTATTCTAACACCACAAATTTCAACCAAAGTGCTTCGTAATTACATTGGCAGCAGTTTATTTGACAGTATAAGTTTTCACCAATTTGACCAATCGCCGATGGAAAATCATCTCGTTCTTCTCAAACGGGCAGTAACCGAGGTATATGTCGACGTTCGGCTTCGTTATTTAACCAGGACTGTGGCCAACCCTTACAAAAAGGCAAATATTTAATAAATATGTATAGTTTCAAGGACAGTAAAATATTTATAATTAAATTTTATATACTGTTGGGAAAATATGTTTTAGGTATTAATATGTCGGATTAAAGTATTTAACATGTTTTACTTTCTATGATTATCGTTACACAAAATGACGAAAATGACGTCACGCTGTGGGCGTGGTTTTTCAAAAAAGTGACACGCTCGAAATGTATGGAAATATGACATCGCAGCCGTTCTATCTTGATCTATTTCTGTGGAGTAAATAAATGAACTGTATAAAATGCATAAAATTGAAATGTGTTACAAACTAAAGTGTTATGTCTTGTATCGCAAGTTGCCGTTTGTAATTTGGTGTTGCGTTAATCACCTACCTAATCACGGACCTAGTTTTCGACTTATAAATATAAAAAGCTCGAGTTGAGTTAGATGAGGCAAAATATCTACAAAACTATTACTTCCATTGTACAGACAAAGACAAATATAATTGCAAGTTTGTAACTACCGCTTGAAGTGTCAACAATACCTGGTCATAGGTTGACTTTGCGCCGGATAAAATAAGTAGCCGTTGTAGTATCTTGATACTGTTTAGTGATACTACCGACCATAAATAATATAACTTTAAAAGTGATTAGTTAATTATAAGATAATGTCGACTATGAGAACTCCACCTGCCGCACTATCCCCGCCCGAACACTATCACGAACAGACTTACCGGCATCCCTCGTCAATTAATACAGATATTAGTAAAATTATAGTAAAAAGAATGAAAAACACGAGCGCTTGAGGAAAGTGCCTCCGTGAAATAAAAACACACGAACGCAATCTGCAAGCTGAATATCTTATTAATATTATAAGTGTTACGGCATTTCCGTTAAATTAATTAATTGAATTTCTTTTAGTTAGGTATCTGAGGAGCTATGCTATAAAATGAAGCGGTTTTGAGTCTAATTTAGGTTGTTGGAACTTACCTATCTATCGACGAGTTTGAAGGTGCATCACACCCCTTCATGGAAGTTTCACTTAAAAAAGTACCTAATACTTTCTATGTATATTGAAGGCTAAGGCTGGTGACGGTGATGTTTTTAAAATGGTCATTTTGAAAATATTAATAATATATGTGTATACTCTAAATGTGTGTTCAATGTGATACAATTTGTAATAACCATGTGGGGGTACTGTCCTTTTCTGGCTAAGAATCCGCCGATGCCGGAGCTGTACTGCAGCAGTACGTCACATTTGTCAGCTTCTCGGCGACGAACGCTGAACTCGTCGCTGGACAACCCGTGGCATGAGTATGGAAGGTCACGGAAGTATTCTAGACATTCTGAAATAGACAATTGCACTGCGGTTAATACCATTGTCTGAGCAGACCACCTGTATATTTGTGTAGCATTTAGATGTGGATGCGGACCTGCATCCGCATCCACATCTAAATGCTACACAAATCCGTATAAAGTTACAGGCCGTCGAAATCTCTGCAGATTCCGACGGTCTGTAACTTTATACGGAGACGTAGAGGACTCACCCGCATTCTTAAATGGGTGGTAGTTCATGGAGCATTCACCATACAGACCTCATCTAAAAGGTCCTACAATATTATGCACTTTATTGTGAACTAGCCGACCCGGCGAACTTTGTTCCGCATCAAAAGTAATAAATTACTAAAATTTGGATAATAAAAAGTTCAGTTTGTGCTATTTTTCGGTACGCGTCTTGGCCGGTACTACTGCGCGACTTAGCGCGACGCAACTGCTATGTTCGGCGATGTTAATACTGTAATATCTTCGTAAATATAAGTTTAAATTATATGCTATAAAGGCCCATGTTGATCTATCTATGTTAAAAGCACAATCTATAAAAACACTTAACTTGCTGAAATTAATGCTGTAATGTTTAAAATTGCTTCGTAAATTAAACATTATTTTACGTAAAAAGGTAAGATATAAAAATTATAATTGTGGGTTACCCATAAGAGATAGAAATAGCG
Source organism: Euproctis similis (assembly GCA_905147225.2). Lineage (NCBI taxonomy): Eukaryota > Metazoa > Arthropoda > Insecta > Lepidoptera > Erebidae > Euproctis > Euproctis similis. The sequence continues at coordinate 86,080 of LR990106.1, forward strand.
GATTTTTTTGTAGACCTGTTAAAGGTGTACATTATTTCGATCTATCACGTAGGGTTCAGCCAGCGTTTGCAATAAAAGTGGTAAATCTCGAAAATTATCATCTTTTAGTACATTATACATGAATTATAGATAAAAACCACCTCATTGACACCCTCTATCTACTAAAAAAACGGCATCATCAAAATCTGTTGCTACTTAAAAAACTTCACATACTTATATCTATAAAACTTATTTTTTTGTAAAATATCATTACATAGTATAAAATAAAGTCGCTTTCCGCTGTCTGTACCTTTATATTATAATATACTATGTAATGATATTTTATACTATGTAATGATATTTTACAAAAAAATAAGTTAATCAGCACATTGTAGTGTGCGCCGTGCGGGTATATTGTGTAATTATTGCAAACATACTTACTCTGCCAAGCTTTGGTGCCATTCTTCTGATATTTCACACCGAACTCCAGGACCACTTTTTGCCTCAGTCTAGAAAAAAGATTTATTGAAGTGAAACTTCTAATGTCTCGTGCAAGAGCGCTTAACGCTTTTAACTAGATATGGGTGATACAAATCGTACATAGATACGAAATCCGATTTCGTAGCAATATCTAAAAATCTGTTACTGGCTCGCACGAAATCTATATGTTGCAAAAATCTGTTACTTACAATATCTAAGATTTTCACCGTACCGTCAGTACCGTGCCGCATCGAATATATAGTTCGAGCAAGTGAGCGCGAGCTATATATATTAGAGTGGTACAGCAATATATGCACGATCCCTGTATCAGACAGATTTGAACCTTATTGCTAGAAATGTAAAGCTTATTTTAGATTTTTAATGTTGAAAGTAAAAGGTTGGTTGGAGTGAAATAGCAGTATATAGACGGTTTAACCGATTTAATATTGTAAATTGAATCTTATTTCCATAGAAATAAAGATGATTTCTTAAAATTGGGATCATTGAAATATATAGTTGGTTAGAGCGGAAAGGCAATATGAGTATTTTACTAACAGAATCAAAATGCTGGTATTCTTAGATTCAGATTTTTTAATATCTCCTGGATATTTGAATATCTATGTATTTTAATACATAGTTCCGATATCTATATAGATGGAATATATATCTATATAGACACCATTAAGATAATGTTGAACATTCTATTTTATGTCTGTTAATCACAATCTATTTGAAGTGCCATGCCTTTTAAAATTTACATTTCAACACATGATACATTTTCAAAGTGCAAAGTGATTATTAGTTTTACTTGTGGTGTAACAATACCATCAGGTTACACCAACTCAAAGTCAAAATTTCAAGTGCCTCAGATCAGTCTGTTGTATTCTTAAACACAAAGTTAAATTAAAATACTAGTTAGGAACTTAGTTATCGTTTAAACTTAGCTATCATTCCCATTTTTAATAGTACTTATAATATTTTAATATTAATAGTTTCGGTGGTCCAGTAGTTGAGCTCTCTGCTTCTGATTCTGGAGCCGTGGGATCGATTCCGGGCCAATGATTTCTCTGAATTACTTGATATTAGGTAGGTACCCTATGGTAAAAATTGAGATTTGGATAATTCTCCACTCGAAAATGATAATAACAATTCAATTGTTTGTTTTTTATGGGATAGGAGGGCAAACGAGTAAGTGGGTCACCTGATGGTAAGCAACTTGACACCGCCCGTGAACACCGTGGTGCGTTGCCCTCCTTTAAGAGAGTAGGAGGGAAAGGGGGTCGGGGCGTCTGGATACCTCTCTCACCGAACGAAAAGCGGCACGAGCAATTTTATGTCGATATTCTGAAGTCGTAGTATTTCATTGGTGTGAATTGAATCGTAGTATTAAATAAATAAATTTCATCGGTTGAGCCTGTCCATTCATGCAGCGAACCGCATAGATTGATGTTTTTTCTTTTGCAATGTAGTATATAGGTATATATTTTGAATGTAATAAATATGTATTACGTAGTTCTTGATCTTAGGACTCAATTTTGACGTTTTTAAACCCGCTAAGGATGATATTATTAACAGTCGTGAAGCCAAGCAGTCCGCTGCATGAATGGGCTGGCTCGCCCGGGAAATACCACCAGCTTTCATTCACAGATAGTTTTAATGCTTTTTTTGGGCGCCAAATAAAAGGGCTTTTCGATAGTATCTTGAAAAATGTGACGTCATTTTAAATCCAATATTGCGGAATAAGTATTTTAATGCATTTTTACAATATGGATATCAAATTGGCTTGAGCTTTGGGGAGTACCTAAATCAAAGAATAATGCGACGCTGAATATGGCAGATCCTCTTAAATAGAGGAGTAATTACCAAATTGGACCCAGACCCGTATTAAGATTTATACTCGAGTGGGGATCGAACCCGCCCATCTCCGTTCCACAGTCGGTAGTTTTACCTATGCACCACGAGGCCCAACTTAATGTAAGTAAGATGTGCTCTTTTTAAATTAAGCGTGTTATAAACGTATGTTTGTTACAAAGTTTCACTTCTATAGCGCGGAGGGACTCCACGCGTATTTTTTTATTTTTGGAAGATCAACAGCTACAATCATCTTTTATATAATATAGTACAATAGACATCAGATAGCCAATTATAGATAATCACGTTTAGTAACTGAATACGTAAAACATTACGCGAGCATTCATTTTACTATTAAAGTAAAATTAAATAACGAAAACAAAAGAAAACATTAACTAAGAATGACAACACTAAGAAATATTCCTGCCTTCAACATGCATAAATCGACTAATATCATAGACTAGTATCATATAATTTCTCTCATTACTTGTACTACGATGATTTTAAGTTGGTTGGATCATAACTGTGAGTCTGGCTGCTACACCTTTTATGGACTATTTTTCCAGTAGCGATAATAATACTATTGTATACCTTTTTTTGACCTGGATCACCCCAACGCCGGAGGAAGGCCGCCGCGAGGTTTTAGTGGATAGCCCTTTTTTTATTATTACGCGAGGAAATGCTTTATGCACACCCCCCGCCTAGGGACGGCAGGGTTAGTGTGGGACTCCCAAAACAGTAAAGTGCAATCCGATCCTAGGGTTACGCACTAAAACCCCGCGGCGGTCTTCCTCCGGCGTTGGTGTTGGGAGAAACGCAGACATGTGCAATGCCTAGTGCAATCCAATAGCAATACACACTTCGTATGCCTGCTCGTTGACCTATATAGGTATTTTCTTATACCTTTTATAATCCCAGTGTGCAATGTCAGTGTTACATAAAATTAAATTAAATACTTTTCTATAATTCAAATAGTCTTGATGTTTTGTTATTTCATCAGTTGGGGTGGTCCAGGATACGGTTATCCCCTCTGGACCACCACGCCGTCGCACCCCCTGTTACGAGCAGGGCTCATCCTCGGGGAGCCTCGGCGTGAGGCTCCCCCAGGCGGGGCGGCTCTGATTTAGTGAGTAGCCCTAGGATCGGCTATCAGTTTACTGTATTGGGAGTCCCACACTAACCCTGCCGTCCCTAGGCGGGGGGTGTGCATAAAGCATTTCCTCGCGTAATAATAAAAAAAGGGCTATCCACTAAAACCTCGCGGCGGCCTTCCTCCGGCGTTGGGGTGATCCAGGTCAAAAAAAGGTATACAATAGTATTATTATCGCTACTGGAAAAATAGTCCATAAAAGGTGTAGCAGCCAGACTCACAGTTATGATCCAACCAACTTAAAATCATCGTAGTACAAGTAATGAGAGAAATTATATGATATTAGTCTATGATATTAGTCGATTTATGCATGTTGAAGGCAGGAATATTTCTTAGTGTTGTCATTCTTAGTTAATGTTTTCTTTTGTTTTCGTTATTTAATTTTTGCTACGTGTTTGCATAAAGCATTTCCTCGCGTAAAAAAGATCTGTATCAAATAAGTAACCCCGGAGACAGTAGCAAGGATTAGGAAGTAAGTAAGTACTGTAAGTACAACTTATAATTATTTGCATATAATAATAATTATAACGATTCCACAAAACAATTATAAATATTGTAACAATGTTAATTATCCATAGTTGGGTATAATTGTTACTTCAATAATTCCATCAGTTATTTATATTACAACACATAAACAACATTACATTACATTACCTTTAATTAATTATATTGGATATTAAAAACATGTTTTTATTTTATCATTAGTGTCCGATCGAAGGTGCAATTCTTGCCGAAGCCGCACCTGAGTAACCGGTATTCACCACAACCTACGGCCGAAGTCGAAACCGCAGATTTATATACTACAGATTTTAAGAGCTTTAGATATTTAGCCCTTAGATAATTATATGAGGGAGCTACTGTGCCACAGTCAACATCGGCTCTGTGATTTTATAGCCAAATAAAATAGTAAAACAGCAAGTTATAGTGAAAGAAATTGTTAAAAAAGTGTAGAAGTGTTCATAAAGTAAGGACAAGGTGTAAACAAATTAAAAACTATATAAACAGTGCAAAAAACAGACTTGAGAACATTCACATAATCAGTGACTTTTTGTTAAAGCGGTGTAACTACGGACGTTTTAAGAAACTTTAATCCTCAGATAGCTATCAGTGACAGCAAAATAAGTAAAGTTTTTCCTTAAAAACATTGTTACAGACTTTTAGTAAAAAGACGTTAAAATCTTGCCTATAAATTATTATTACTATACTTCAACATACACATAGATACTATACTTCAAATAATTCAAATCACAAACCGTCAAATACTTGGAAACGACAAACGCCATCTATAATTGTACTAGCTTCACTGCTCGGAAGCTCCCAAATACTAACGCCATCTGCTGGGAAGTTTCCGCACTGCCTTCACCTTGGGTTATCGATAATACTCATCGATTGATCATTGATCAATCAGCATACGAAGTTCCGAAAAGTGAATATAAAGGCCACTAACACTTCGAAATTACTTTTCAACACTATGGAGGAAGTAATGGCTATACTTCGTTCAATTTAAAATGAACTTGATAAACAGAAAAACTGATAAATAAAAACAAACATTGAATATACACAAAATTTTAGAAGAAAAACTTACAGTTCTAGAAGACAGACAGACAGACATAAAAACCTGAAAGTAAGGGTGGAAAACCAAGAACATATTTGGAAAAACAGGCAAGGCAGCGTAATTTGGTGTTTTTTGGTTTGCAAGAAGACGAGAAGTCCTACTCAAGCATGGAAAATATAATAACACATTTCGTTCATAACTATTTTTAAAAATAGATAATTCAGACCTTGAAGCTATCAGAAGAATAGGGAAAAAGGCCGACAAACCAAGACCCATAGTTGTCACATTTAGAACTCTTGGTAAAAAGATAAGTATCCTATTAAGGGGACTTTAAACAATACTCCATATTACGTGAAGGAGGATTACCCCCAAGCAATTCTACAGATAAGAAAAGAGCTACAAGAGCAAGTAAACGTGGAAATAGAGAAGGGAAACTCGGCCATAATTAAATACTACAAGCTCGTCATATTAAAAAATACACCTACCAATTCAAGTCACAAAAATAAAAAAATAAATCTCTCAAATTCACCGGAAAATGTGAAAAACAGTTACGAAGAACAGAGAGCCCACGCTAACAAAAAGAATAAACTTCTTGCTCACACAAAGCAAAATCTTCAAGCTGCTCTGAAAGCGTTATAAAATCACGGTTGTTAAATTTCCTAACAAGCAAAAACAATAACAACAACACAAACATCCCAGACAACACCAAGAAGACATAGCAACAAACATATCAGCTCCTCTTAATTAAATACGAAAAAATAGAAACAGTCTACAAAATTACATAAAACACATCTTCCAAGACGGTTGGTCACCGCGGGAGATTATGACCACAACCCTCCAAGGACATCATCATACCACATAAAACAAGCAACGAAGGAAAACAATAATATTTACATAGTAACCTATAATGTTGGAATCGGAACACTTTCATTATATGAAAAAAATTGGAAATACAAAAAACGCTAGAAGACATAAAATACGATATACCTAATAGGTATTTCAGAAATCCGAAGAATACGAAAAATTCCTTGGAGGAGGTGTGGCGTCATTAATTATATAATAAATAATTTAAGTGTAAAATAAATTTGTATATTGTTAGAATGTATTGATAGGTATATGCATATCTATATATATTATATCACATATATATGTCAACAAACTAATTTTATTTATTGCCTAACAAACGGACAACCGATATGCGTTCTATATAGATATTCTCACGCGCCGGCGCTGGCCGCCGCGATGCGCAAACGCAGTCTATCGGCAGTCGCCTCTCGGTCGCTATACCCACAACTACTCATTAATCTATCGGTTGCCTATTTGTTACGTATACCTACTGTATTACTTTTTATAAAACAACATTATTCTGTACTTTCTATCCTTGCTGGTGAATGTCTTCTACCTCTCCTTCTTTAATATTCTTGTGTTGTGGAACTATAACTGTAATAAACTATCACTGTCGTAAGTGTGTCTATTATTTGCGCCCGCTTACATACTAGTAAGAAACCACAACTAAATTGGTGACCCCGACGAAGACATGAAGACAAACGAAGACACTGCCAGTAGCTACCAGCATAAAGAGGATGTAGGAAACACCGCTGAGGCCTTCCGTGTTGGGATAAGAATACCCCCATTTTATGGCGAAAAACCAAATTTATGGTTCGCTCAAATGGAGGCACAGTTCGCCCTCGCCCAGATAAAAGCAGACGAAACCAAATTCTACTATGTAATAGGCAACTTAGATCCTCAATACGCCTGCGAAGTGGAGGACATAATAACGTACCCACCTGCAGCTAATAAATACGATAAGCTGAAGACAGAGCTTATCAAACGCCTGTCAGCGTCACGTGATAAGAAAATAAGACAGCTGCTAATGGACGAAGAGCTCGGCGACAGGAAACCCTCTCAATTTTACAGGCGCTTAAGAGACCTGGCTGGACCAGGTGTCCCAGACGAGTTCCTACGCACTATATGGACAAGTCGCTTACCAAACAGTACGCAAGCGATCATCACATCACAGGCTAAGACGGATTTGGAGGACCTGGCTGAACTGGCAGATAGGATCCACGAAGTAGTGGTTCCGTCGGCAGCATCCACTTCGGCTGTCACATCAACGCCAAGCGAACAGACTTCAGAAATAGCGGCACTCACCAGGCAGTTGCAGATATTATCGGAGAAAGTGGAGAGACTTTCCCGATCTCGAGGTCGCAGCCCCACACGACGCAGCTCCGAAACGAGATCGCAATCTAATTACAGGCGTTTACCGTACTGTTGGTATCATCAAAAGTTTGGCGATAGTGCGCGGAAATGTATTAGGCCTTGTGACTATAAACTTTCGGGAAACGAACGGAGCAATCAGTAATGGCGGCCGATGATTGTCCAAAGGTAGGTCGCCTATTTGTCACCGATCGTGCATCTAAAATACAGTTTTTAGTAGACACCGGTAGCGACGTCTGTGTTTACCCCCGTTCAGCATTACAAGGACGGCGTGAAAAAACAAGTAATTACCAATTGTGCGCAGCTAATGGCACTTCGATAAACACCTACGGTTACACTAAAATGTCGCTCGACCTAGGGTTACGCCGCGACTTCACTTGGTCATTTATTGTAGCCGACGTTACAAGGGCGATAATAGGGGTTGATTTTTTATCTCATTTCAACCTCATTGTTGATTGCAGGAATAAACGCTTAGTGGACAGTAATACAACACTTGCGACCCCGGCTTCACCTACTCGAGCGTCTGACAATTTCCCTTCGGTAAAGGTAATTTTTGGTAAGTCCACATACAACCACATACTAGCTGAATACCCCGACGTCGTTCGGCCACCATGTACACGTCACACACCCACTCATAATACAGTTCACTATATTCAAACTACACCTGGACCGCCAGTCTCATCCACACCACGCCGGCTAGCACCCGATAAATTAAAAATCGCCAAGGAAGAGTTTCATGCTATGCTGAAAGAGGGCACAGCTAGGCCCTCGAAGTCACCATGGGCCTCGCCACTTCATTTGGCACCCAAAAAAGACGGCTGGCGTCCTTGCGGTGATTACCGTATGCTAAATGCTAGGACAGTACCTGACAAATATCCCATCCGGCACATTCACGATTTCTCTCATAATCTTTCAGGTTGTACCATATTTAGCAAAATAGATTTAGTAAAAGCCTACAACCAGATTCCAGTCAGTCCAGAAGACATCCCAAAAACAGCTATTACGACACCATTCGGATTATACGAATTCCCCTACATGACTTTCGGCCTTCGAAATGCGGCTCAAACTTTCCAACGGTTTGACGATGAAATGGTAAGAGATCTGGATTTCTGCTATGCCTATTTGGATGACTATTTGATTTACTCCAGATCGAGTAAGGAGCATGAGATACATCTACGTCAGCTGTTTACTCGACTACAGCAATACGGCATGAGAATAAACCCTGCTAAGTGTGTTTTTGGTGCAAGTGAGGTGACCTTCTTAGGATACCACATCACTAAAAGCGGAACCAAGCCTTTACCTGAAAAAGTGGAGGCCATTCATACATTCCCCATCCCCAGGACTATTCGGGAACTTCGGCGATTCCTGGGCATGGTGAATTTTTTCAGACGTTTCATACCTGAAGCTGCTAAGCACCAGACACCTTTAAATGCTTTGCTTGGTGGTTCTGTAAAGGGTTCACACCCGGTAAACTTTACGCGCGAAGAGATGACAGCTTTCGACGCCTGTAAGAAAAGCCTCTGCAATGCCGCTATGTTAGCACATCCTGATGTTGAGGCCAAACTTGCTCTCGTAACTGATGCCTCAGATACAGCAATAGGTGCAGTCCTTCAACAGTGCAAGCGAGGAGAACCATGGCAGCCCTTAGCTTTCTACTCGCGAAAGCTCAGCCCATCACAGACAAAGTATTCACCATATGATAGGGAGCTTCTCGCGATATACGAATCAATCAAGTATTTCAGACATATGGTCGAGGCACGAGATTTTGTTGTGTTTACAGATCACAAGCCGCTCTGTTTTGCATTCCAGTCACGAAGGGAGAATTGCTCACCACGGCAGTTCAGGCACCTGGATTATATCTCACAATTTACTACTGACATCAGGCACGTTTCAGGGAAGAACAACGTCGTTGCTGATACCCTCTCAAGAATCGAAGAAATCGTGCAACCTTTAGACCTGAACAAACTCGCGGTGTCTCAAAAAAATGACCAGGAACTACACGAACTGCTGCACAGCAATACCTCTTTACGATTAGTGAAGGTTAAATTGCCCGGATCTGGTGCTGAACTTTACTGTGAGCAGAGTATTAAAAAAACCAGACCATACGTCACGAAAGAGTATCGACGCCAGGCATTCGAATGTCTACACTCATTGAGCCATCCTGGCGCTAATGCCTCAATCAAAATGGTCACCGAAAGATACGTGTGGCCAGGAATTAAGAAGGACTGCAGGGAGTGGAGTCGCCATTGCTTAGCCTGTCAGCGCTCCAAAATCACTCGACACGTCACTTCGCCAATTGGAAACTTCCAGCTACCCAGGGCCAGGTTCATGTTCATCCACATCGACCTTATAGGACCCTTGCCATTATCGCAAGGATATAGGTATTGTCTCACCGCCATCGATCGGTTCTCGCGATGGCCTGAGGTTATCCCTATTCATGACATAACGGCCGAGACTGTAGCCAAGGCGCTAGTGTCAGGCTGGATTTCTCGTTTCGGATGTCCCAGAGATATCGTTACAGACCGCGGAAGGCAGTTTGAGTCTACGCTATTCAAACATCTATCAGACATGATCGGCTTCCGCCATAGACGCACCACAGCTTACCATCCCGCTTGTAATGGGCTAGTAGAACGCTTTCACCGACAACTCAAATCGGCGATCGTATGCCATGCTAAAGATAACTGGACCGAATCACTACCATTAGTGCTGCTAGGTATAAGGAATGCTTTTAAAGAAGACCTGGGAACGACACCGGCTGAATTATTATATGGAGAGACGTTGAGGCTACCTGGCGAGCTGTTTCAGCCCTCGACAGAGGATACTATTGACATCACCAGTTACGTTGAGCGCTTAAGAATATTCGCAAAACGTTTGCAGCCTACACCGGCATCCCGTCATGGTACCAACACCACCTTTGTATATAAAGACCTTCACACAACCAGCCATGTTCTACTTAGGGACGACACACCTGGCGCTCTAAAGCCCGCTTATACTGGACCTCATAGGGTTTTAGAGCGTGGCGAAAAAGTTTTTAAACTCATAGTAAATGGCAACACAGTATCCGTTTCGATAGATAGGCTTAAACCTGCCTACGTCTTGCACAACACACATAACGATACTCACATTCATACTCATTCAAAACCATCCACCCAAAACCATACAAATGTTAACACGCCACAAGAATCTACACCTAACCCTAAATTGCCTGGACCCGAGGGAAACACTGTCAGGACAACGCGATCAGGTCGTAAAGTACATTTTCCCGATTATTATCGCTCGTAGTAACGATCTCCCCAGGGGGGTGATGTGGCGTTATTAATTATATAATAAATAATTTAAGTGTAAAATAAATTTGTATATTGTTAGAATGTATTGATAGGTATATGCATATCTATATATATTATATCACATATATATGTCAACAAACTAATTTTATTTATTGCCTAACAAACGGACAACCGATATGCGTTCTATATAGATATTCTCACGCGCCGGCGCTGGCCGCCGCGATGCGCAAACGCAGTCTATCGGCAGTCGCCTCTCGGTCGCTATACCCACAACTACTCATTAATCTATCGGTTGCCTATTTGTTACGTATACCTACTGTATTACTTTTTATAAAACAACATTATTCTGTACTTTCTATCCTTGCTGGTGAATGTCTTCTACCTCTCCTTCTTTAATATTCTTGTGTTGTGGAACTATAACTGTAATAAACTATCACTGTCGTAAGTGTGTCTATTATTTGCGCCCGCTTACATACTAGTAAGAAACCACAACTAAAGAGGCATTCACCGGAGAAGGTTCCTGATGGATACTATTTGGAACTACATAATACTATAATTAAATTAGAATTAGTTAAAATGAATTAAGTTAAAATGTATATAAGTATATACCTTATATGATTGTATCAGGAAAAAATAAAGGCTAAAAAAAAAATTTTACCCCTAATTATAATCAGATGTCTTTTGTTTCTCTTTTGTCAAAATTTTAACAGCCACGCAGTTCGCTGGATAAATGGGCCGGCTCGGCCGGTGAAATACCACGACCTCTCGAAATATCGGCGTGAAGTGGCTCGTGCCACGTTTCCTTCGGTAAGAGAGGTATCCGGAGGCCCGATTCCCCTTTCCTCCTCCTTTCCCTTCCCACTCCTAGGTATCAATATCGACATGAAATGCAGTCTGCGGTTACTAGTGGTTTTCCGCCCACGGTGAAAACTATGTTGTTCCTCACACAGCTGGGCACTTATCTGTGCATATAAAGAGTTATGGATCGTCGATTCAAACACCCTAGCTGGAGAGTTTAAGACTGCCGCTGGCCTGTAGTCACTGGAAGATGAACCACTAACAGTGGTAGAGCCAAGCAGTTCGCTGCATGAATGGGCCGGCTCGACCGGTGAAATACCACGACCTCTCAGAAGACCGACGTAAAGTGGCTCATGCCGCGTTTCGTTCGGTGAGAGAGGTACCCGGAGGCCCACCCCCCTTCCCCGTCCTTTCCTATCCCCTATCCCTTAAAGGCCGGCAACGCAACAGTAACACTATATGTGTTGCTGGTGTCCATGGGCGGCGTTGGTTGCTTACCATCAGGTGACACGCCTGCTCGTTTGCCCTCCTATCCCATAAAAAAAAAAAAAAAAAAAAAACTAAAGGTGGGACTGGTACTACTCTAATGAGTTTCTAATACAATTATATAGCGCTACTAATACAAATCTATATATATAAAAGAGATTTCCACCTATATATTGACTCATCACGATATCTCTGGAACCATAAGGCGTAGCGACTTGAAATTTGGTAGGATTATTCCTTTCGCCGAGTAGAGGTCAGCTAAGAACGGATTTTACGAAATTCCACCCACAAGGGGGCATAGCGGGGCAGCAGTTATTACTTTTGATGCGAAACAGAGTTCGCCGGGTCAGCTAGTATTAAATAATATCTTGGACATAATACACACAGCGCCCTCTAGCTCTAAGCTAAGCAACTAAATGCTTGTGTTATGGATACTAGATAACGGACATTAATACATATACTTTTCTTTTGTAAATACATACTTATAATACATAGAACACACAAATATTCATGTTTGTCACAAATATTTGTGTTCGGGTGGGAATGGAACCGCTGACCTCATTGCTGCAGCCGGTAGTTTTACCAATGCGCCACGAGGCCCGTCAAAATATTAAATACAGTTAAATAGGTAATCCTTACTAGTAAATCTTACACACAATTACAATAACACTATAATTATGGGAGTCTTCAATACTTGCATTCTAAAAAATTATTCTCGTTCTAAATCTCTGTCTTCAATAGTCCAATCTTGTTGTCTCTTGTGTTCAATAGTCCAATGTTATTGTAATCTCTCTATGTTACCTCTCAATGCCACTCATCGTTTTCCTAACTCTATGCCTTCACTTCTCGACCTCATTCTAGTTTCTTCAAGCGAGCGCGTCCAAAAGGTATCAACTTTGATTTACTCAATCAACATTTCTCGGCCATATTCAAGTTTGATGTTACACTAAAGGTTCATCTAATATATAAAATTCTCGAGTCTAGATGTGCGTAATTGAACTCCTCCGAAACGGCTTGACCGATTCTCATGAAATTTTATGTGCGTGTCGGGTAGACAACGTTTGCTGGGTCAGCTAGTACACTATAGAATCTTTCATCTCTCCCTACCCCAGACTATGCCCCATTTCTTTTTTAATCTAGTCACCACTTGTAATGTTAAGAAGAGCATTTGGTCGATTACGTCCAATGCCATAGGATGTGACCGTATCAGCCGTAAAATGATCGTGGTTATCCTCGATGAACTTCTTCCCGCCATTTGTCACATCCTGAATTATTCCTGGACTAAAGGTGTCTTTCCCGTAGCGTGGAACGATGCCCAAATTATCCCTTTACCTAAAAAATGTAAACCTGTTTCCTTTTCAGATTATAGACCCATATCCATATTACCCTTCCTTTCTAAAGTCCTAGAACGTCTCGTCCACATCCAATTTAGTTCATTCCTTTGTGAAAACAAGCTCCTTAACCTTAATCCCTTACAATCCGGTTTCCGCGCCGGTCACAGTACGACTACTGCCCTTATAAATGTTACGGATGACATCAGGTCTGGGATGGACATTGGAAAGGTCACAGTACTGACGCTACCGGATTTCAGTAATGCCTTCAATACTGTTGATTTTGACATTTTATTATGCCTACTTCGCTCTCTTAACATATGGTGATAGATTGGTTTCACAGTTACTTGCGTGGACCCCGACAACGTATTAACATTGAAAACACTTGCTCCTCTTGGTGCAATACAAACGTCGGTGTTTCTCAAGGTAGAGAGCTATCTCCTTTACTCTTCGTATTTTCATAAGTACCATCTCAAATAACCTTGTTTCTTCCTACCACCAATATGCAGATGAACTTCAAATTTACCTACAGGCTGAACCAGCGCAATTGTCGAATGTTTTTAATATCCTGAATGAGGACTTAGCTCGGATAGGTGCATGGAGCTCATCACATGGACTAGCGGTAAACTCAGCTAAGACACAGATTATCATGGTAGGTAGTAGCCGGCTCACTTCAAAAATTGACAAATCATAGTTGCCACGAGTTGAGTGACAAGGTAAAGAACCTTGGCCTTATTATTGATCCTGATCTAACCTGCGGTCCGCAGTTATAAGAAGTGAGCCGAAACTTTTTGCTTCTGGAGGGTCTCTTAGAAGACTTCACAATTTCCTACCGATTGCCACTAGGGTAGCGCTTGCGAAGTCAGTTCTTCTGCTCATCCTCGATTATGCAGATGTCAGCTATCTCGATCTCGCCGAATACCGTTTAGATAAATTTGAACGTCTTCCAACTATTGCATAAGATTTATATTTGGCTTACGCAAATATGATCATGTTTCACAGTTACGAAAACAACTCAAGTGGTTACCAATACGATTTCGCCGGAATGCTTATATCCTTTCAGTTTTATATAAAATACTGTTCGACCTTTTAACTCCTTCCTATCTCAAAGTACGTTTTCAGTACTTACATGACACATATTGCCAGAATCTGAGGTCTTCACACAATCTCAGGCTGAAAGTTCCACAACATTCCACGAGTTTTTATGCCAAATTGCAAATGCAATAAAGTATATATAAATATAAATAATAAAGGTTCCCCTAATATCCGACCGCAATCGGACGTATACCATTAGGCCCTACAGCTTGGATGTCAGGCTGTTAAGTGCGTGACTTACATAATTAGAACCAAGGTGTGCAAAATGAGCCCAAGCTGCTGTGATGATGAAAAAAGATGTGCAATTTGTGGGCGTCCTTGTTATAGTGGCGCGCGGTCATTGATTAAAGTACTGGACTGACGCACATACACACGCTCGTTAAGCAGGAGATGCAGTGACCGACGACGACAAGCCGGCCCGAATAAATACTAACTTAATTATTAAATTCTTATCATTATAGAATTCATTATCATCATCATCAGCCTTTTGATGTCCACTATTGGATGTAGGCCTCCCCCATGAAACGCTGTAGCTCACGGTCCTGTGCCTTACGCATCCAGAGGCAGCCAGCAATCTTGACCAGATCGTCGATCCACCTAGTGTGGGGAGGTATTACTCCACGACGCGTCGGCCAGATCGTGGTCGCCACTCGAGAACAGTTTTCGGCTTGTCGAGCAATGTGGCGTGCCCATCTCTACGTGCTAACCTTTCAGGCTACTTCGGTCGCGCCTGGTTTCCTGCGAATGTTCGTATTACGGATATTGTCCCACAAAGAGATTCCTAACATAGCCCGCTCCATAGCACACCGAGCGACTTCGACTTTGTTACGAAGTCAACATTCAAAGACCACGACTCAGCTCCGTATATCATCACTGGTAACATACATTGGTCCTTAGTTTCCCGAATGCTGCCGAGCTAAATGTTTGCTTTTCAAAGTTGTCTCTACCTAGTTGGACTGTTTGTCCTAGGTAAATACAGTGGGTACAAAAATAGTGAGTGGGCAACAACTTCTAGGATCGCCAACAGTACCGGTGCTGGAATGACATGGGTATTGGACATTACTTTGGTCTTTTCCATATTCATTCTGAGAACTACTTGTTGGGAAAGCCTTCTGAGTTCGTTGAGCATTGTACCAACATCCTCCAGTGACTCTGCTAAGACCACGATATCATCAGCGAATTGAAGGTGAGTGATGTAGTCGCCAATGATGTTGATGCCTAAACGGGCCAATCCAGGAGCTTGAATAAGCAATTCCAATCCAGCGGTGAACAGCTTCGGGGATATTACGTTCACTTGTCTGACACCATTCTACAATGGATTGGAGTGGCGTTTCTATACATACCTGCAACACGTGTATATACGGTTTTGGGTATCTGGACAAAGCGTTTGACAGGGTGTTGCGAAAGGATCTTTGAGATATACTCCCGGGCCACTTAAGAAGGCTGCACAGCGTGTGTGCGTTCTGACAACGGCTTGTCGCCGTGATTTGACGTCAATATAGGCGTCAGACAGAGTTGAGTTTTGTCCGCTCGGCTGTTTATTCTGTACCTGGATAGTTGTCTCCAGAGAGTGAGATCGACGAATGTAGTTGTAAAGGATATTACACGTCATAGCACGTAGATATACGTGACAGCAGTAGTATATAAACACTGTACGCACAGTATGCGGCAGTGGTCGGTGTGCAGCGACAGACAGTTGTCGCTGACAAATAAAGACAGTTAAGATCGTAATTACGTCTTTCATTCACCAATGTAACGGGTTGTATTACTCGAGTTTTTTCTTCTTGATGATGCTGTCATCATTGACACATACGAGGACGATGACAAATACGTAATCAGGAAACCCCGACGTGTGAATCCCGACATTTAAAGAAACCCTGACGTGTGAATCCTGACGTTTCAAGAAACCCCGATGCGTGAACTCCGACGCTTTAAGAACGCCCGACTTCCAAGAAATTGTGAGTGCACTATTTTTGTCAATAATTAATCCGTAAACTCCATGCTCCAGCATAATTCCGTCACTCAAGCAAGGTCCATTGAAGAATGATTCGAAACCTGAAGCTTATAACGCATTATATAAGCATTTCTGTCGATTCCGGAATTTTGGACGGACCAACCTCGGGTATGGTTTACAAGGGCAGAAGCATCAGGAGAAGGCAGAACTCACTCCACAAAAATACAGCGACGAGGCCAAGCCATGGTGTCTAAGCTGGGAAAGTAACCGATACAGTAAATATCAGATTTATAACCTAATCCTCCAGACGCTAACAGGCACGGAACTTTGAAGCTACGCTTGCCAGAAATATACGAGCAATCAGAGATGCGTCAAATACAGAAGAATCATTACAAAATCGTAGTTACGTAACGAAAACATGCAACGAGCTTCGCGGCCGGTCGCAACAGAAGTTTAGCGACCAATCGTGTAGATTCCAACTCTCCAAGCCCGGATTGGGTACGTCATTATCATTTCCGTGGTGCAACATGCTTACAGATGTGTGCCGCTCGGCGCAGGTAAACTAGGTGTGCTGGTCTAGCTAGAAGAGGCGGTTATAATATAATATTTTTTATATATAATATTAATATATAGTAATAATATATTATATAATATTTTTGCTGCTTTATGATGCCCACGCAGATGAAGTCGCGGGCAACAGTTAGTACAACTAGAAATAAAAAATAATTGTGTTTACTATGCGAGACATGTTTGTGTTATGTGCCAGTTATATGTTGAACATGGTGAAGTGGTACCTCTCGGCGCTGTCGATCCAGCAGTCGGTGCAGCAGACCACGGGCTCGCCATCCTCCCTGTACGAGCACACCTGGGGCTCGGGCAGGTTCCTCACGGCGGCGACGTGCCCGGCGCTCTTCTGCTCGACACGTAAATGATATAAATATTATTTTTTTTATTTGCCTATTAGTTTGTTTCGATACAATACTAGCCTATGTTGTAGATACTCACGTATAGGTAGTACGTGGCCGCCGTGGAGCACTTGTACATGCTGAAGCATGTGCCGTTCTTGTCGTCCACCGAGCACGCGGCGCCTGCAGCAGTAACACGTGGTCACACAAAGTCAAGGACAGACTCATGTATGTACTGACTGACCGATGACACGACGCCAGACAATGTACAGGTAGAAACAGACGTTCTGTTACTACCGACAGACATACATAGTACTGTGGAGTATGCCACGGGGGGAGCTGCTACTAGTGTGTGCCAGACAAAAGGCCACAGTGATATCCGTCGGACTTTATTCAATTATGGTTTGGTAGAATGACATCTAAGTAATAAGTAGTGCGAGTAATATTGGACAGTGTTTATACTGTTTATAGAGAGAAGGGACCGAAGTATGACGATATAAACACATTTCTATTAAGTCTACAAATGGCACATAATTAATTATCTAAGTCAGTATGTGGCTTTGATGCACCTTCAGTGATGTTTGGCTGTAGCTGGCGGGCCCGGCAGAGGGCGCACCATGTGACCACGACGAGCTGGATGGTGTAGGAGCACCACATCTCGTCCGAGAGAAGCCGAGAGTGTGCGGTGCGTGGTGGGTACGTAGAGCGTAAGTAAATACTGGCCGCGAGCTGAACCTTCCACCACTCACACACACACTGACACACCTCGCAGCACTTAGCTTTAAGCAAATCATGAAATTTAGCACCGAAGTTGTCGAGTTTCTATTTTTTTTATAAAATTTGGCACCTCCCCCGCAAGCAGTGACCACCGGTTACCACTCTATCACACGGCGCACTGTTCACAAGGTCGCGTGGTTAGATGGATACGTTAACCGGTTCTATTAATAATTGTCTGAGAACAAAATGATGACCGGTGATGCTGTTCATTTAGATAGTAGTTGTGTAGTTGTTGTTGAGTGAGGTCGGCCGACAACTACTTACTGTACCCGAGGGCATCATGTCGCTCCAAGGTCGCACCACACTTCACCACTCGTTCGTGTCCCCACGACTGGTTATCGGCGGGCTCGTGTTGTTGGGTTGCTGCTTCACCGGCCCCGTCCGAGCGGATGTGGTCTTCGGCAAGCCCCTTGACTTGCCTCTCAGTAAGTTTACTTCCTCAATCTACCCGTCATATAATAAGGGGGGAATACATTGCACTACTGTATATATTTTCAGCCATACAGAAATATCAAACCCACATAAGATTCAAAAAGATTTCCGAAAAATTATTGTAACTTTCTTGTATGGATTGAAACGTATCCTAAATAAACGTTAAACTTCTACGACATCGAGCCAATTAAGTAGTCCATAGTTCCATACATTATATGACCACTAACTGTTATACTTTACCTTCCAAACAACAAGATTAAAGATCCGTATTTTTTATGGTATAGGAGGGCAAACGAGCAAGTCAGGTGACCCACCTGAGGGAGCTTGCCGTCCTATAAGGGGAGAGAAAAGGGAGGGGTAGAGCGATCGGCCTCCGGATACCCCTAACGCGGAAAGAATCGCGGCACGAGTAACTTCACGCCGATATTCCCAGAGGTCGTGGTATTTCCCCGGTCGAACTGGCTCATACACCCAGCGAACTGCAAGGCTCTACCACTGTACTGTTTTGACCTATACCTAGATTTATATGCCTCATGTGTGTGATAATTAATAGATTGTTATTTTTGACAAAAGTGTGCCCGACATATTAAGGGAACGGTCGTCGCTACCTATTCTGTGGGACTAAACACAAGTCGTTGGAAGTGTTGGACTACCAGCGATTGCCGCTGCCTTTACTACGGTGTATTAAAGACGTGAATGTATGTAATGTTGCAAACTTCGTTCACCAAAACCAGTTCGTTATGTTGTTAGAGTTCACGGCCACCGCCACCAGCACCGCCACAGTCGGCACCACCTAACCTTACATACCATTATATATACAGGGTGCTTCATAGACCCTATTCTAACCACGTATATCTAGAATCTAGACATGCTTTGAAATCTAGATATCCTATAGAAAGTAAAAAAAGGCAAAAAAAAATTTTTTTTATTTTTTTTACAAAAATTATCCTTCAGAAATATGAACCATGATCACCCTACTTATGACCTACGACAACTGAGTTCATTGTGACTTCTCGCCTAAAGTATTTCATTCATTTTTCCATTTCGATCATCAATAGGGTTGTCATCTCTAATTTTTAATAATTATGTGAAGCTACAAAAAAAAATTTAAGCTGACTACATTCTGATCTTCTTTCTGATCATTCTTTAAGAAACCACATGGAATTACCATGATACATAATCAGTAAATAGTTTTCCCTGCCTACACTCTCATGTATTTGAGGCGTGAAGTTAGACAAAAAAAGCTATCTGTATTCGGTTCGCATTAAGAAATCTTATAAAATTACTATGAAACATAATCAATTAATAATTTTCGCTGCCTACACCCGCATGTATTTGGGGCGTGAAGTTACAAAAAAATTTAAGCTGACTACATTCTGATTTGTTTAAGAAACCACATGGAATTACCATGAAACATAATCAGTAAATAGTTTTCCCTGCCTACACTCTCATGTATTTGAGGCGTGAAGTTACACAAAAAAAAGCTATCTGTATTCGGTTCGCAATAAGAAATCATATAAAATTACCATGAAACATAATCAATAAGTAATTTTCGCTGCCTACACCCGCACGTATTTGGGGCGTGAAGTTACAAAAAAAATAAGCTGACTACATTCTGATCTGTTTAAGAAACCACATGGAATTACCATGAAACATAATCAGTAAAAAGTTTTCACTGCCTACACTCTCATGTATTTGAGGCGTGAAGTTACACAAAAAAAGCTATCTGTATTCGGTTCGCAATAAGAAATCATATAAAATTACTATGAAACAAATTTTCGCTGCCTACACCCGCATGTATTTGGGGCGTGAAGTTACAAAAAAAAATAAGCTGACTACATTCTGATCTGTTTAAGAAACCACATGGAATTACCATGAAACATAATCAGTAAATAGTATTCGCTGCCTACACTCTCATGTATTTGAGGCGTGAAGTTACACAAAAAACTGTGAACCCTACTTATTGAATCATTTGTAGGTCATGTGTATATGTGCTGTGTATATGTGTGCACCTCTTACACGTGCTGTGACCTGTTACACGCGCCCGAAACTTCCTTTGAAAATTGCCGCCTGCCTTTCGGCTCGCACAAGATAACCTTGAACTCATCAGGCGGCATTTATAAAAAGAATTTGTCGGCATTTCTAAATTTACAGTGAAATATTTTGAAATATTAATATTATTTATTATGGGTCCGTATATTTTTAATGTACTAACACAAATTAATAAAGTATATTATTATTATCATTATGTTGCATAACACGTGAAAGCTTAAAAAGTATTACGTAGGTAAATCCTAGGAGTCTCGGTGGTCCAATGGGAGAGCACAAGGCTTCTGATCCAGAGGTCCGGGTTCGAATCCTGACACTGGCTCACACCAATGACTTCAAAATCGTTTGCGGAAGTTAAGTGTGATAAATATCGATGTCTGAAAACTTTGTGCCCGGTATGGCAATAGGTTCGCCACCTATTATTCCATTTGGGACGTAAACATAAGGGCGAGACGGGGCTTAACGGCCGCTGCCTACACTTTCGGGTAAGGCGTGAAGTTATGTTATGTTAAATCCGGTATTCGGTATTGTGCGTATTATTACTTAAAATTTAGAGATTTTCTAAAATACTATTCCAATTTGCTTTGGATGAGATTTGAGTGAAATTAAAATATCTAGTAGACTCTGTAGTACAGAGACTAGTATTTTTAAAGTTATTATAAAAAAATAAGTTATCGTATAAAGGTTCCGTATTTTGTTATAACGGTACCCTAAGAAATTAAAAATGGCAGAGACACTAGTATTTAGGAATGTAACATTAAACATAAGAAAACGATTTTTGTTTAAACGATTAATTTATTACAATGAAAAAATCGATTAATTAATAATCGTATTTATTTAAGAAAATAATCGATTTATCTATATTAATGGATTTTTAAATTTTTGGGCAATATGTACAATTAGTTTTAGGGGGTCATATCAGGAGCGTGCACGTCGCGACCCCTGCCGTCCCAGTGGGACGCAATCTTGACCGAAGCAAACTGAGCCGGACGGGCTGCTCCGGCGTGCCCCGGAAGCGACGGGCACCGATTAGCCCCCGTTGGTGCGGCTGCATGCGCATGCGGCGAAGGGGGCCGCCACCCTTCACGCAGCGCTAATCCTGGTGGGACGAGAAGAGGGAAGTGCCGTATAGGCACGTGTAATGTTAGAGGTAGTATGATCAGAAAGATGAATGAGATGATGGATGTAATAAATGAGAGATGCCTGGATGCCTTATGTTTGACGGAGACAAAGCGAAGGGGGAGTGAGACCGAGGACCTCCCCGGTGGCATGGTAGCCCTATGGTCCGGAGTGGACCAGGACGTCCGTGCTAGTGGGGGTGTTGGAGTCGTTCTCTCCTCCCACTTTGCTTCCGGAGTGAAAGATTATGAGTTGGTAGGCCCAAGACATCTTTGGGTTCGAATAAAACTGGGGATCACGCGAGTTTTCCTGGTCGCAGCTTATGCTCCCGTAAGCTCCGCGGATCCCCGCGAACTCGAGGAGTTTTGGGAATCTGTTAGGGATATTCTGGATCTGGCTGAGGGACATGAAAGGATAATTCTGTGTGGTGATCTTAATGGATGGGTCGGAACCAAGAGAGATGGCCTGGAGGCTGTCCTTGGTCCGAATGGTGACAAGAGAGTCAATGATGCTGGTAAGCCCATCTTGGACGTATGCCTGGAACGGAACCTCGATGTGTCTAACACATTATTCCGTCATAAAGATATTCACACGTATACGTGGAGACGGAATGAACAAAAGAGTATGATTGATTTGATTTTGGTAGGTAGTCGTCTCCGAAATACTCTAAAGGGATACACGAGCCTACAGAGGCCCCACTCTTGATACGGACCACTACCTGGTGGTAAGCCGTTTCGTGGGCCTTTTCAAGAAGTGGAGACACTGGCGAGTAAGTACCCATTTCGGAGAGCTTGAAAGGATAAAATGTGAGAAATTAGAAGGTGAAAGTGTACGGAGTATGTATGTAGACCTAGTCAGTAAAAGACTCAATGAGACGAGTCTTTCTGACTTAGGTGTTGAATGCTGAGAAAGAATGAAAGAAAGTATAGTGGATATTGCAAAAGAAGTATGTGGTAGTGCAAAGAGGCATAGGATTCTGAGAGGTGATGCCTGGTGGGACGAGGATGTGAAATCCAGCGTCGAAAGAAAGAAAAAAGCATGGTTGGATTATGTCTCAAGTTTGAATCAGAATGGTAGTATGACAGAGAAAAAGTATGAGAGCAACCGCCACTGCAGGAATGTTACCAAAGCCTTAGTGAAACCGAAGCGTGAAAGACTAGTTGCGAATGAGGAAGTGAGGTTGACGGAGAACTTCGAGGCGAATAAAAAACTCTTCTGGAGGGAAGTTAGAAAGTCTCGGGGTTCTTGGTCAACATCCAGAATGGACAAAATTATGTCTAAGGCTGGTGACATTCTTGCAAACCCAAGCGATGTATTGGGCAGGTGGAGTGAGTATTTTGGGGAAATGTACGAGTATGTTCCTGGTATGTTTCTATGTTTCTGGCAAGGCAGCTGGAATTGATATGATGTCTGCTTAATGATCAAACACGGTGGAACCTGTGTCCAGGACTCATTCCTGACCTTGAGCAATCTGTGCTGGAGGTCAGGTAAGGTTCCCACGGACTGGAGGCGCACTGCATACGTGCCGGGATCACGTATGCAGTGCGCCAGTTACAGGGCCATCAGTTTGATCAGTTTAGCATCAAAAGTGTATGGGAAAATTATTGAAAGGAGAATGAGGGTGATATCTGATGGAGTGTTGTGGGAGGCTCAGGGTGGTTTTAGAAGCGGACGAGGGTGCATGGATCAGATTTTTTCTCTCCGCGTCATCGTGGAGAAACAACTGGCTGTTAACCGGAAGGTTTTCTACGGTTTTGTGTATCTGGAGAAAGCGTTTGACAGAGTGTTGCGAAAGGATCTGTGGGATATACTCCCGGGCTACGGGGTGAGCGGAGCACTGCTGCGCGCTGTGCAGTCCACTTATGAGGACTGCACAGCGTGTGTGCGTGTTGACGGCGGCTTGTCCCCCTGGTTTGACGTCAATATCGGCGTCAGACAGGGTTGCGTGCTGTCCGCTCGACTGTTCATCCTATACCTGGACAGTTGTCTGCAGAGAGTGAGATCGATGGATGTAGTGATGCGAATGGGTGACCTAGTTGTGAGCTGCCTGCTTTGCGCAGATGACGCCGTGCTTCTGGCCGAATTGCCGTCGGACCTGCAAACACTAGTCACTACTATGAAAGATGATTGCATGATTAAAGGCTTGCAGTTGAATGCGACGAAAACGAAAGTTATGGTGTTCGAAAGGGAAGAATCCAGAACAGATGCAAAGATAATGATTGATGATGTAGTGCTGGAACAGGTGAATGAAATTGTATATCTTGGATGCGCTTTTAGCAGGGATGGAAGGTACACCACGGATGTAGAAAGACGAGTGGCGATAGGAAATAGCGTAAATGGAGCGTTGGCCAGATTCCTGGGCGCAAAAAACGTCAACAGAAAAGCCCAGCTAGCAATCCACAATGCAGTCCTGATCCCAACGCTAACTTATGGAAACGAGAGCTGGGTATGGCAGAGTATGCATGAAAGTAGAATAAACGCGGTAGAAATGAGGGCACTGCGCAAAATCTGCAGAGTGACTCTCGCTGACCGCGTAGGAAACAAGGTTGTAAGGAAGGAAGTTGGTTTGAAAGAGAGTGTCGGTGTAAAAGTAAGAAAGGGCATGGTTGGTTCGATGGTTCGGACATGTAGAAGGGATGGATGATGCAAGACTGACCGATCATTTGACACGATTGACCAGATATACAATGCAAAAGCGGATGGATGTAGGAGTCGAGGACAGCCAAGACACACATTACATGACCAAATAGAATGTGTTCTGGAGGAAGGTGATGTTAGGAGCCTCAAAAACCGACGCGCGTGCATGAAAAGAGTTAAGAAAGTTAACGAAGCGAGTGAGTATCTATGTAATATTTAGTAATTTGGAAATATACAATAAAAGAGAACATATCAACCAAATGTCGGCTAATAAAATTGTATTATTCATCGACTCCATCTAGTGAATATTTGAATAAATAAATAACTAAACCGTTTCAAAGGTATAGAAGGAATGCGGTCATTGATGGCGTTAAAAATAACATTATGGAATAAGTATTCTTTAGTAGTTTTCGTTCCGGGCCAGAAGACCACAGGCGATACAATCCTGAAAGTTGTTTTGATCAATGAATGAGATTCGCGAAAATCTTAGAAACAAATACAGAAGACCAAACTTAATATCGGGGCGTTGCTGATGAAAAAAAGTCGGTAATATGTAATTGAATGATTAATAAAATAATCGGTTATTAATCGATTAGTCATATAAAAATAATTACTAAATTTAATAGATTTTTTTACTTTTAGAAGTTGATTTTTAATCGATTATTTCAATAATCAATTATTTTTTCACATCCTTATTAATGTTCGTTAGTGATTTTTTTTTACACGATCTTCATTATTGTTCGCTTGTTCTATCGGTCAGTATCATCAATCGGTGTCATGTTAGTGAAAGTGCTTTCGTTATTTCGTAATTTTATAATGGCGGAGTATTCAAATGCAGAATACTATGATATGATTATGTGTGTGGGTGCATTGGAGGGAATCCTTACTGCAGCGCGCGAACTTTATCGACAACGTAACATTGATGGAAGAGAGCTGGAGAATCAGCGAAGACTTCCTTCTTATGCATGCTTCAGGAGGCTGGTCAATCGTTTGCACTCAAACGGTTCTTTCCACAGTACAAACTCTGAAGGACGATCGAGTGACCGTGCGGATGCTCGTGTGGAACAGAATATTTTGGATCACTTTGCTGAAGATCTAACTAGAAGTACTAGAAAAGCCTCTGTCGTATTAGGTGTGTCTAGAATGAAAGTATGGAGAACTTTAAAAAAAGATAGTCAGCATCCTTACCATTACCAGCGCACACAACAGCTGACAGAAGCAGTTTTTTTATTGAGACTGCGATTCTGTGAGTGGTATCGTAGTACATATGGTCAGCAGTAACCTTACTGCTGACCATATGTTTGCGTCTCGGGTTCTATGGTCTGATGAGGCTACCTTTACTCGTTTTGGACTATCCAATAGCCACAACGAGCACTACTGGTCCCATGAAAATCCACATGCTTTTCGTCAAAGCCATTTTCAGCACAGGTGGAAAACCAATGTGTGGGCCGGTATCATCGGTGACAAATTGATAGGCCCTGTATTTTTGCCGGACCGGTTGAACGGTGAAATCTACTTGGAAATGTTGAGGACCACCTTGGAGGAAGAACTTGAAGGCCTTCCTTGTTAGTTTACCGCGACATGATTTTCCAGCAAGACGGCGCGCCAGCGCATTACACTCGTTCTGTACGCGAATATCTGGACGATCGCTTTCATGCGTGGATTGGACGTTCTGGAACTGTTCCATGGCCACCACGGTCGCCCGATTTAACGCCAATGGACTTTTTTTTGTGGGGATATTTGAAAAGTGTGGTGTATGCTACGCAGTGTGAAACTGTGAATGATATGCGCCAAAAAATTGTGGAAGCTTGTGGTACTCCAACACCGGAGTATCTGAGCCGCGCCACACAATCTGTATCGCGGCGTGTAAACCTATGTGTTACGAGAGGAGGACAGCACATTGAACCTTTTTTGTAGTCACACTGAGAAATGGTAAGTGTTCACCATAAATCTTAAACGAAAAATCTGGTTAAAATGATGATGATGAATGATGATATGTATTAAACTATGAATGAATTTTATTTAATCAGAATGAAATACAAAATTTTTATTTTATATCTCACCATAATTTAGCAATATCGGCTCTACTACTACAGAATAAGGTTTAAATTTTTATATCCGTGTTGTAGGTACACAAGAAATCGTACCATATGTTACGATTTCTTCTGTATGTGTGTATGTGATATCAATGAAAGTCTTTATAGTAGGGTGACCATGTCAAATATTATTATTTGCGGACTCAGTAGGAATTATTAATTTTTTTTCAGATCTAAAATTTCGACTTATCACATTTTAAATATAGCCATCCGATAGGCAATTCGAACCTGTATCCACCCATCGCGGCTTGATATACCCAATGTGGGACACGCTGTATATATGTTATTTATCCTGCGATCTGCGTAGGGAATGCAATCGCGATCTCGCGAGATCTCACAAAAATTTTCGGGATCAATCCCGAAGCATAATAGGACGAGATCTAGGACTATGATTGCAGAGTATTAGAATTTACGTGCTATTGCTGCACAAAATTATACATCGCTTTAAGAGGAATTAGAACAAACTCTGCGAGCGTCTAAAACTGAAAGTCTTTTTAAACCGGTATCCACGAGCTTAGATAAGTTAGAGTCAGTCATAAAAAAAGAAATGGATTTATTTGAGTGTGGAGGAACAAGGGGTAAACATTTGCAGTTTGCATATAATTGTTTAATCACGCTATTGCCAACCAGTGCTGAGTAGGAGAGGACATTTTCAGCAGCTGCGTACATTGCAACGGACATAAGATGCCGTTCAGTAGATAATACTCTTAATACACTTTGTTCTTAAGAAGCTACTTTTCAAAATCACCCGTAACTACTTTATAATCTTCTTGAGTAATAATTTATGTTTTTAATATATATTTATTTTTTATTTATTTCTAAGATTTTCGCGAATCTCACTCATTGATCAAAACAACTTTTAGGATTATATCGCGTTTATTTATCATTTCCTCCTCATATATTTCCTCTTCCTCCGGACAGCCGAAGCGCTCGGACGTGTTTTTGAGTGTGCCGTAGTTGTTTGAGTTTTTGTTCGCGTGAGAGGTCTCACTATAGTGGACGGTTAGCGATATTGTATGAAGATAGCCGATCTACGACCAATTAAGTTGACCCCGATTTACATTTTGTTCTACCTGTATCTACCTGTTAAAAAATATTTAATCCTTGAGTTTACTACGACGTTTAATACTCGATTTAATAATTCTAAAATGTCTCTCAAGCGTACTCCACCGAAGAAAGGTAAACAAACCCATGAACCAACGTGCAAATTATCGATCGAACATAGCTCGGATCGTTCTCTCTCGGACACAGAAAGTAATATCACACAGCGGATTAAGAGGAAGAGAGAAGAAGACTTGATTTGTGATTTTTTTACGTTTAAGAAAGAGATGAAGGACTTGTTCCAATCTTTTATAGACTCGCAGAAGGGGGAATTGGAGGATATTAAAGCGAACCTTAAAGAAATTCAACTTTCTAGTAATAATATAGACAGCTCGATCGCACTACTGACAAGCCAGAACGAAGATTTCAGAAAGAAGATAGAAAAACTGGAAAGTTGCATAAAGAAGGATAGTGAACAAATATGTTTACTTGAAGATAAGATTGAAGATATGCAAAGGGAAAACAGAAGATCAAATTTAGAGATAAAGAATGTGCCAAAGAAGATAAATGAAAGAAAAGAAGATTTGGTCAACATGATACTCAGCTTATCTGAGTCAATAAGCTACAAAGTCAACAGGAGCGATATAAAGGATATTTATAGAGTAAATACACGAAAAAACGTTGAAAAAAATACACCGATAATTGTAGAATTGAGCTCGACGCTTCTAAAAATTGACTTTTTAAGGAATTGCAAATTGCATAACATAAGAAATAGTAAGAACAAATTACAAGCTAAACATCTTGGGTTCACCACTAATGAAAACGACCCTATTTTTGTATCGGAACAGCTCACTGCCAAGGCGGCCCGACTATATTTTTTGTCGAGAGATCTCGCTAAATCTAAGCGATATAAGTTCTGCTGGACATCGTTTGGCCGCGTCTATGTCCGACTAAATGAAGCTTCGCCGATCATTCAAATACGAAACGAGACACAGGTACATCATCTAATGCAAACTGCGGCAGAAACATGACTATTTATTGAATGGGTATGGATTCTTTGGATTCTTTTGTCATTGCTCCAAAGCGTAATGTTATATTATAATTTTTATTTGTACAATTTTATTTATCTGAAATTTATTTTTTCTATAAAAAAATTAAGCTCGTTAATCGAGAAAATTTATCTGTCAGTTTTGTATGTGAAATGTACATCTTATTCTCCACTCATACACCAACACACATATACACGTACTCGTGTATCAACACACACATACACATTCAGTCTGCTTATCTGTCATCTACATAAATTTTTCACTTATACAAGGTTTCCACTTCATTTTGTCAGTACACTCCAATACCGGAGTACTAAGAGTACTGTAATAACGAGTATGCAATTTAAATTGTTTATGATGCCCGGTTTGACTATTTACAATAATGGATAATATTTTACAAAGCATAAAGGAAATAGATAATGTTGAGATTGCACGGTCTTTCGAGAGTAATACTGGAGACCTTTCTAAACATTTAAAGGTTAAAAAACAAGATCTAACAGTTATTAGCCAAAATATAAGAAGTATATATTATAATTTTGATCACTTTCTACCTATATTAGCAACTTTAGATTTTGAAGCGGATGTTATTGTTTTTACTGAGTGTCGATTGAGTAAATTAAAACCAATCCCGCAACTACATAACTACGTTCATTATATCTCCACCAACCAACTGAATCAAAATGATGGAGTGACAATATATGTAAAAAACACAATAAGACATCGTGTTAAAGAAATCACACTAACGCAGGCCTCATGTCTGCAGTTAAATATCATGAATCACACAATCCTGTGCATTTACCGTTCGCCATCAAATACAAACGCAGAAACGTTTATTCACAGTCTCAGTTCTCATTTATCATCACTTAACTCTCAAAATAGTGTAATAATTACAGGAGATATTAATATAAATATAATCCCAAAAGAAATAGAAAAAACTTATGAATATAACAATAGGACGAATTACCTTAATACACTGTCTGTTTATGGTTTACTACCGGGACATACATTTCCAACAAGAGAGAACAGCTGTCTTGACCATTTTATGTTAAAACTAAATAAAACAAAAGCCTCTGCTACTATTGCGGTTTTAAATACTACTGTTACCGACCATAAGACAATTTTGCTAAAGTTATCTTCATTAAAAAAATTACCTATAATAAACAAATTTAAAAAAACCCTTGATTTTGAACTTGCTCTCAAAACATTAAAAGAAAATCAGTTGTCCGATTTGCTGTCGTGTCAAGACCCGAATATATTAACAGACTTACTTCTTCACAAACTGACGGACACAATTAACGTTTGTACTACAGTTACAAAAATACCGAACAGTAAGAAAATAATAAAACCGTGGATAACTAATGGTATCTTACGCTGCATCAATCACAGAAATAAATTACAAAAGAAACTACAAAATGATCCGCATAATATTATGTTAAAAATTACATATACTAGATATAGAAATTATTGTAACAATTTAGTTAAAAAATTAAAAAAAGATTATGAAAGAGACTTAATTAACAATTCAATAAATAATAATAAATTACTTTGGAAAAATGTTAAAAATATTACTTATACTAATAAAACTACTAATCAAAATTCTGAACTACTAACAATGAAAACGTCTCCCAGTGAATCGGCTAATTACATCAATAATTACTTTGCTAACGTTGGTAAGTTATTGGCTCAACAAATTGAGCCTACGGTTTGTGGTAAAGATGCGAAAACACAAGTAAACTCTTTCGTGGTTTTTGATGCTGATATTTGTGAAGTTGACAGAATTTTGATGAACATGAATACTGATAGCTCTTCTGGATGGGACAATATATCAACTAGATTTTTAAAGTTTGTTAGAAGTGAAGTTGTACCCATTATAACACACCTTGCTAATTTATGTTTTCAGCAGGGGACTTTTCCGGATGCCTTAAAACGGTCCATAATAATTCCAATATACAAAGGAGGAGATAAAAGTGAAATCAGTAACTACCGGCCAATATCATTATTGCCAGCAATCTCAAAAATATTAGAAAATTTACTCAATCTAAGATTATTGAATTACTTGGATTCTTTTCATATCTTATCTCCTATGCAATTCGGCTTTAGAAAAGGTAAATCTACGGAAGATGCAGTCACTGCCCTAACGTCACTAGTAATTGAACAGCTAGATAAAGGTAATAAGAGCGTAGCGGTTTTTCTCGATCTGAAAAAAGCCTTCGATACAGTATCCATTCCGATACTTATACACAAAATGGAGCTCATCGGTATCAGAGGAATACCCCTAAAGCTTTTCACTGACTACTTGTCAACCAGAAAGCAGAAAGTTAGGATAGGGGAATTAGTTAGTGAGGATGTGAATGTCACCTATGGAGTTCCTCAAGGTAGCGTCCTTGGTCCAACGCTATTTTTGATTTACATAAACGATCTTTGCAATTTGACAATAAAAAACGCCAGCCTCTATTCGTATGCTGATGACACAGCCATTGTATTCTCAGAAAGGTCCTGGAAAGCAGTCCAAAACAGTGCTGAAAGGGGTATGGCTCAAGTAGCAACATGGCTTAAATCAAATCTTTTAACATTAAACACTTCTAAAACCAGCTTCATTTGCTTCAGTATTAGTAATCGCACTCAACCTCAGACTGGATTTAGTTTAAAGGTTCATGAATGTGCTAATTCTTACCCAGATTGTGATTGTCCTAGTATTAATAAGATATCGCAAACTAGATACTTGGGGATAATTATTGATTACAGACTGTCATGGTACCCACACTTAGAGCAAGTATCGAGTAGAATAAGAAAGCTTATATGGATTTTTAAAACTCTTCGACATATTATACCTAAAAAAAGCTTACTTTCCTCTCGCAATGTACTAAATGATATTTATGTGGCCTTGGCGCAGTCTATCTTGATATATTGTATACCGGTTTGGGGTGGAGCGCTTAAAACTAAATTTATTACGCTTGAGCGGTCACAGCGCGCTTTGATAAAAACCATGTATTTTAAAAAAATTACATACTCTACCGACAAAATTTATAATATCAGCAACTTACTTTCAGTCAGGAAGCTATATATAATTAATTTACTAGTCAAAAAACATAAATCGCTGACATACGATGAAAAGAATCGGAAGCAAAGAAAGAACACAACTGTAGTGCAGATACCGAAATGTAAAACTGTGTTCGCTTTCAACCAGTATAATTCTCGAGCAGCCAATCTTTATAATAAAATAAATAAATACTGTAATATATATACAAAACGGATATCAGAATGTAGGCGAACTATACTTAAGTGGATAAAGCCCTTAGCTTACGATGAGGTGGAAATTTTATTAACACAGGTTAAATAGTAATAACATACATACATACAATACCCAGCCACATATCTATATACACCTACATATACCTACATACGCTCAAACTCACACATACACGCAACTTCTTAGCCTTACACAGCCTTATACACCTTTAGACATACACTCACCATCGTTCAACTGCACTTCAGGACTGTAACAGCGTTAAATTCAAATATTTGAATTAATTCATTTGAAGAACATACAATTATCTTATAAATAAATACTATTACTATGCTATACTCTTACTATAAGAATATGAGTAATGGAAGAGCAGAGATCCTAAATACAAGCCCATGGCTTAAATAGGATCTCTGGTCAGATTTAATGTAATATTTACAAAATGTTGATTTTGAATAAATTTTATTATTATTATTATTATATTATTATTATTTATTATTTATTTATATTTATTTCCCGACGTTTCGAACTCTTTACAGAGATCATTTTCACGAGCGATGAACAAAAAGATGGTAGTTGTTCAAAAGCTATTTTCATTGATACAGAGAGCACCCACTTTTTGGAAATAAAAATCAAAAAGTTGATGTCAAAAATATGATTTCTACTATTGGTAACCCACATCAGACCATTAAAATTATTTTGTTTTTGATTATATAATCAAAATATATATATAATCAAAAACAAAATAATTTTAATTTAATTTTTATGAACCTAGAAACCAAGTCCCTTTCTTTTTCTTAAAAACTTTATAAATAATAGCAATATCAATAGCCCGTTCAAAATGAAATAATAATCAGTTTTGCAGAACAGCCGCTGAGTTTTCTTGCTGGGTCTTTCTCAGGACTGGCCGCGTTTTTGACCCAGTGGTAGATTTTTTTAAATAAACACTTTACCTTTTAATTTAAAATCAATGAATATTTAATAATAGTTATAAGTACTTTAATCTCAACCAACTTAGAAAATAAGATAATTTGTAATAATTTAATAATAACAACTTTTACTTATTAAATCATACAACACAGGATCTTTAGAAGCAGGATAAATGAATGCATCTTATAAATAAGTATTTAACTTTTGTTCTCATGGTCTGATGTGGGTTACCAATAGTAGAAATCATATTTTTGACATCAACTTTTTGATTTTTATTTCCAAAAAGTGGGTGCTCTCTGTATCAATGAAAATAGCTTTTGAACAACTACCATCTTTTTGTTCATCACTCGTGAAAATGATCTCTGTAAAGAGTTCGAAACGTCGGGAAATAAATATAAATAAATAATAAATAAGCGCGATATAATCCTAAAAGTTGTTTTGATTATGTTTTTAATATGCTAATTTACAAAAAAGAATGTTAAATTGTTTAGTTAATAATATTGAAGGTTAAAGATTTTTGTTTTCTGTCTATTAATATTTCATTTTAATTAACCTCAAAATAAAAAAAACAAGCAATTTTCATCGTTTTAAGTTATCCGAAATATAACCCAGGTTTTAGACCAAACAAAGTTGCCAGTAAATAGGCCACGCATTTCGCTGGATGAATGGGCTGGCTGGACCAGTGAAGTACCACTGCCTGTCATCCGGAGATATTTCCAATGCAATATGAGTTTAAATGAAATGCTTATTGTAACTCGAAAATAATATGACATCACTTTTTATTTAAATGACGGAGCAGATAATTTTTAAAGCATTTCTACAGTATGGGTATCAAATTATAGGGAGAGTAACTTGAAAAATAATATCATTAGAAATCAAATAGGGTATATCATCCAAAATAGACCAGGATAAATATGTATTCTCGAGTGATGATCGAACCCGCCAATCTCGATTCCACAGTTGGTAGTTTTACCAATGCACCATACCATTATTTATAGATTGAAATATTTAAAAATATCGATATATCGGAAATACGATATTTTAAACAGCCCTAGCCGACTGCGCGGCAATCGCGCGAATAATGTGGTCAGCCACTCGCGTTCACATTGCCGGAATGATTCGCGGCATGACGAATGTCGTGTCCACACTACGTCCCTTCCTCTTTCCCTCGCTATTCGTCGAATTATTCGTCGAGTGTATGGTAGCGGTATTATATCTATGGGATTGTCATAGTGACGTCAGCAATGCTGATATCATACTTTTTAAAAATACTTCAGCCGTCGGTCCTCCCTTATATACAAATGAAAACTTGTACCTTCCTTGTAAATGAAGTTACAATACCGGGGTAAGATGAAAAACTCGACTCTCTTGCGTAAAATTCACAGTTTAGATATTCCCGCATACCAAATAATCTATCCGTCATTTCACTCTAGAGTCCAGGATAGAAGTAATTATAAAAAAATATTATTAACTATAATGTTAAATCATCATCATTAGCCTTTTGAAGTCCACTGCTGGACAGACCTCCCCCATCAAGCGCCACAACTGCCGGTCCGTTCACTCATGGGGGGGGTTTTTGCCATAATCGCCACGCTTGGCAGGCGGGATGGCGATCGCAGTAGGCTGTATTTTGTTGAGAGAGAATGCTGCTGCCCATTCTGCCAGCCTTTTCCCTCAGTCGCCTTTTACGACACCCACGGGAAGAGATGGGGTGGCGGTATTCTAAGCCGACGCCAATGTTAATGTTAAATAATTAATAATAAATATGATGTAACTTGGAATACTTTTTCTACCCGAAGGCAGTGGCTGTTAAGCCTCAACTCGCCGTTATGTTTACGTCCTAAATGGAATAGGTGGCGAACCTATAGCCATGCCGGGCACAAAGTCTTTCAGTCATCGATATTTATCACACATTACTTTCGAAAATAATTCGAACCCGCGACTTCGCCGACCATCAAGACCGCAGGACTATAATTAACAGTTTAACATAACACCATAACTTCACACCTTTTTCTACCCGAAGGTGTAGGCAGTGGCTGTTCAACCTCGACTCGGCGTTATGTTTACGTCCCAAATGGAATAGCTGGCGAAACTATTGCCGGGGCACGAAATTTTCAGTCATCTATGTCTATCACACATAACTTTCCAAATTAATTTCCATAAGTCATTGGTGTGAGCCAGGATTCAAACTCGTTACCTCTGGATTCAGAGGCGGGGTGCTCGATGACTGCGATATTCATAAACTAAATTTAAGAAATAAAAGCAAACTCGCTGTGCCCACTACTAGGCTCCATAAAATCTGTAACTCGTTCCCAGGTCAATATATACGCTTTTACAATAAACTTCCAAACGACGCGGTTGAATTATCCATGGGTAAATTTAAGAATTATATTATAAGTAGATTATATCAAAGGGCTTACTATTGTATCGCAGATTATTTAAACGATAAAAAAGTTTGGAATTGAACTGCTCTTTTTGTGTTGTGTTGATTGTAATTATTATAATTTGTTAAACTGGAAATTGAAAAGAGTCGGCCTTGAGTTTCTTGCCTGTTCTTCTCAAGAAGCCTTGACGCCGGAACTGGCACTTAGCTTCGCTTTCACATTCAAGACAGTGTGATGGAAGGGAATCTAAGCTCCGCGTATTTTAGCTTGTAGTTTTGTCTGACGATTCTAAGCACTTTGTAAAGTCTAAGGAATAAATATATTTTGAATTTGAATTTGAATTCGACCACTGGACTACCGATACATAACAGTTTAAAATCCTATTTTTCGTGATTTTAGTATTAAATTGAACAATTCTAAGCTATATGATGCCCATAGAATATGCCATTATATTTCAGTCCAATTTGTCGTAGTATTTGGCGGATTGCCGAGTTTAAAGAGGTGCGAAATATGGGCATTTTGTAACGATCTGCTTACTGAATGAAACTTAGATGAAAATAAATATAATTTCATTAGGCACACGGTGGTATAGGTTTGCCTATGAAAAATCAGTCTAAAACCCTGGATTCCAGGCTTTGAAAAGTGAAATTTTGCTTCTTGTCCACAAATTTTTTTAAACTGTTCATTCATAATAACTAATTAATAATCATATTCTGGACTGATTTTTTTATTGTCATAATAAATTTAATATTTAATACGTTAGAACAAATGACCATAACGGTTAGGATCGTTGTTCAGCGCTCTTGCTTTCTTGTCGACAGACGGGTCGTGCGTGAGCGGCGACGGTGCGAGAGGCACGTGCACGCGCCTGTACGATTGTCCCAGCGCAGCACTCACATATCTATATGTAAATATATTACTTAAATTGGACAATAGTGGGATAGTCGCCCTTAGCACCTATCTACCCCGCTAACTACCATTAAAAGCACGTGGGCTGTTGGGTCGCTGATGTAGAAGTACTTCGACACACCCTTTTTTATGCGAAAGAGGGACAAACGAGGAAATAGATCACCTAATGGTAAGCGACTGGCGTCGCTCATGGGCACCTGGAGCACCGAGTGGGTCACAGAATTGTTGGAGGCAATTAAGTTATATAGTAAGAAGAGGAAGG
Source organism: Euproctis similis (assembly GCA_905147225.2). NCBI lineage: Eukaryota > Metazoa > Arthropoda > Insecta > Lepidoptera > Erebidae > Euproctis > Euproctis similis. Next base: position 122,097 of record LR990106.1, read on the forward strand.
AAGGGATCTCTTTCACCTAACCAAACATGACATTGGCCAATGTTCGTATATTTTCTGAGAGGTGGAGTTATTTCAACGTCGAACCTGCCCATTCATGCAGCAAAGTGCGTAGATACGCACGTACCATCGTCGTGTAGCTACCTCCACTATTTGTGCATTCTATATCACAATGTTTCTGTTGCTGCTGGGGTCCGCGCTAGCGAGAGGTCGGCTTCAACAGCGGCGAAAGTATACCCGAGCTGCCTTACGTGTGCTCGTACGAGGCAGGCCTGCCGGTGGTCTGCTGTACGGATTGTGTCATCAGACCTAGCGGGTGAGTACACCTTGTCTCGTCCGCAGGAGATCGCAACCTAAGCCGGTCCTGAGTTCTTCCGAAAAGTTTACTTTCTTCACTACATTGCCACAGTAACAAGTATCACACGAATACATTTCTTGTTTTTTTATGGGATAGGAGGGAATACGAGCAGGCGTGTCACCTGATGGTAAGCAACCAGCGCCGCCCATGGATACCAGCAACACATATACTGACTGACTGACTGACTGTTGAATATTTATTACCGTTTTTTTTATTTGTTGAATTGTTATTATTTGTTTTTATTTTATTGTAACCGACTAAGCGCTCTAAAAATAAGAAAATAATATTTCCTTAAAAACTTCAAGTATCAACTTAGAGCCTCAGTATGTACAATTTATATAATAATAAAAGCTTGTCGCGAGGTTAGACTCCCTATCAGTAGGTAATTTAATTGCAATAGATAATATAGTAAAGTTAGTAGGTTATTTTACATGAGTGTTTTGCCCATTTCTTCTCATGACTTACACTTAGAATCGTCCGTGCGTTTTTCTTACAAGGAGGCAGTTTTCTCAAGCGCTCCTGTTTCAATATGTTATGCTTTAAATATAATAATAAGTTAAATATCTGTATTTATGGACTATATTTAACTGTGTCTAAAGACCCATGAAAATAAAGCTATTTTGATTTGATTTGACATTATGAAATTAGTACAGTTTATTTACAACTCGCGCGACAAGCATTAGGTTTTTGATTTTAATTTATTATTTTTTTTCTACAACAGGAAGTTACACTTCCAACGCGCGGAGGGACTCCACGCATTTTTTTTATTATTATTATATAGTGTTACGAGAGATACGTGTTACGAGTGTTACGAGCGATAGTGCTAAATTAAGATTTTATAATATGTACAAAAATACCCCAAAAATCAGCCGTCTTCTTAATATTAATTGATTTAAGCGCGATATTTAGATCAAACCCATCGACATGACGAAAATTAAAACCGTTATAAATTTTAGGCACGTTTTCTTTAAGTAACGACTCTCCAATGGAGGTGGAAGAGCCTACTAAGATACTAGAGCACTACTAAGATTGACGGGGAAAACAGAAAAAAAAAATTCAAAGGCATTGGCCACCTCATGATCTGAGTTGGTATCATGACCAAATGATACATAACTTAATTTCTGAATCCCTACCTGGACTCTTACCAGTCTCTTCACTGATGACTCTCCAAGTGGCTTTGATTTTGTTAGTACTATTTCTTATTTTACATTTAATGAAAATAGATTTCGCCACTTTACAAATGCGTTTGAAAATCTTTGAATATAATTTTACATAATTTCCAAAGTCTTCACTGCTGTTGAATTGTCTTTCATAGTACAACATGAACAAAGTTTGCCCACTTTTATGAATCCCTGTGGTTGCCTAGTCGCCAAAGACAGGGAGGGCTATTAGCATCAGTGATTTCCTTGGAAGTAAATATTCGGTTAAATTCGCGAAGAAAACAACTAAAAAATAAACTGTCCTTTGAATTCGGTTCTAATTCGTTATCTAAAAAAGGTAAGTTACTGGCTAAGTTAGCTTCCATACATTCCAAGCGACCAGCTTTTACTGGTACTTTTACTGGCACAAAAGTATTTTCTTTTTCACTTCATTTTTATTATTTTATTTTATTGTAATCATTTGCCCTTGAATGATCCGAATCTAATCTATTAATAGTACTTTTTGTGTAGGACTAATATCTGTATATATATTATCCAAACAGGTAACTGTAGTGGAAGTTGTTCTAGTAGGCTCCATAAGTAAATTAACCAAATCATGGGATTTAAAAAGACTTAAAATTTTACAAGTGGTAGTTGAATTAGCAAGAATATTGATATGAAAATCTCCACAGACCTGAATTTCCAATAGGGCTTCACCCTATGCAAAGATTTCTATGAAAGAGTGAAGATCCGCGGTAGGCGGTTTAAATACACATAAAATAATGAGCATCTGTCCCTTCAATGACTAGTATAGTCTCAGATACCAAATCCGTAAGCTCCTGCTACCTAGCCCGTACTCCTACTTTAGCATTCCTCCGAGCAAAATAGGAGTGTGTCTTAAGGGTGGTATGTAACGCCTTTGAAATATCCCCATACATTTGATTCACGTCAACGTCGAATGTGACAAAGTCGGTGCATAAATTTGGATGAGTTTAGGCTGTACCTTGCCCGATTACACGGTACACACACATGATACACACATTGGAGTGTACAATGATATGACCTGGATATACTCTTGAGATTAAAATCTTCGGCTTTGATTATGGGCGATTTAAACGCAAAGCATCAATATTGGAACTGTAATGCCATAAACAAACGCGGTAGTGTCCTATACAACCATATGATCAATAACGATTACAATGTTCTTACACCTTGTTTACCTACTCTTATTCATTATTGCGATAGTTATGCTCCTTCTAACCCGGATGTCTTAATGGTCAAAAATTGTTTAGATAGATGATGATGTCTCAATAGATACAAACCTAACTCTTAAAGAACATATTATATACAGATACACAGAAGCCGACTGGAAGGGCTATAAAAGATACATTAATCAAAATTTATTTTTATCCTCTGCCACAATCAATGATACAACTAATATTGATTTAGCCATTACAAATTTTACTGACTTGATTTTGAAAGCTCGTGATATTTTTGTTCCTCATGGCTCATCACAAGTTGGTCCACCCAAATTACCTAAATTGATTCGTAATCTGATAAAAGATAAAAATCGTCTACGTAAACAAGCTCTTACCGAAAATGATTTGTTTATCCGTAAAATCCTATCTGCCCAAGTGAACAGCCTCCAGTCCTCTATTAAACACAATATCAAGACCTACAACGATCATTTATGGAATAGTAAACTCACTAAAGTGGATAATCCTAGTGCTGATTTATGGCGTGTTGTTAAATCCTTGAGTAAAAAAAAACTACTACTATCCCTCCACTCAAGAGTGACAATGGCTTACTAACTTCCTCTACCCAGGATCAGTGTGAGGTTCTTGCTGACGCATTCTATGCCAATATGTTACTAACTCATAACTGACCTACGGACCCTGAAACTGAAAACCATGTCCGGGAGTCTCTGTCTGGTCTGGGAAACTTTCATGGTCCTCTTGATTATCAATATGTTACCCCTATAGAAGTTCGTAGGGTTCTTACTAAATTAAAAAGACGTAAAGCTCCGGGATATGATAACCTGGTAAATATCTTGTTGAAATATTTACCACAAAAAGCCATAATCTTCCTCACAAAAGTTTTTAACGATTCCTTTACATTAGATTATTTTCCTGAAGTTTGGAAAAAAGGTAAAGTCATTGCAATAAAGAAACCCGGAAAAGATGATACTATTCCGCAAAATTATAGACCAATCAGTCTCTTACCTGCTTTAGGAAAAATGTTCGAATCGCTCATTGCTAAAAGATTATTAAAATCACTAACAGAAGAGTTAATAACAGAACAATTTGGATTTTGATGTGGCCACTCAACTGTTCAACAGCTGGCGAGAGTTGCTGAGGACTAAATTCTCACCATCTAAATTTAAAACAATCAACCGGAATGATACTATTAGATATCGAAAAAGCGTTAAATACACTATTACTTACTGCCCAACTTCGCAATGCACATGCTACCTGGATTTCGGGGGCAATAACGTCTCCACGAGAATCATTGGATAAATCTTATTAATTTAATAATCTGTTTACCAAAATCTTCTATATTGATTGCGAAAATTGTCATCACTTTACGACGATTTACGTATTCATATGAGACTGTTGTTTTAGAGGTCGGCGGATAGTTTGGATTAATTTTAAATCTTCAAAATTAATTTAATGAGTCCTATTGTCTTCCATTTTAAAAAACATTTCCATGATGAGCAATACAACAACTCAAGATAACCTCAAAAGTAAACAATTTTGACATTTAAGCAGTTGGTACCATCGTTAAACTAGGGGTCTGGCGAGACTAACTTTTTTTCTGAACATAGACCACCTATTTGCATTAGACTTCGTTTTGTAATAAGAATTTTATTTGTAACTTGGCATAAACCTGACATTTTCCTTAGTCTGTGTTTTGTAATAAGACGGATAGGGTTAATTTATAAGCTCATAAAAATTAAGGTACCTATGCACTTGGTCAAAATGATACAAAGTTACATATCTGATAGAACATTCTTTGTATACCATAGAAATCATATCTCTGAGCCTCGCAATGTTCCAGCTAGCGTACCTCAGGGCTCTGTCCTTGGACCTCATTTATTTTTGGTTTACCTGAATGATATATTCAAACAACCACATACTAATCTTGCTTGCTTTGCAGATGATACAGCTAGTTTTACTTCTTCGGACTGCCAAGGTATTATTATTTCACGTTTGCAATGGTCCCTTGACGGACTAATACAATTCTTCCAAAAATGGAAGCTTAAATTAAACGTAAATAAAACTGAGGCCATTATGTTTTCGCGTAAACGAACACAACCATCTAGAAAGCTCAAAATTGGCGATGATCAAACTATTTCATGGAGTACAAGTGTTAAATATCTAGGCACAGTACTTGACGTGAAGCTTCATTGGATTAAGCTAAAATATAATATTAAATAAACGCTTTGCATCCAATTTTAAATAGAAAAACTAACTTAAGTCCTAAAACGAAGCTTAATATCTACACTACTCTGGTACGGCCCTGCATTACTTATGCTGCACCAGTATGGAGTAGTACTTGTGACACAAATTATCTTAAAATCCAAACGATTCAAAATAAAGCCCTAAAAATTGCCTATAATACAAAATTTTACACTAATTTAAAAAAGTTACACGAATCTATAGATTTCCATTAATCAAGGATTTTACTTTAAAGTTATCTAGAAAATTTTATCAGTCACAATACACTAATCATTTTAACAGATTAAATTCAGACATCGGTAAATCGCGACTTCATAATTTACATTACGCCAACACATATTGCAGATACCGCTTACCCCATCACTACTTCCTCAGGTAAAATAAAATGAAACTATTGAGCATTTCAGCTACTCCTAAGGTACTAATAGTGTTCAGAACACTGTTAACAACAACAACAGAAGAAGGTTGTAGGCACCGTAACTTTGTCCTTAACACAGCATTATACTAATCCTCCTAATACCTTATAATACATAGAAAAACACCCAGACGCCACACAAATATTCATGTTTGTCACAAATATTTATGCTCGGGCGGGAATCGAACCCCCGACCTCATTGCTCCAGCCGGTAGATTTTACCAATGCGCCACGAGCTGCTAAACTAATTGCATTGTTAAGTTTATACTATTAGTTTAATAATAATATATCTTATAGACTTTTACCGCTCGTTCTTCGAGTATGTATTAAGTCTAAATAATTTATTTATAATTAAACTATATTGGCAGAACCTGACGCCAAATAGAAATTGTTAATAATAATCCAATGTACTTATCAAAACCTGTTATTATGTTTATTAAACCTGTTTTAATGTTTTATAAAGGCAAAATATCTACAAAAAATATCTTGTAATTTATTATATATGTAATGTTATAATTATGTATATGAATTTTATGTTAATAAAGATCTTACAAAATTCAAATTCAATGACATTGTTAGAGAGGTTAGGTTGTCAGCCTACTGTAGCCCGGAGATTCTTAGTACCCCTTGCCCCGCCGGAACCATGGCCGCCGCTTGGCCTAGGATAGTGGAGCTACTGGGAAGTAGGGCTGTTGTGTTATTCAATTTCTTTGGATTGCCCATAACTCTTGTGCTGATTGGCGATCGCAGTGATTCGTTTCTCGCACTAGTGACGCTGCTGACCGTCACCGAATATGGGTATTCCGCCATTTGTCGGTCGTCGTTGGCACTCGTTGGTCAGCAGGATATATCACGAGCGGTTTGTTTTAGAGCACTAAGTTGGTATTTGTGTTTCTTTACATTTTTTTTGGGGTCAGGACGGCAAACGAGCAAGTGGGTCACCTGATGGTAAGTAACTTCTCACCACCCATGGATCGTGGACGCACCACAGTGTACATGGGCGATGAGAAGTTAAGTTGTTGTTGTTAGTTGCCGTCCTTTAAAGAAGTAGGAAGGAGAGAATAATATCGTTATCGTAACTTATTGAAAATTTTGTTAATAGTGCTAATAATTAATTTAATTTAAATTTAATTTAAATTTAATTTTATTTATTTTTTTTACTCACTAGTAGCGATGATATTCATGGAAATAAACATACATACATACATACATAACTTCACGCCAAATCCCTTGCGGGGTAGGCAGAGAGAACAGAGCGCCATAGAGCACGATTCTTACACGCCTCACTCGCTTCGTTGACATTCATAACTCTTTTCATGCACGCGCGTCGGTTTTTGAGGCTCTTAACATCACCTTCCTCCAGAACACGTTCTATTTGGTCATGGAATGTGTGTCTTGGCCGTCCTCGACTCCTACATTCATCCGCTTTTGCATTGTATATCTGCTTAGTCAGTCTTGCATCAACCATTCTTTCTACATGTCCGAACCATCGGATCATGCCCTTTCTTACTTTTACACCGACACTCTCTTTCAAACCAACTTCCTTTCGTTGAACCTTGTTTTCTACGCGGTCAGTGAAAGTCACTCCGCAGATTTTGCGTAGTGCCCTCATTTCTACCGCGTTAATTCTACTTTCATGCATACTCTGCCATACCCAGCTCTCGCTTCCATAAGTTAGCGTTGGGATCAGGACTGCATTGTGGATTGCTAGCTGGGCTTTTCTGCTAATGTTTTTTGCGCCCAGGAATCTGCCCAACGCTCCATTTACGCTATTTCCTATCGCCACTCGTCTTTCTACATCCGCGGTGTACCTTCCATCTCTGCTAAAAGCGCATCCAAGATATACAATTTCATTCACCTGTTCCAGCACTACATTATCAACCATTATCCTTGCATCAGTTCTGGATTCCTCCCTTTCAAACACCATAACTTTCGTTTTCTTTGCATTCAACTGCAAGCCTTTAATCATACAATCATCTTTCATAATAGTGACTAGTGTTTGCAGGTCCGACGGCGATTCGGCTAGAAGCACGGCGTCATCTGCGTAAAGCAGGCAGCTCACAACTAGGTCACCCATTCGCATCCCTACATCCATCGATCTCACTCTCTGGAGACAACTGTCCAGGTACAGGATGAACAGTCGAGCGGACAGCACGCAACCCTGTCTGACGCAGATATTGACGTCAAACCAGGGGGACAAGCCGCCGTCAACACGCACACACGCTGAGCAGCCCTCATAAGTGGACTGCACAGCGCGCAGCAGTGCCCCGCTCACCCCGTAGCCCGGGAGTATGCCCCACAAATCCTTTCGTAATACTCTGTCAAACGCTTTTTCCAAATCCACAAAACCGCAGAAAAACTTCCGGTTAACAGCCAGTTGTTTCTCCACGATGTTGCGGAGAGAAAAAATCTGATCCATGCACCCTCGTCCCCTTCTAAAACCACCCTGAGCCTCCCACAATACTCCATCAGATATCACCCTCATTCTCCTTTCAATAATTTTCCCATACACTTTTGCTGCTAAACTGATCAAACTGATGGCCCTGTAACTGGCGCACTGCACACGTGATCCCTTACCTTTATACAAGGGCACAATGACGGCGCGCTTCCAGTCCATGGGAACCCTACCCGACCTCCAGCACAGATTGCTCAAGGTCAGGAAAGCGCCCCGGACACAGGTTCCACCGTGTTTGATCATTTCAGCAGACATCATATCAATTCCAGCTGCCTTACCATTTTTCATACTTCGTATCGACCATTCAATCTCTTCCATAGTAATGTCCTCGTCAGATGCTGGCGCAGCGGTGTCAGCCGTAGGCTCACTCGCGGCGCCCACATCCGGAACATACTCGTACATTTCCCCAAAATACTCACTCCACCTGCCCAATATATCGCTTGGGTTTGCAAGAATGTCACCAGTCTTAGACGTAATTTTGTTCATTCTGGATGTTGACGAAGAACCCCGAGACTTTCTAACTTCCCTCCAGAAGAGTTTGTTATTCGCCTCGAAGTTCTCCGTCAACCTCACTTCCTCATTCGCAACTAGTCTTTCACGCTTCTCTTTCACTAAGGCTTTGGTAACATTCCTGCAGCGGCGGGAGCTCTCATACTTTTTCTCCGTCATACTATCATTCTGATTCAAACTTGAGACATAATCCAACCATGCTTTTTTCTTTCTTTCGACGCTGGATTTCACATCCGCGTCCCACCAGGCATCACCTCTCAGAATCTTATGCCTCTTTGCACTACCACATACTTCTTTTGCACTATCCACTATACTATCTTTCATTCTTTCCCAGCATTCTTCAACACCTAGGTCAGAAAGACTCATCTCACTGAGTCTTTTACTGACTAGGTCTACATACATAATCCGTACACGTCCATCTTCTAATTTCTCGCATTTTATCCTTTCAAGCTCTCCGAAATGGGTACGCACTCGCCAGTGTCTCCACTTCTTGAAAAGGCCCACGAAACGGCTTACCACCAGGAAGTGGTCCGTATCAAGAGTGGAGCCTCTGTAGGCTCTTGTATCCCTTAGAGTATTTCGGAGACGACTATCTACCAAAATCAAATCAATCATACTCTTTTGTTCATTCCGTCTCCACGTATACGTGTGAATATCTTTATGACGGAATAATGTGTTAGACACAAGGAGGTTCCGTTCCAGGCATACGTCCAATATCGGCTTACCAGCATAATTCACTCTCTTGTCACCATTCGGACCAAGGACAGCCTCCAGGCCATCTCTCTTGGTTCCGACCCATCCATTAAAATTACCACACAGAATTATCCTTTCATTTCCCTCAACCAGATCCAGAATATCCCTAACAGTTTCCCAAAACTCCTCGAGTTCGCGGGGATCCGCAGAGCTGACGGGAGCATAAGCTGCGACCAGGAAAACTCGCGTGATCCCCAGTTTTATACGAACCCAAAGATGTCTTGGGCCTACCAAGTCATAATCTTTCACTCCGGAAGCAAATCGGGAGGAGAGAACGACTCCAACACCCCCACTGGCACGGACGTCCGGGTCCACTCCGGACCATAGGGCTACCATGCCACCGGGGAGGTCCTCGGTCTCACTCCCCTTCCGCTTTGTCTCCGTCAAACATAAGGCATCCAGGCATCTCTCATTTATTACATCTATCATCTCATTCATCTTTCTTGTCATACTACCTCTGACATTCCACGTGGCTATACGGCACTCCCCTCTCCTCGTCCCGCCAGGATTGGCGCTGCGTGAAGAGTGGCGGCCCCCTTCGCCGCATGCGCATGCAGCCGCACCGACGGAGGCTAATCGGTGCCCGTCGCTTTCGGGGCACGCCCTAGCAGCCCGTCCGGCTGAGTCTGCTTCGGTCAAGATTGCGTCCCACTGGGACGGTAGGGGTCGCGACGTGCACGCTCTTGACATGACCCCCTAAATAAACAAATAATATAATAATTAATATTAAAACTGTAACAGAATAATGTGGCTATGGTTATTACAAAAACGGAATTTTCTAAAATACTTTCTAAAAATATATAAGACGTAAAAGAGTACGACGAGACGTAAAAAATATATATGACGAATCATTACACAGTATAAAACAATGTCGCTTTCCGCTGTCTGCCCCTTGTATGCTTATATATTTGACAATACGCAACCGATTTTGATGTGGGGTTTTTTAATGGATAGAGGGCTTCAGCGAGGTGGTTTTTTTTTATCAATAATTCATGTATTTTTGATTGATCAATGATTAAAACAATTTACTACATTACTATACGCCTTCATAAGGTCCTTAAAAAAGTCCAGGATGGCATATATGTCAATCTCTTAGGAATAACCCACAACTATAATTTTTATTTATGACCTTTTTACGTATAATAATAGCTTATTTACGAAGCGATATTAAACATTATAACTAAATTTTGAGATATAAAACGAGTGATTCTGCCGACTGAGACTGAGACGAATGGTACACTGCTAGCTTAATGAAAAGTTAGCAATGTTCTTATTTTCAGTCCCCCTATCACAGCTCCAAATATCTGTTATCAACACTAAATTAGCACTAAATGAGCACTAAATTTTGAGATATAAAACGAGTGATTCTGCCGACTGAGACAGACTGAGACGAATGGTACACTGCTAGCTTAATGAAAAGTTAGCAGTGTTCTCATTTTCAGTCCCCCTATCACAGCACTAAATATCTGTTATCAGCACTAAATTAGCACTAAATGAGCACTAAATTTTGAGATATAAAACAAGTGATTCTGCTGACTGGACCTTTCTAGCTTTACAGACGTAAAAACCTGTAAATATGTTCTTAAATACTTACATAAACTCCATGGAATGAAACCATAGCGCGATATAAAATTGACGAATAGTGACCTCTATGGCTGAGTCGAATAAAACATTATAATATAATAAACTTCAATTTTAATAGTACCTATAATATATTAGTAATACGTATTAATAGTCTCGGTGGTCCAGTTAAGTAGTCGAGCTCTCCGATTCTGGAGTCCTTGGATCGATTCCGGGCTCACATCAATGATTTCTCGGATTTTTTGGTATCTTACTATAGGTTATTTTAGGTACCCTATGGTATTTTTTTATGGGATAAAAGGCAAACCTAAGGGAGTAGGATATGAAAGGATGGGGAAAGAGGGTGGGCCTCCGGGTACCTCTCTCACCGAACGAAACGCGGCATGAGCCACTTTACGTCGATCTTCTGCGAGGTCGTGGTATTTCACCTGTCGAGCCGGCCTATTCATGCAGTGATTATTTTTCTCTATTTCTGAATCAATTCCCTTTTCATTTTCCTTTCTACAACACAAAGTTACACTTCCAACGCGCGGCGGGACTCCACGCATTTTTATTTTTTATAAATAAATAATAGTTTAAAAAAAACTAAAAAACACGCTTTTTATAGAAAACCGAACTAAAAAATAGAAAAATAAAATAAAATTATTTTATTTTTAAAAAAGCGTGGGGTGCTTTTTAAGATATTATCGAAATGATAATCACTCTACTCATATCTGTCAATAAAATATTTATAACTATTGACACCATGCACCCCACGCTTTTTTTAAAATTTTTATTTTTTTTATTTTTCTATTTTTTAGTTCAGTTTTCTATAAAAAGCGTGTTTTTTAGTTTTTTTAAACTATTATTTATTTTATATTTTTTAGTTCGGTTTTCTATAATATTTTAAAGCGTGCTAACAACGGATATCAAAACCGAATTTGAGGAATAGCGCCATCTGTGACTTATACAAGGAACTCGTTTCAAGTTGATAACGTAGACTTTCCGCTGATTGCCACTAGATGGTGCGAGAAGTGAACTATGAACACTAAAAAGAAGTCGGTTACAAACATACAAACATACAGGTGAAGCTAATAAAAAGCTAATAAAAAAAATTCAGTCACCAATGTTTGTTTCATTTAATCCTGCACCGCTGGAGCGATTAAAATGATTTTTTCTATGAGTGTTCAAGAGGATTTGTTGATTGTGTGTATTCACAAATAAGCTCAGCAGTTTGCTTGTAGTATAGATAAAATAGTGCTTTTCATATAGATCAATAAAGCCCTTTACAGCATGTAATTTAAACGATTATTTATGAAGATATTACAGTATTAACATAGCGGGACATTTGCGACGCGCCAAATTTTACTCATTTATTTCTTTTGCTGCGGAACAAAGTTTGCCGGGTCTGCTACTAACTATATAAAGATTATGAATGCCGTCGAGGTGGCCTGGGTTCTACCCGCTACTGAATCATGGAGAATTGAATACTGGCACAAACCAATGACTTTTCAAAATTCTTTTCGGAAATAGTTCATGATAACTACCAAAAACAAAAACGTACTCGATGTAAGTATATGTCAATATGTTCTGCCGCCTATTCTGTTAGGATCGTGGTCGCGGACCGGCTGCTGCCTTAACCTTCGGGTAGAGACTATACTCTGTCCACGATAAATATGATTTTGTGACAGCTCAGGCCCATGCCGTCTTATTACAAAACACAGACTAAGGAAAATGTCAGGTAACAAATAAAAAATTCTTATTACAAAACGAAGATTAACGCAAATGGGTGGATTATGATTAGAAAAAAAGTAAGTCTCGCCAGACCCCTAGTTTAACGATGGTACCAACTGCTTAAACGTCAAAATTGTTTACTTTTGAGGTTAGCTTGAGTTGTTGTATTGCTCATCATTATGGAAATATTTTTTAAAATGGAAGACAATAGGACTGATTAAATTGATTTTGAAGATTTAAAATTAATCCAAACTATCCGCCACCCTCTAAAACAACGGTCTCATATGAATACGTATGTAACGGTAGGTACAGGTGACTATGCTGACGTCGGGGATTCTTCATTGCGTGTTCGTCGGGGTCACCAATGTAACAGTGGGTACAGGTGACTATGCTGACGTCGGGGATTCTTCATTGCGTGTTCGTCGGGGTCACCAATGTAACGGTAGGTTGTTACTGGTGACTATGCTGACGTCGGGGATTCTTCATTGCGTGTTCGTCGGGGTCACCAGTGTAACGGTAGTTTCGTGTGGCGGTGATTCTCCATGATGGTGACTCTTCAAGATGGTAAATGAGTGGCCGATAAATGAAAGACGTGAATACTATCTTGTCATCTTTATTTGTGTCAGCGACAACTGTCTGTCGCTGCACACCGACCACTACAGCATACTGTGCGTACAGTGGTTATATACTATTGATGGCACGTACATGTACGTGCCACGAGGTGTAGTATCCCTTACACCATTCCCCCCTTAGTTGAAAAAAAAAATCCTTAAAATTGATCACAAAAGTAAAAAAATAATAAATCCTATAGTTACACAGTAGAGTACATAATATGTTTACATGTTCATGTTAATAAACAAGATTAATACAATAATTACATATAATGCTTAATTGGCAAAAACGTGATTTTACAATAAATATTTGTCCATACCTCGGTGATGCGGAAACCAGGTCGCAATGTCAATGTTAATATGACATTCATTACAGTGTTCACCTTATAATTACGTGTTTTTAACAATTATGCATATCCGGTATAGTAGCCGCGTTTAATTGTCTAAACTCTCTACAATGACGTATTTCCCAATTTTTAGGTACAACGTGTAGATCTATCTATCATAGACTTCTTGACGGTCTACGTATCCCTAATTCCTGGATAGCAGCGAATTTTGTTTAAACACAAATAAATTTATCGGGCGGTAAACGTCTGGCGTGCGGAGATATCCGGCTCTGCTACATGTATACCGCCTAGTTTTCCTGCAGCCTTCTTCCGGCTCAGGGTGGCACACATCTATAAGCATGTTTCTTACGTGATACTGACATACCTAATCTTGGCTTTTGGAGTTCTGGAGTGTACGCGTGTGGCTGCGAGAGTTGGAACGTGAGCGGCGGTGGCTAAACCTTCTGTTGCGACCGGCCGCGTTGCGCTCGTTCCGTGTCTTCGTTACGGGAACTCGGCTTCCTTAATATTTTTTCTGTATTTGGCGCCTCTGTGATTCCTCGTCTCGTCTCGCATCTTCAAAGTTTCTTACTTATTGTATCGTTTCGCTTCTTTTCCTTAGAACTTGGTCTCTCGTCGCTGTGCTTCTGTGGAGTGCGTACTTTTGACTTCGTCTTACTTCTTCTGCCCTTTTCGGAATTTGCGAATCGAAGGAAATGCTGTCGTGTTATAGACTTCAGATTTCGAGTCATTCTTCGATGGACCTTGCGTAGGCGACGGCATTGTGCTGGAGCATGGAGTTTGTGGATTAATTTTTCACAAAAAAAATAGTGCACTCACTGTGTAACAATTTCTTGGCAGTCGGATTTTCTTGAAACGTCGGGGTTCACACGTCGGGGTTTCTTCATTGCGTGTTCGTCGGGGTCACCAGTGTAACGGTAGGTACAGGTGACTATTCCAATGGATGATGGTATATAGTGAGTGGTGTTTCTTCCATGATGGTGGTTGAGCGGCCGGTAAATGAAAGACGTAATTACGATCTTGTCATCTTTATTTGTGTCAGCGACAACTGTGTGTCGCTGCACACCGACCACTACAGCATACTGTGCGTACAGTGGTTATATACTATTGACGAGGTGTAGTATCCCTTACACGTAAATCGTTTACACGAGTAAAGTGATGACAATTTTCGCAATCAATATAGAAGACTTTGGTAAACAGATTATTAAATTAATAAGAGGATTTATCCAATGATCCTCGTGGAGACGTTATTTGCCCCGAAATCCAGGTAGCAATGCACATGCATTGCGAAGTTGGGCAGTAAGTAATAGTGCATTTAACATAATAGTTTATGATTGTATTCCTTTATAAACATACATAGCATAACTTCACCTCTTTTTCTACACAAAGGCGTAGGCAGTGGCTGTTAAGCCTCGATTCGCCGTTATGTTTAGGTCCCAAATAGAATAGGTGGCAAACCAATTGCCATATCGATATTTATCACGCATAACATTTCAAATTAATCAATTTCGAAAAATCATTGCTGTGAGCAAGGATTCGAACCCGCGCCCTCTGGATTCAGAAACCATGTGCTCGACCACTGGACCACCGAGACTATATATTCTTATAATAACTAGCGAATTTATTTTTATAGGTTCTTAACATTTCCATTAATAAGAAGGAAGGCTTGTTTCCAGCAGAAGACGACAATGTTGGTGGCCAAATCTAGTGGTCTTGAAAGAATACCACCCAGTGTAACCAATACTGTACATGGAGATATTGAAAAAAAAAAACCAACCGAATTCCAAATTACTTTTAATATGTCTTAAAATGGTATCATTCATTACAATAACTCATATAATACTAATGGATAAGTTGAAAGCAGCAGAAATCTGCAAGCAAAACATGTTAGTAATTATTAATATCCTTTGATGGTGATAGGATAAAAAAATATAGTTAAAAGGAACATTTTAATTATTAACACATATATATTGTTTAGTGACCTTTTTTCTATAATTAAATTTATCTTATTGTCTACGTAGCGAATCCATTTTTAACTAAGGATTTTTAATTTATATTGACTATTTTAATATTATATGAGTGTTCAATTTCCAACAACTACTACTATTAGATAGCAATATTGAATACAAAAAGAAAACCTCTTTAACAGAATATCTTTAAGTATCTTTCCTGTGAATTTAAATAAAAAATACTTTTAGTAATACAATACAATATTTATATATAAACATCATAAGAAACCACATGTAATAAGTATAAGAATATTTTATATACATATTTTTGTGAATAGATTGACTACTGATATTCTGCATTGTTAAAAAAAGAATTTGGTTTGTTTCACTGTGCTGAAGTAATCATTTGTAAAATATAGTATATTTCATTAAATTGAAAATATATTTTATAAGACATTTTTTATCCTGTTGCACCAATAAAATTAAAAATAATATTACAATATTAAGTCAATTAAAATATTGTTTTTATCACTATCCTTATTTCTCAATTCTTGGTTATTTTCTATGTCAACGGGTGTTTCTGAACTACATACAGCTCGGTTCACTGACATCAACATCTGGACCATTGTAAATCTATAGCAAAATAACATTAAGTACATACTTTACTATAATAAAAGAATAAATATCATTAAGTTAGTATGTACAGTACATAGTAACTTAATGATATGTATTCTTTTACTGCAACCCGAAGAACTTAAATCATTGCCTGCACGGTATCACTGTCAAAGTTAACACCACAATAATATAATCAGGAGGACAGATTTTAATTACTGCTTGGTCCTGTGAAGGTGATGGTGGGTTTTCACTACCAGCTGTCTGAATCTGTAGTTGCTAAAAGATGATCACCTTTTTCAAGCCAATTTAAGTTCACTTTCTTATCTTGTTTTCCCTGTTAGTTTGTATAATCTAGAAATTTGACATCATAAAAAATTGCTTAATTAGTGCAAATTATAGACAGCAAATTGTACTTACTTATTTAACACTCCCATTCTTTTTGTTTCTTCAAAGATAGTGATTTTATATTCTACTATATGTTTCGACTCGGAAATCAGCTGGCGTTATATTTCCTGTCAAGACATATTTCAGGACTCCAGTTTTACCACTTTGTATCTTTTATTGATCCATTTTAAAATATAAAAGCTATATCCATGAATCTAAAACGACCTAATCACAAGAAGTAGTCAACGATACTTAATGCACGCATGGCGTTCAGTTCACACACTTATTGCATCATTTTACAAATACATTACAATTGATAATTACATTCCGGGACAATAAATTGCTTTATCAAGGGAGTCAAGCATTGTTTATGTTTACGTATACAGATTCCTTCCTTCTTCTTTCGTTACTGGCAAAGTGGGGGCCACTGGACCACCGCCAGTGACATTCAAATAACGCGCGATAATGCACACTTATACCTTTCAAAACTGAACGACAAGACCGAATTATATTCAAATCAATGAATCATTATGTACTCTACTCTGTGAAAGGAGACGCCAATCTTAGTACAATCAAGACTTGGAATAGTTTGCGTTTTGTAATGAGTAGGAGTACTAACCATTTGATATCGAATCAGACCAGGATCCGATAAACCAGCCTAACTAGCTATTTAGTATATCGTTTTGTAATAAGACGGATGAAGTTTCGCATTGTGTGTGGAAAAAATCCATACAATTATTATTGTACTTCATGAAAGGGTAACTAGTGATAGTCCAGGTAGTGATATTCCAAAAATACCTAATTCTACAATTGTGCCACAGAAATACATAATCGGTAAAATAATCGGTAGAAATAAATGTATAGTAGTAGTATTTAATACAGTGTGTCTTTTATACATAAAAATAAAATTTAAGTGTCTGCTTGTAATATTGTTAATAATTATTATTGGTGTATTTATTTTTATATTATAATAATAACCTAATTCCTATCATTACCCATATAATCAACTACTCCCTTCGCATAAGCTCGTTCCCCTCATCGTGGAAGAAAGCATACGTTATACCTCTACCCAAAATACCAAATCCATCCCTGTTTTCTCAATTCCGTCCTATATCAATACTTCCTATCCTATCCAAAGTCCTAGAAAGCGGTGTCCAAAATCAACTGAAGACATACTTATCCTCTAATGGCCTGCTAAGCCAATATCAATCCGGTTTCCGATCTGGCCACAATACTGTAACGGCCTTAGTTAAAATAACGGATGATATAAGACTGGCCATTGAGAATAAGTTCTTGACTATTCTCGTACTACTGGACTTTAGCAGTGCCTTTAATTCAGTTGATTTTGACATCTTGCTTGGTATCCTGTCCTCTCTTAATGTCTCGCCTTCCGCTATTAGGTGGTTCAAATCATATCTTCAGGGTCGTTCGCAGTCAGTCCACCATAACGAGGCTACCTCAGATTGGTGTGATCTGGTTGCGGGCGTACCTCAAGGTGGCGTACTTTCTCCGCTTCTCTTCTCCGTTTTTAAACGCCATCACTAATGTTATTAATTCCCGCTTTCATCTCTATGCTGACGACTTGCAGCTATATCGTCATTTTAAGGCAGATGATGCTGTGGAGGCTGTCGCTGCCATTAACGATGATCTCAGCAGCATTAGCACATGGGCCAAATCTTTTGGACTACTCGTCAACGCATCTAAATCACAAGCACTTATTATCGGCGGAAGGTACATGCTAAATAGAGTGGATACTAATATTCTTCCTCCTGTAACGTACGACTCTGTGCCTATCACTTTATCAAAAAGTGCTAAGAATCTCGTAAGCAGGAAGATGTTTGGCACCTTTCAGTCTCTCAAACGTCTTCAAAAGTTCCTACCATTTCATACTAAAGTTACTCTTGCCCAGTCTCTTCTACTCCCTATCCTTGACTATGCCGATGTTGCATTTCTTGATGCCAAGGAGGAACATCTAAATAAGCTCAAACGCCTTCTGAACTTGGGTATACGATTCATCTATGGTCTTCGGAAATATGACCATGTCTCTGAGCTTCGCTCTCAACTAAAATGGCTACCAATTCGTCAGCGTCGAGAATCCCATATCCTCAATCTCCTGTTTTCCATTCTTCACAATCCTAATTCGCCTTCTTACCTACGTGAGCGCTTTGAATACCTTGTTCCCATAAACAAACCCTGTCGTACTTCGTCTTCTCTCCTTCTTCGTGCCCCTGCTCGCACCACCAGCTGTTACGATTCTTCATTTACTGCTCGTGCAGTTCGCCTATGGAATTCCCTACCGCATTCTGTACGAAATACTTCTTCTATGGACGTTTTCAAGAAGAGAACAAAGGATTTTTTTCTCTCTAGAGATTAATCGGCAATATGTATGTTTATTTATATGTATATATGTCTTATTGGTATGTATGTGTATTTGTGTGTATGTAATATGTATGTATATATTATATGAATTTATAAACAATAGTTTTTCATTTTTATTCGATTTTTTCTTCTCTCCCTTTCAGGAGAGTATTATGTATGTTTTAATTTCTCGTTGATTGTTGTGCACTTAGTTACCTAGAAAACTATCTCCTCTATCACTTATCTAAGGGTTTGCTGGTAGAAAACTCAATAGTGAGTTAAGCTCGCCTTTGTACATACATTTGTTATGAATTTATATCATTCTGTAATTCTGTCTTTGTGTACAATAAAGTATAAAATAATATCATTACATACCATAAAATAAAGTAGCTTTCCGCTGTCTGTCTCTTTATATGCTTTTAAAATACGCAACGGATTTTGATGTGGTTTTTCTAAATTCTAATCTATTATTATTATTGGTGTTAACGGGGTGGTTTTTATGGGTAATTCAAATATACTGTAGCAAATAAAAAGTGGTAATGTTTGAGATTTAGTTCTTTAATTGCAAACGCTGGCTGTACCCTTAGCGATAGATCAAAACACTGTACTATATTAATAAACACCAATAAAAGGTCTACAAAAAAGTCCCCCATGGCATATTTCTATCTCTTAGGGATAGTCCAAAACGACCATTTTTTTTAAGTTTTTTATTTATTTAACTTGCACTGTATGTATGTATGTAAGTATGTATGTTCGGTAGAATCTTGCAACTCGATTTTGAAGATCTATCTTCAACCGATTGAGCTGAAATTTTGTATACACGTTTACTTTGAATGACAATGCATTATATGATGTGTGACATTATTCTATATCTCAACAGTGGTAGAGCCAAGCAGTTCGCTGCATGAATGGGCCGGCTCGACCGGTGAAATACCACGACTTCTCAGAAGATCGACGTAAAGTGGCTCATGCCGCGTTTCGTTCGGTGAGAGAGGTACCCGGAGGCCCACCCCCTTTCCCCATCCTTTCCTTTCCCCTATCCCCTAAAGGTCGGCAACAAATTCAAATTCAAATTCAAAATATCTTTATTCCATAGACTTTACAAAGTACTTAGAATCGTCACATAAAAAAACATTCACGGAGCTTAGATTCCCTTTCATCACACTGTCTTGAATGTGAAAGCGAATCTAAGTGCCAGTTCCGGCGTCAAGGCTTCTTGAGAAGAACTGGCAAGAAACTCAAGGCCGACTCTTTTCAAATATCCAGTTTAACAAATAGTGATAAGTACAATCAATACAACACAAAAGGAGCAGTTCAATTCCAAACTTTTTTATCGTTTATATAGTCTGCGATACAATAATAAGCCCTTTGATATATTATAATCTACTTTTAATATAATTTTTAAATTTCCCCATTGATAATTCAATTGCGTCATTTGGAAGTTTATTGTAAAAGCGTATACATTGACCTGGGAACGAGTTAGAGATTTTATGGAGCCTAGTAGTGGGCACAGCGAGTTTGTTTTTATTTCTTAAATTTAGTTTATGAACATCACAGTTTTTCTTAAATTCAGTTTTATATTTATGAACATAAATAAGATTTTCATAAATATATTGTGAATAAAATGTCATAATTCTTATTTCTTTGAATTTATTTCTTAGTGTATCCCTGGGACTCATTATATAGATAGCACAAACGGCTCGTTTCTGGAGCACAAAAACTGAATCTGCGTCCGCGGCACTACCCCAAAGCAATAAGCCGTACGACATAATGCTGTAGAAATAGCTAAAATAAACTAAACGCGCAGTATCAACATCGGTTAGCTGACGTATTTTCCTTACAGTGTAAGCTGCTGAGCTTAGTCTGCCTGACAACGTTTCTATATGTGGGCCCCATTGTAATTTAGAATCTAATGTTATACCAAGGAAGACAACCTTATTGACCAATTCCAATCTCTCATTGTCCATCACTACACTGGTTTTTACGTGTTTAACATTTTTTGTAAAAAATTTAACATATTTGGTTTTATTACTATTTAAAAGCAAATTATTAGCACTAAACCAGTTTACAATTTTTGAAAGAGCATTGTTTACATCGTTAATTACTGTCTGTTGTCTATTTACCTTAAAAACTAAAGAAGTGTCATCTGCAAACAAAACTATTTCATGATTATTTTTCACAAGATATGGCAGATCATTAATGTACAAAAGAAACAGGAAAGGTCCTAAAATAGAGCCTTGTGGCACTCCCATTGCTACAGCTGATCCATGTGATAGCTTCCCGTTAACATATACTCTTTGAATCCTATCACTCAGATAAGAAATGAGAAGATCCAAAGCGATGCCTCTTATACCGTAGTGGTGTAATTTTCTGACCAGAGTTTCATGCTGCACATAATCAAAAGCCTTAGACAAGTCACAAAATATTCCATAGGCATCCTGTGACTCCTCCCAGGCTTCAAATATACATTCTAATAATCTAATCCCCGCATCACATGTTGACTGTCCGCGCGTAAAACCAAATTGCTTATTGTGCAGCAGATTATTATCATTAAAGTATTTTAGTAGCTGTACGAGGATAAGCTTTTCGAAAATTTTACTTATTGTCGGTAGTACTGATATTGGTCTGAAGTTAGTGGGGTCTAATGTACTACCCGATTTATACAATGGAATGATTTTACTTAATTTCATCAAGTCAGGAAACACACCACAGTCAATACATCTATTAAATATCAGAATTAAGGCGGGAACAATAGTGTTAAATAAAGATTTTATAATATGCACAGAAATGCCCCATAAATCAGCTGTCTTTTTCATATTAATTGATTTAAATGCGTTACTTAAATCACACCCATTAACATGACGGAAGTGAAAATCGTTAAAAAATTCAGGCACGTTATCTTTAAGCAAAGACTCTGCAATGGAAGTAGAAGAGCTTAGAACACTAGTAAGATTGACAGGGAAAACAGAAAAAAAATCTTCAAAGGCATTGGCAACCTCACAATCTGACTTGGTAACATGTCCATTAATATTTAACGTAAATTCTGAGTCCCTGATTCGACTCCTACCAGTCTCTTCATTGATGACTGTCCAAGTGGCTTGGATCTTATTACTGCTATTTTTAATTTTAGATTTAATAAAATTAGATTTCGCGACTTGACAAACGCGTTTGAAAATCCTTGAATATAATTTTACATGATTTCCAAACTGTTCACTGCTATTGAATTGTCTTTCATAGTATAACATATACAAAGTTTGCCTGCTCTTATGAATACCTATGGTTGCCCAGTCCCCAAAGACAGGGGTATTAGTAACAGTCATCTCCCTGGAAGTAAATATTGAGTTAAATTCGCGAAGAAAAGAATTAAAAAATAAACTATACATCAAATTAGGTTCTAAGTCATCATCAAACAACGGCAAGTTATTAGATAAGTTAACTCTCATACGTTCCAAGCGACTAGCTGTTACTGGCACAAAAGTAATTGTTTTTTTTACTTCTTTTTTATTTTTTATTTTAATACTAATCATTTGCCCACAATGATCAGAATCTAATTTATTAATAATACTTTTTTGTGTTGGACTAATATTTGTGTATATATTATCTAAGCAGGTAGCACTAGTGGCGCTAATTCTAGTAGGCTCCATAAATAAATTTACTAAATTATAGGACTTAAAAAGACTTAAAATTTTACAGGAAGCAATTGTATTATCAAGAATATTGACATTAAAATCCCCGCAGACTGAAATAGTTTTATCTTAGTTACTAACTTTGGCTAGGGCTTCATCCATGATTTCAATAAATAAATGAAGATCAGCGGAAGGAGGTTTATATACGCATAAAATAATGAACTGCTCTAATTGTACACATGATATTTCTATAGAACATTCTACAGAGAGAGACACAATATCTTTCCGTTCTTTAAATTTCAGTTTTTTTTTAGCAAAATTAGCGACCCCCCATGTATTGTGTTGGTCCTGCAGAATGAACTACCCACCCGGTGGTTGCTGAAATTAAACATGAGCTGATGCCTCTTCAACCAGTGCTCAGTAATACACATAATACTAATATTATCAGATTTCATGAATAATTCCAGTTCTAGTTGTTTACCCTCAGTCATACAATATATATTCTGATGCACCAGGTTAATATCATTATTTGTATTATCAGAATTACATTTTTGTAGTCGTAGTGACCTGTTGTAGTTGTTGTTTGACTGTATGGCCAAATTTATTAACTGGGAATGTAATAAGTTTGAGCTAGAAGTATTTACCTCTATTGTCTCATTAATTAATTTAAATGACTAAAAGAAATGTGAGACTTATGCTCAAAAGAAGCTAAATTATTATTAATGTCATTATTACTAGAATAATTAATAGAAGATTCTATGTCACTAGACCTCTTAAAGGAAGATTCTATATCAATAGTCTTCCGAATAGAATATTTAGTAGCCAGATTATTGGCTAGAATATCAAAAAAATAGGATAGCGAAAGTGCTATCTGTCGCTTAAAACTATTAGTGAGGTAATATCTACCTCTTGTCAGATTGTATAATTTGTTGCTAACAAAACTGTTAGTATCAATCAGATGAAGTTTATCATTATATGTACATATTGTATGGAGTACATTATTTAACTTATGCCTAAGATTATTTTCCGCCTCTGGCAGCTTCTTACAGTAAGGAAATGTGAACAAAATTGTACTATTTAGATTGAGAGACAATAAATAATCACAATAACTAATTATATCTTTTTTGTTCACATTTCCTCTATTTTCCACTAATATAATGAGGTTATTATGTTTGTTTAATTTAACATTTCTAATTCTGTTCATAATTTCCTCATATGATGCAGAAGGATAGCAATGGTTCACAACTGAATGTCCCCCTAAAAGTGAATTTAACATTGAACCCATATTTTTTCCAATACTATCACTAAACATAATAGTACTTTTCACATCTCTTGGTGAACAACTTGATACCTCTAATGACTGCTCAGCGCTAATACTCATATGGGAGCCATCACACAAGCTCTTAGTATTGTCATTGGAAACCATGGGCGCAACAGTAACACTATATGTGTTGCTGCTGCCCATGGGCGGCGTTGGTTGCTTACCATCAGGTGACACGCCTGCTCGTTTGCCCTCCTATCCCATAAAAAAAAATCTAATATAATGCATTCAAAATATGGGTATCAGATGAAAGGGCTTATTGAGTGTAACTCAAAAAATAATATGACGTTATTCTAAATCCAATATTGTGGAATATCCAAGATGGAGGAAAACATATTTTAAGCTTCTGTACAATATAGAAATGAAATAAAAATTAAATGAGAAACATTTATTTGACAGACACTACACAACACAAATTCAAGAATGAAAAAACAGAACATCACTTATTACCAACACTTATAAATTAAAAGTAAAATAAATTAAAAAAGACATATATCCAAGGCAAGCGTGAAGAAGATAGCTCAAGTGAAATGTAGTGTCAGCCAGACTAGGTTTGAGCTCAGCATGTGTTGAGGACTAGTCCACAACGCTGATTTTCAGCCCACACCCTGGGAGACACGAAACGTAAAAAATAGATACATAATATAAATAAAAAATAAATAATACTTAAAAATAAACAAACAAAACAATTAAAAACCATAGTACTTATTATAAATAGATAATATTACATACATACAAAACTAGCGCAAATATATAGACACAGAGGTTATTACTGATTACCCCACTAATTACTTCTATTTCCGAGAATGCACCCACAAGTATCAGCATCTAAAACTACACTTATATTACAAAGAGGAAAGATTTGTATTTTTGTATGAAACGATTAAACCCAAAAAGTACTGGACCATTTTAAATAATTCTTTTTTCTTTAGAAAGCTACTTTATCACTGAGTAACATAGGCTATGTGTATACATCGTCGTCATCAACATTCCGCTTGCACGCGAGCAACACCGTGAGGCGGCAAACCACATACAATACAGCGGTACGAAGTTCGCGCGGTCTGCTAGTGAATAATTAAAATGATATACACCTAAATGGATCTTTGTAGTTGAAGTATGTGCAACTTAAACTTCTTACGAAAGCTACACTTAGAAGTTAACAAACGCAGAGGTGGAGGTAAACTATTCCAACATTTGGTGGCAGCAAAACGGAAACTGCCACGAAACGCAACAGTGCGGTGTGCGGGGATACGTAGAAGGTACGGCAATCGAGCGGAATATCTGTTGTGATGATGTGCCCAGTCAAGTTTCGCGAATAAATATTCTGGGCGAGTTTTAACCACACCAAACATTAAAGAGGCCATGTGAACCCTCCTCCTGTGCTCCATGTTTAGAATGCCGTGCTTGTTAAGAAAAGGTGAAATGTGACTACGCGACGGGACATGAAAACAAAAGCGAGTACACGCATTTTGAACTCGTTGAATCAGACGAGAAGTTCTTGATAGCAGACGAGAACCATACACTACGTCAACGTAACTGAAACGCGACAAAATAAGGGAATCGACAAGCAGAATTCTTATGTCGGTGCTTAAATACGGCCTAATTTTATATAGCACCTTTAGTCTATAAAAACAATTACTGGCTATTTCAGAGATATATTTTTCAAACCTAAGCTACTCATCAAATAGCTTTTATTATTATATAAATTGTACATACTGAGGCTCTAAGTTGCTACTTGAAATTTTTAAGGAAATATTATTTTCCTATTTTTAGAGCGCTTAAATAAAAGCTTCTTTAAAAAGTGTTTTTGCTTTTAATTTTTATTTATTTTCTGAGGCGAAATAATGTTCGCTGGGTCAACCAGTACACTATACTTTTCTTTTGTTTATGGTTTTATTTGTATGTAATTGTGCAATAGTCACTGATTATGAATCCGACAGCCGGAGGACTTAAAAAAACCAAGTTAAAATTAAACTAATTTATTCCGAAGTGTCGTTATAATTATATAAAATTAATAAAGCAAATTACAATACTAAGTAAGTGGGAGATTGCTTGGATGTCACAATCGCGACATCGGTGGTCCTGTCTTCGTGTGAAACGACAGCAGGTGTCGATATTGCTGACGAATGATTTCAACATCAATTCTGATCCAAATCGAATATGTGGCAAAGATGATCTGGCTCAGCGGTTTTAGTGTAGACCAAGTCCGTAACACGTTAATACCCGTTCATTATGTTTGTGAAATATTAGATACTCACATAAAACAATATAATATGTAAGTATATAAATAAAATTCGCAAGATTGATTGCGATTCAAAAAACCGTTTAATTTTACTTACTTTAATTAACACTTTATATTTTTTTCTGTTGTCCATATTCAAAATTCAAACGGTTCGTTAGGAATTATCCTTGCAAGAAAGTCGATATTGATGAACGATAGAAAAAATGCGTAATCGTTTATGTAAACAAGATATAATAAATCGATTAAATAGTACAAACGATCATACTTTCGGACAACACCAACACAGACAGGGTATAGTAGTGAGTATTTGAAAAAAAAAGTTCTTTACCTACTTCTTTTATTCACAGATTAGAAGAACAAGTTATCGGGCCATTGGGGATTCTACGCCGCAAAAATACTTCAGTGGCTTTTAACAGTATGTATTTATTTATTACTTTGTTTTGTACTTGATAAATTCATAAAATAGATATTAATTTTAAAAAGTATCTTATCTATTTAAAATATAGTATATATAGTAGATAGATATAAAAAAATGTAACTGTCAATAACTTGAGCTATGCGGATGCCATGGTGCTGCTGGAGATATGTTAAAACCATGCCCATTGACTTTATTTAACTGTGACAAAAGTGTGTACATGATCTTTGCGGCCCAGGCAAAATATGCCCGTCAATATGAAAATAGAATTAAAAGGTACATTCAAAAGGTGAATAAATTTAAATATCTGGGTCACTTTAACCGAGGACCTTAAGGATCACGTTGATATTGAACGTGAGCGTAAGGTTCTGGCTGTATGTATGGAGTAATATGCTGGTACACAGGTTTACTCGCTGCAGTAGCGACGTCAAGATAACACTATTCAAAGCTTACCTACTGTTAAACTCTATATACGAGTAGCCTGTGGTCTAGTTATTACCCGAAAGTGTGCGTTACTACTACTATAGTTATTTGTTATACAAGAGTGCAAAGTTGCTTTTTAACCGCGTGCTCAATTTTGATAACCGAGCAAGCGAAGGATTCTAAAATTTAATAATTTAAATTATATAGAATCCTGAGCGTTAGCGAGGGAATCAAAAGAGCACAAGGTGAAAAATCTTTGCACTCGAGTGCAACACGTAACTTTTCATCCCCCTTCAGCGAGGAAATGACTAAATGCAAAATACTTATTTAGGATAGGTGTCGATATGTATGTCTTTTTTCATCTTTAATGTTCCTTTCAGCATTGAATACGTACTCCATAGAGTGCTTGATTTCTTGGTCTCGGATAATTCAATAAAATATGCCAGCAAAACGTTTTCTGAGAAAGTTTTGGCTCCTTTAGCTAGTCGCCACGAGTTAAATATATCGTACTGTTTTAAATACTTCTCGCGTGATTGTTGAGGGAGAAAGCTCATTTGCGCATTAATAACAGTTTCTGTCAATTCGGTAGGCGTTAAATAAACTTCTTCGTCGCTGGAATCACTCATTCTCGTTTTTTTTTTTACTTGTTTTCAAGTTTCTTATTGATAACAATACGATATCAAAACATAATGACGCGCGTAAAGAAAATTAAAAGCAAAAGTACACCAAGGAGGTTCAGAGTCTTGAGTTTTTAACAAATTTAAAAAAAAGTTGTACGATAAAAACGGTACCATGGAGATGGAAGTAAATAGGTTTAATGATGTTTTGAAATCACATACCGTGCATGCGATGTTCTAAATTCAAATTTACTTTAACCTCAAGCGGGTAAATACGGCTTTTGCGCTCAGATATCGAATAGCAAAAATACCATTTCCGAGGTGGGGGGATGAAAAAGTACTTTGTGCGTTCAGTATGATAATAGCTTCAGGATGCTGTTGGGCTTGCCGCGCTGCTGTAGCGCATCTAATATGTTTGCACAGAATCTCACAAACGATTTTTATTCTATTATGAAAAACAAGACCTCATCACTGCTGGAAAGAGTACCAATAGCATCCTGAGGACGTTCGCGGACAAATTTGATACATGGCTATATTCGTACATTGCGGATGTAAGTGAGATCCTGGCCTTATATCAAATGAAGAGTTTCTATATTTTGTTTACTAACATAGTTCATAAACAAATTTAAACCAACAAGTGGGCCTTTGTAGTCTGTAAATAAACTTATTAAGTATATACATACATCATTACATAGTATAAAACAAAGTCACTTTCCGCTGTCTGTTCCCTTATATGCGCATATCTTTAAAACTATGCAACGGATTTTGATGCGGTTTTTTTTAATAGTTAGAGGGTGTCAACGGGGTGGTTTTGATCTATAATTCATGTATAGTGTAGTAAAAAAAGTGATAAATTTCAAGATTTAGAACTTTAATCGCAAAAGCTGCCTGAACCCTAAGTGATAAATCAGAACAATATTCTATATTATTAAACGACTTCAAAAGGTCTACAAAAAAGTCCTCGAGGGCATATATCTATCTCTTAAGGATAACCCACAATAACCATATTTATTTATATACTTTCCGCGAGAGATAATGGCTTATTTACGAAGCGATTTTAAACATTACAGCATTAATTTTAATTCAATGAAGGATGTTAAATAGATTGTGCATGTAATATAGATGATCCTGGCCCTTTACAGCGTGCAATTTAAACAAATATTTTCGAAGATATTGCAGTATTAACAAAGCGGGACAGCAGTTATTACTTTTGATGCGGAACAAAGTTCGCCGGGTCAGCTAGTACTTAATAAACTTATTATGATTTAGATATAAAAACTCCTAAAACTGTATGAATCTACGTAATATTACGTACGTAATCTAGTCCGGGAAGGAAGTTATTTATTTAATAATTAAATTTGATTTGTGAACATTTTAGAATGCTATGAGAACTTCAAACTGTACCCGTATCCTTGCCGAGGCTTGGGCAACGTGAAAGTAGAAAAGATTTGGAATGAAACTAGAGAATGCCACGAATTCGGTTACAGGGTGGCTCTGGCTGTGGGCGGGAGAGACGCTGAGCGGTGGGAGTTCCCGCACATGGTATGGTATGGTAACTTAACGCCACTCTCAATATTCAAAAACAGATTCTGTTACATTTTCATAACGGTGCTTTTCATTCTATTGCCATATCTGTCTGCTCCTCCATCTAACAGTAAATATTTGCGAAAATAATCGCTTCGAAAGGTTCTTAAATTGTGGTGTGCTTTTTATCGTACAACAATAAGTAGTGGTCATAAATTTTGCAACGAAATAATTATTGTAACTTTTATAGTTATAGTAGGGTCGATATAGTAGGCAACATTTGACGTCTGTCAGACATAATATAACTTTACGCCTTTTTCTATCCGAGGGTGTGTTGCATCTGCGTACACCCTCGGATGTTAAGCCTGTACTCGCCGTTATGTTTATACGTCCCAAATAGAATAGGTGGCGAACCTATTACCATACCGAGCACAAAGTTTTCAGTCATTGACACACATAACTTTCGAAAAGTCATTGGTGTGAGTCAGGAATCGAACGCCTGATTTCTTGATTCAGAAGTTAGGTGCTCGACCACTGGACCAGCGAGACTGTAAGTTTGCCTGTTTTATCTTTTTAGTGAGTTGATCTGCTTAAAAATATCGATTAAAGTGAATGAATTAATACAGACTTGTAAAATATGTAAATTTAAAAAATCTTTAGTTCCCATTATTATTCTTCAAGGAAATCGTGAATTTCTTGTATCGGTCATTACTACAACAATACATTTTAAAGTATGTAATCGTAATTGAAAAAAAACAAGTACCTAAAGTTAATTGTGCAGTTATTTTTTTTATTTTTTTATTCTAGTGATAGGAGGGCAAACGAGCAGGCGTGTCACCTGATGGTAAGCAACCAACGCCGCCCATGGACACCAGCAACACATATAGTGTTACTGTTGCGTTGCCGACCGTTAAGGGAAAGGGGATAGAGAAGGATGGGGAGGGGGGGGGGGGGTACCTCTCTCACCGAACGAAACGCGGCATTTGCCACTTTACGTCGATCATAACAAGAGGTCGTGGTATTTCACCGGCCGAGCCGGCCCATTCCTGCAGTGAACTGCTTGGCTCTACCACTGTTGAAGTTATAACAAAACGAAGAAATATTTTATTTTATGCCCGCCGTTACAACATAATTTACATAATTTTATTTATTATCTATATGCACAAAATTCTAAGATATTCATCGTGTTTATAATCATAAATAGATAGACATTTATGTAATACATAATTTATAGATATATTAAATATTGTAAACAACTGTAGTAATACCTATTAGATGAAGTTCAAAAGGATTCATTATCTAAATTACGTAGTATAAATACAAGGAGGCCGGTTTAAGCATTTCC
This sequence comes from Euproctis similis, assembly GCA_905147225.2. Lineage (NCBI taxonomy): Eukaryota > Metazoa > Arthropoda > Insecta > Lepidoptera > Erebidae > Euproctis > Euproctis similis. The sequence continues at coordinate 152,253 of LR990106.1, forward strand.
ATAGCATCAATGTACACAATAAACCCATATCTTAGTTCTCTTTTCTGCCACTGGCTGCGCTAGAATCTAGGACATACTAATGCGATTATTCCTTTAATCTCATTTAAATCATACATACTTGAGGATTTAAACGAGTACTTCTTGCACAATAGCGCCCTCTACCGGCAAAAATTATGTCCCCTAAATAGAGACCTGTATCTATACTTCGTGCTCTAAATATGGAATAGGTTTTATGTTTTAAATGCTCACAGAAAAAAATCTTGACATATATTTTAAGCGTTCATCAAAATTTAAAATACATGCAATAGTCTTATAATAAATATGTGTAAATAGACAAATTTCATTAATATCTATTACAGATTAGGGAAAAAATATTTAGAATTTATAATAAAGATCTGCTTAGAAAAACTACAAGTTAGATAGGTAATTAGGTATATGACATTAAAACAACTTTTAGGTTTTTATCGCGTTTATTTATTACTAATTTTATTTATTTCCCGACGTTTCGAACTCTTTACAGAGATCATGACATTCGAAACGTCGGGAAATAAATAAAATTAGTATAGTATAAATAATACTTTATTTGATAAAACTTGTTTTTTATTCAAACACCAATTGCCATTATCAAGGCGCGTACCCGACTTGTTAGGCGTAGCTCCATACCGTGTGGTATTCTGAATTCAAATTTAAAATATCGCTGTTTTGCACTGAACAAAACAGTTATTATGTGTTGAACGTAGCACAGTGTTGAGGTGAAGAAAGCTGTTGTGAATATGCCATAAATACAATAAAAACATACCAGATTGTCGATGGTTCTATACCTCTCTCGCTCTTACACCAGCGGGCGCACTCGTCTAACATCGGATGATGCCCTGACGTAAGCTGTCTTCTCATAGAGTCTTCAGTTCACCAGCAAGAGTATTGCTGCAACACTGTGTGCTACGTTCAACACATAATAACTGTTTTGTTCAGTGCAAAACAGCGATATTATGTGTCTCACTGCACACAGTGTTGAGGTGAAGACCTGTTTGGTATCTGCTGGTGGTACATACAAACGCTATGATGATTGTGATTGTGTTTAAAAAATAAAATAATATTATTCTGAAAATGAAATACTCTAACTGTAGCTAATTATTAGAACATATACAATGTAACAGTTATTAGAGTCATTAATCTACATAGACATCAAATTAAATTATTATTTGTTTTATGTCTATGTTGTGACATTCAACTTATATCATAATATTGAGATCTTTCTCTTATAACTTTGGATATAAATGATAAATATTTGATAAGTTAGTATTTAAAGGAAATTTGTAATAGATATGGGACGAGAATGAGATTTCTGAATTGTTAAACTCTGCACCCACGCCAATTGTCTCTTATGTACTATTTCCTTTACTGGCCAGCTTCGTTAAAACACTACTAATCTATACGTGCTATACTATAATAGTAGGTGGAGCATAAAGTTTAGCTTCCTTATAAATGCTACGAAACCAACCTAATATCATAGTTTCTGATACAGGTGTAATCGGTCCTGATAAAAAGATCAATAAACCTATGATATTGCTGTCAGTACTTACTTCAGATTTCTGAAGATACATCATAATGTGTGGATCTGGGCACACGTGATAATCGGAATATTTCCGCAATATGTGCTCGAATTATCTATCTGAAGATACATCTTACTGTTTACAACTGGGCACATGTGACAATCGGGATGTTTCCGCAACATTCGATTGTGTGCCGGATGATACAACTTGAATAAGTGCAACTGGGCACACTCATTACAAATAATTACGAAATTTTTAAGATTTCTGTCCAATAAAATGCGATCGTGCCACTGGCATAATATAAATCGCAAAATAATCGAAGGTCCGGCCAGCGACTATTAAGCCCCCACTCGATGAATCGTTACATCTCAAGTGGAATATGTGGCTAAAACTAAAGCCATACAGCGGGCACAAAGTTGTCAGTCATCGACATCACGCATAACTTCCGGAAAAATATCCGAGAAATCATTTTCTCATAGTCAATCCCACGACTTCTGAATCCGAAGCGGGGAGTTCGACCACTGGGCCAACGTGAACTATTCTAGCATTTGTTGACCCTCGGGTAATTTATGGTTGACATTATTATTCTCGCATCATAGCAACCTCCTTTTAATTGGTGATTTGTAAGTTATAAAAGTAGATGTCCGCCAAGTACTTTTTAATAACTTGGACCTGGTTCTGACCTGACCTGATCGACCCACCTCCAACATTATCCAACGATGGTGGACGACTGTCCTATGTCAGATTTATTAACACATTTCACATGTGTTTCATTGGAAGCGGTTGCATTATATCTCACGCTCTCAGGTTGGGCAACCATAAACACCTGTGCTATAATGGAGCTACCAAGTTCCCCTAGCACTACTTAAGTGAGAGAGAACATTCAGTATTAAGCTGAGTGGAAAAAACATCCAACCTAGCTTGTAGTTCCATTGTTGGCTGAAGCTGTGGCGAAAAATTGCAGAATCATATCTGGATTCTAACATTACGTACACCTGTACGATAGCCTTCTTTTAACGCAAACGAGTATACTTCTAAATATATAATACTCTAGGAAGTCCTAAGTTCTAAATATAGCCTCCGAGGCTTGGGGTAGTAGATGCCACTCTAATAGGTACTTTGCGGCCCCTTGAGAGGCGATCCACAATTTGTTTATCCTCCCCGGGAGGTAGGTGGCAGAAAGTGTTATTTGTTACTTTCACTTGTACTACTTGTACTGCTACTACTTGTACTGGCTAGATGTTTAAATTGATATCATGGTAGGTCATGATCATCAAGGATCATGTACCGCCCTCGTTCCTGAGGCACGCTACTAGGATCCTGTTGTTCAACTGAACTAATACGTGTCCAGTGCCATTTTAGAGTCATCCGCTGACTCTTTATAACTGCAAATACTACATACATCTCTTTCACAATGCAGTGCCAGCACGTCCGGTATGGGGCCCATATACCTTTAGGTAAATGTTGTTTAGTTGAACATACTGTACCGGTCGTGAAAAAAAAATGAGTGACACTTTTCTTGACTATCGGAGATGAGCTGTATATTTTGTATGTTCTGAAAACACATTTGCGTCTTGCGATACAAAAGTCCCCCTTTTTAAATTGCGTAGTTACAAAATTGAACATACTTAACAAAGAATGAACTTTCCCTAGAGAACTGTATCCACGATTCTACACTTGGAAAACTCTTTGATAGAAAGTTTCAAATGATTTTGGTCGGTATTCCATAATATACCGAGAAATTCGATCACTTGTAAAGGTTTGGTAAAATACTCTAGGTAAAATTACCACAGACATCTAAATAGATGTCATCTCAAGAATTCTCTAGGAGTATCTTGAAGGTTTCCGCAACCTGAAGAGCAGATATTGTATTGCTTTGATGGGCAAGTAAATAGATTAAGTATACTATTACCCTGATGCCTCGTGGTCATAGGATTTTCGCAATCCAATTTGTCACTGTGGCAACTATCTTTGGACTTGAAGATAAACCAAACAGTTGGGCAGTTATTTGAAGTATATGTATATATATATATTTGTATACTATTACTAGAAGGAACCTCCGAGATACCTTAAAGTATCGTATAGTAAAGTAAATCTGGCGAATTTCTATCTTTGCTGACCGATTCTTTATTTATAATAATCCTGCCAAGTCTGTTTGTAAAATCAAATGAGAATGATGATCCACTGGTGGATCTCACTGCAACATACAAACAGAGACCTCCGCGGTCCAAGTTAGTCGGTCGTAGCTTACGGTCCGACCTTCTTTTACAAGAAATATTAGCTTGTATATAGGAAGCCGGGGTTTATGTATAGTGAAGTCTTTAGCTCATTTTTGTGTTAAATGAAGTATCATGTCCGCCATGTCCTTAATTGAATGTAATGTAAAAGTTAACCCAAAAAATAAGATTAACTGCTTGTTATTACTTTTATATCGTGGTTATGAGCAACCTGGGGGCCTATTATAAGCTCTGGAATCCAGCCCTAGCTTAGGAATTAGTCGTTGAAAAGCAAGGCAGCGCGTACGCTGGCTGCAATTGAGAGCTGATAATACGCCAGCTGCTCTTGCCATATCTGGGCATATTTAGGCTACCCCTCCCCCCTGAAACTTCTGACTGAAGAGTCATTGTGTGAGTTTATTATTGGAGTTGTTGGCAGTGTCCCTTTGGGCTACCGTGATGAAAAGGCTGCTTGTATTAAATTTATCTTTTTGGAATATGTGATTATAAATAACAAAATCCATGATGAATTAAATCTGTTAAGGCCACATGTGAGTACCGCGTAGAGATGCTCTGAAAAAAGTTCGGTCTCATCGTATCGCACTCTGCTAGCTTACCGCAAAATATCTGCATTGCGGTTTGTGACCCCTTCTATGGTGAGCTAGGACAAAAGTACTTGAGGTATTGTTAACCAATGAACTATAATTTGAAATGTTGGGGTATGCTGATTCCCAATCAATACTCTAGAAAATCAAAGCGTTACAATTGTCTTTGTTCCGACAATTATTAATTAAACTGACTAATAATTGCTCAGTATAAGCCAAATAATCTCTACTTTTATTAAAATGGCACAATTCCTCATAAAGTTAAGACCTAGAAAGCCGGGACTAGCAATGCAAGATTAGTTTTGATCGTATTAGTTATCCTTCCCAGAATGTCAAACTCTTGAAGACATAACTCTTGTAATCTCTGGTTTGTATTTGCAATCGGTACAATTGTCCGCTAATCAAACCCGATACCTTTTTTTTTTAAATTAACTTTTCCAATTCGCTTTTACAATATTTTAGGATAGATAAAAAAAACTAAAACGTGCCTGAGCTGCATGAGTACTGTCCTGGTGACTAGTTAATGGTGTATTTAAATTTAAATGAGTTATTAAGTGACAAATATTAAAATGACAACGCGATTGTCCGTTATTTTTGAAAATTTTAATACTCACGGGAACTCTTACTTCATTTATAGGGCGGAGGTGAAGCGATACCATCCTCCGAGGATGAAAATGATGACTCCTCCGAGATCATCTCATTCGAAAGCTGATCTTCCAACGAAGTATCAGTATTCGAAACTTCGCTTATTTCCTCTAACAATTGATTTGCAAATTTACAGGACTCATTTGTCCGCCCCTACGAAAATATCACTGTGTTAACGTTTTTAGTAAATGTAAATTACTTTAAAATGAATTTAAAGATTAAATTAGTATGAAAATTTTATATTTTAAATTTTGCGATGTTATATCGGCAAAATTCACAAACGCTATGAGAAGACAGCTTACGTCAGGGCATCATCCGATGTTAGACGAGTGCGCCCGCTGGTGTAAGAGCGAGAGAGGTATAGAACCATCGACAATCTGGTATGTTTTTATTGTATTTATGGCATATTCACAACAGCTTTCTTCACCTCAACACTGTGCGCAGTGAGACACATAATAATACGTTTTACCTGATACGAAGGTATCAGGTAAAACGTATCACGTTTAAAACTGCATCAATAGTTTTTGCTCGACCTAATATAAAATTTTAGCTAGGACCAAATGTAACTGAAAAAGCAATGTTTTTTTATTGGCCCAATAGATGTATACAGAAGTGTATAAATATTTATATGTATAGGGTGGGTGAACACCAAGCTCCAGTCTCCAGTCCAGTTCTCTTTGCATAGGTATTATATTTATTTCCTTGGAGCCTACTCGTAGGTGATCTCTATTATTGGTTTAAGCCTATGTGACCCGCTTAGCTGTAACATTGAAAATGTTCACTTATCATTTATAATGTTACAGCTAAGCGAGCTATATACAATTTTCAGGCGTTGCTCGGGTTCGGTGATGATGTGGAGTCTGCACAGTGGCTGTGCGGCGGCACCGTCATCAGCGAGCGCTACATTCTCACCGCCGCTCACTGCACCTCCACTAAGGCGCTGTGGGTGTAACATAGCTTGGGTTCATTATTCTTGGGTGGCCTCGACTCCTACATTTCATGACTAAATAGAAGTTGTTCTGAAAGAAGGCGATGTTAGGAACCTCGAAAATCGACGCGCGTGCGTGATAAAAGTTATGAAAGTCAAAGAAGCGAGTGAGGCATGTAAGAATTGTGCATTATAGCGCCCTGTTCTCTCTGCCTACCCTGCAAGGGATTTGGCGTGAAGTTATATATTTAGGTCCTAACGTTTTGTGATGCACTCATCACTCAGTTCATCAATGGGACCTCCTATAAACAGATAACTTATGTATATACAAGACTTATTACTTTTTTTATTCTTTCAATTAGGAAAATACCTCCATATAAAATTAAAATTAGTGGCGTGGACCACATACCTACTCAATTACAAGTATTAAATGTGCCTGCGTACTCACTTATAATATACCTTTCTACGTTTATCATTCCCAGAGGTTCTATTCAATTCGCAGCCTTGGGGCTATTGAAACGAACTGATCCCAAAGAAAACTGGAAAGTATACAATATCAAGAAGATCATCATACACCCGAAGTACAAGTCGCCAGCCAAGTACCACGACATCGCTCTATTGGAAACAGATACAGAGTAAATACCTACCTACCTATGCATCCAAAAGTTTCTCAGACCTTAAGGTCTGGGTGGGGCAAGAGGCTGAGCAGGCCGGATAACATATCGAAACCTGATACAGAAGTATCATTTTACGAAATGGACAAAACATGACTTTTCAGTAGAGCCTAGTAATCATTATTTTTTCCAATTTCGTCTGTACTTTTTGACATTTACCTTGATCATAAAGGTGTCTTGTCTTGTTAATCATTATAAATACAACAAAAGATTTACATAAACTTATCCGCTTAAAAAAATGTACCTTACGTGAAAAATGTTGCTTAGTTGTCCTTTACCTACGGCACTACAATATTTCAATCAGTCATTGATCATGCCATAATAAACTAAGCAACAAGTTGAATAGGAATCTACAACAAAAATGTACAATATAGGACATAAACAAATATGAATTGGACGAAATATGATGTCTGAGTACCTAACCAAGTAGTATGAATGTTAATAATAAGTTATAATGCGAGCATGGATCTTTATATCGATCGGGGCGCCTCCGTCAACGCCGATGCGACAACCGCGTGATCGTCTAAGTCCACCACCCTTACGCCACTGTTGGACGTAGGCATCCCCCATTGACCGGCACAACTGACAGTCTTGTGCTAAGCGCATCCAATGGCGTCCAGCGATCTTAACTAAAGTCGTTGTTACACCTGGTGGGACGTCGACTCTACACTACTCGACGTCGACCAGTACGTTTTGTATGGGCGCGAAATTATTGCACCCGTGTCAGCGATGGTCGCCCTCTTCTTCTCAATGCTTTAACGGGGCTGTCTGAGGGGAGGATCTTTAATAGGAGAGCAAATTTAAAGTCGCCCAGCGAGCTATGGAGCGAGCTATGCTCGGAGTATCTCTGAAAGATAGACTCAGGAATGAGTATATCCAGATAACCGGAGTAAACGACGTAGCTCGTAGAATAAGCTCGCTGAAGTGGCAATGGGCTGGTCACATCTGTCGAAGGACCGATGGTAGATGGAGCAAGAAGGTCATAGAGTGAATACCGCGACTTGGTAAGCGTATTGTAGGACGCCCACTAGCCCGATGGTCAAACGACCTCAGAAAGGCTGCTGGAAAAGACTAGATACAGAAGGCAATCGGATGTTGTGGCGCACATTGGGAGAGGCCTATGTCCAGCAGTAATGATGATGTGATATGTGATGTGATGTGATTAATATTGCAATTGTGTGATTAGTATTGCAAAGTGTCGCGTTAATTCCCGTTCATCATTATCACTGAGTAATATGCAACGCGAAAGCCTAAAAGTTAATATTGCAATATCACATCACATGCAATTTCACACGTACTTCATGTACACTTTAAATATTCTTGCAGAATTAATTTTGGGAGGGACTTGCTGCCAGCATGCCTGGATTTAGGGGAGCAAGAAACTAAACGTGCTGAGGCGTCCGGCTGGGGTCGGTTGGGGCACAGGCAAGCTCTGGCAGATAACCTACAAGTGGTCTGTTCTTTATGATTTCATACACCAGTCGCCATATAAATACAGTTATTTACTATTAGCAAATTAGCAATTGTAGTATATTGAGTCTCTCTCTCCCCCTCCTATAGATCAAGGTATTATTTTATAACTCTGACAGCAAATTATGTTCGATTATACGATGTTATTTTACTTTTGTTGCGCGCCCATTGGATGGCCAGAGAGTTAACTGGATCAATAGGTCGCAAAGTTTATTGTCAGATGCCGGCTGCAATTTTATGTATTGTATATATATATATGTTAGGTATATTTATCACACATAACTTCCGAAAATGGAATCGTACTCGGATCTAGATTTTATATTTGCTACATATAAATTTTATTATTGTACATATGGGAGGTAGGGAGAGGGATGGGCAGTTGGGAGACATGGGCACGCCCTTTTTATTCTGATTTGGTCATAGATTTTATTTTTTTTCTTGATTTGGTAGTTTTCTTTACCGTCTGGCAACACTGTTTATCCATAGTGTTTAAGTAAGTTATTTCTCTCAGCTGTCCAACACAAACACGTTTGAAAGTTATAGTAGGTTAGGTTATAGTAGGTCTAAGTATACATTCAATTCAATATAGTATATACCTTCTGTGTACTAAGTATCGGGAATTTGTCAATAAAACAAAAAATACAAATTATTCATCTAAATTTATTTTATCGCCTTCAAAGTAGGCCCCATCGCTTGCAATACAACATCTCCACCGCTTCACCCAGTCTTCCATACATTTTTCATAGGCTATTTGCGGTATGGCCTTTAGCTCATTCAGCGAATTTTCTTTTATGGCTTCTATTGACTCAAAACGTTTTCCTCGAAGTGGTAATTTTAACTTGGGAAATAAAAAAAAGTCAGACGGAGCCATATCAGGTGAATAGGGTGCTTGGTCGAGAACGTTTGTTGAATTTTTCGCTAAAAACTCTTTCACTATAATGGCTGTGTGTGATGGTGCATTATCATGGTGCAGCATCCATGAGTTGTGTCGCCACAAATCTGGACGTTTTCGGCGGATAATCTCACGCAAACACTTCATGACGCCTAAATAATATTCTTTATTCACTGTTTCTCCCTCTGGAAGGAATTCGGAGTGAACCACACCACGGTAGTCAAAAAAACTGTCAGCATCACCTTGATTTTGGTGCGACTTTGCCGCGGTTTTTAAAGTGAAACTTTTATTACATCGTCTCAAACTTTTTCGTCTGCGTGTTGCATGTCGCGTGACGGTGACGTGAAGGCGCTCGTCAGAGCGCCTTTCACGTCTATTATCGTTTATTTATATTAATTAATTACCCAAATATACACTTTATTTTTGTAAATAAATACCGTAAAAACATGTAGAAAAACACCCCCAGACGAGGGATCGAACCCGCCCCGACCTTGTGTTATCGGTAGTGCGGTTTACCGATGCACCACGAGGGCCGTATGTATAATCGTCTAATTACCGTCCTCTTTACCAATTTCGACACATTTTCTAGGATCGGGTTTGTTTGTTTGTTTGTTTTTTACATACATACATATACGTACGTACGTATTGCAGGCGGAGAAAAAAAAAATTATATTATTTATAAATTGTGTTTTTTGAAAATTATATTTAAGTACGAATTACATACTAATAAAATAATGAAATATCAATAATATTTTTCGATCTTACCGACAGAATAATAAATATATACTAATATATACTATGTACTAGCATATTATATTAGAAACATATACTTAATTTTTTGCAGTGATAAACTGTAATAAAAGCAAAGCAAACACACATTGACTTCGTGTTAGTTAACAACGCCATCTGCTGGAATAGAAATTTCATGAAAATCGTTGGAGCCGATTCCGAGATTCCAATTTTATATATATACAAGAATTGCTCGTTTAAAGATATAAGATAAGATAGTGCTCTTTATATATGTATTTGTCACATTTTCATAATAAATCGAAATATCATATTTACTGGAGGAAAAAATATCGTTTTGTTTTGTAAAGATCCTTTGTTGTAATGTTGTTAACGTTTAATAGGTGTCGCGTTATCCCTAGTGCCGTAGCTGGAATACTTGTCGATTCGGGCGACATCTATCGATATAATACGATATTACGGCAGAATCATCAATAGTAGCAACCTAGTAGCGCCATCTAGGAATTATTGTCGTGACCACGAAAAATAAAAAACATTTATGAAACCCTATTAACAAATACTAGATGGCAAGTAAATTAAAATAGCCCTTATCGCACAATCCCCTGAAAGCCGGTGACGTCCGGTTCGAAAACGAAGCCAAAGCAAACTTTTAAAAAAATTGCTGTGAAGTAACTGTTTTACACTGTTGCACTCTAAAAAAATATAAATGTTAATCATTTTATCAGAATCATCAATTTAAAAAACTTACTAACTAAATTATTGAAAAATAATTATTGAAAAAATATTTTGTTTATGTATATTTAAAAAGTAGATTTAAAAATCAATAACCCAAGACTCAATTTTAAAAGTTTCACTTTTACGGTGGTTTCATAAAACCACACAATTTTTTTGGGTTTCGGCTCGTTTTCGAGACGCCATTCTGAAGACTGTTGGCTTGTTTGCATGTCATACTCATAAACCCATGTCTCGTCGCCAGTTATTATACGTTTCATAAAGGTCGGATCCGTAGAAGCTCGGGAAACCATGTCTTCAGCGACATGCTTTCGCTGCCCTTTTTGAACAAAATTGTGCTCTTTCGGAACTAGTCGAGCGGCGACGCGTTTCATGCCTAAAATGTCAATGAGAATAGTGTGGACGGATTTAAAAGATATGTTCACCTCACTAGCCAACTCTCTCAGACTCATACGTCGATTTTCGAGCACTAGCTTCTTGATTCTGTCGATGTTTTCTTTGGTCGTAGCGGTTGAAGGTCTACCAGAACGAGGCAAGTCTACTACTACGTCTCGGCCTTCTTTAAAAGCCTTATACCATTCATAAGCCCTTGTTTTCGATATACATGATTCGTCGTAGGTATTTCGCAACATTTTTAGTGATTCACCACATGAAATATCATTCGAAACACAAAATTTAAGGCACACTCTTTGTTCAACAATATTTTCCATTGTAAAAATCGCCGAGGACTCAAAACTATGACCAACAAAAAGTTTAGTTTAAAACAAATTAAATGACAGATCCCGTTCAAATTTTGCGCGCTAAATCAGTACAGTACTACCAACATGCAGTAAAAAAATTAAAACGACCTCTTTTACGCGGGTCTCTTTATTGACATATCCCCGATACTTTTTACACAGAGTAGTAGTCCTAAATGGGTTATTCTCAATCTCCAATTACTGATTAAATAAAAGGTTAACAAGCAAAAAACATCTTAAACAGTATCTTAACTGCTTAAGATGTTTTTTATTTGTTAACCTTTTATTTTTGGTTTTTGTTATTGATATAGTTTAATAATAGTCTATTTGTTAATTAATTTTGAATTCCAATATGGGTATAAACTGATTTATAGGCCATGCCCAAGCCTCCCTCACGGTATGTCCAAGCCTCCCTACCATAGGGAGCATTGGGCACTTTAGACTTCGTTAATAAAATATCGCATAATTTTGAGAATAATTGTATTTTTTAGGAAAGCTCTAATTATATCTAGCCAAATGTATGGTGGAACAAAAAATGCCTATAAAAGTTGATTATCTATAAAATCTGTTTTTTATGTAATAAGTAGTGAAAAAGTGCCCGTCCGACCTTTAAGGAAATAGGACAGGAAAGGATGGGGAAGAGAGGGGGTGGGCCTCCAGGTACCTCTCTCACTGAAAGAAACGCGGCTTGAGCCACTTTACGTCGATATTCGGTGAGATCGTGGTATTTCACCGGTCGAGCCGACCCATTTATGCAACGAACTGCTTAGCTCTACCACTGTAAAAAGTGATATTAATATTATTGTTATTAATTTGAAATGGTTTTAAAAAGAGTAGGGGTATCTTGCCTTATTCTTCTCATGATAGCCCTCACACTCGGAATCGGGCCGCTCTTATCTTCTTCTCAAAGCTTTGACTTTGAGAAACTGGACAGTTAGTTATATTTAATAGTATTAAGAGAGTATTATTTAGGTTGATTTGCACGCATACAACGAGACTGAGTGCGCTAGAGTGTTCCCGCCTCACAGGCTCATGAAGCAAGGCTATGACCATGAGACGCAGATGTGCTTTGGATCTAATTACTACATAGTGGACACATGTGAGGTAACTTACCTAGTTGTGAAATAAAACAAATTTATGCATTATGACGAAATACTTAAACTCCGCCCATTATAGTATTTTAGACAGATAGCAATAATTATTGCAAGTGAATTCAAAATATCGATAACTTATTAAAAACTTGGATATAAAAAGTCATAAGTCGATAAACTAAAACAATAATAATAATACATAACTACTAAAACTTCTAACTATCCTATTACTTAAAATGTTATTAGTAACAAGCACACGAGAAATAGCGTACCTACAAAGTGATCCCATTAACATATTTAAAATTAGGTATTAAACTAAGAAATAACAAAATTGCAGATCACCGCGAACTGGTAACTTTATCTCAGACAATTAAATAAACGTGCACCTACAAACGTCATAGAGCTGGAAAAGATAAGAACGATAGGTAAACTTAATTGTAATTGAACTTATTCCAGGGTGACAGTGGCGGTCCTCTGCAGACGAACCAATATAAGTGTTTATACGACGTGGTAGGAGTGACGTCGTTCGGCAAGAAGTGCGGCATTCTCGGGGCGCCCGGCATGTACACCCGGGTGGCGCACTACGTGCCCTGGATAGAGAGCGTCGTGTGGCCCGATGAGACCGCACCTCTCGACTAGGGACTAGTTTTATGTTTGAACTGATAATAGAAACTACAAGTGAAATAGGTTGTCTTATAATAGTAACAACTTCAGCAACAATTAACTAAGTACTACTTACTAAGTTTTAAATAAATCTTATTTTTCATAATATTATTATAGTATACTTAACATAATACAGCTAAGCGAGTGAGGCGTGCAATATTCGCTTCGCACGTTTTTCTCTCTGCCTACCCCGCAAAGAATTTCACGTGAAGTTATATATGTATGTATCAGGAACTACTGGATTGAATTGAAAAAATATTAGTGTTAGATATTGAATCGAAAACGGAAAACGGAAATTGACTTTGTTTTATACTATGTAATAATAATTAAAAATATTTCTACAGTGATTCTAATTTCGTGCAAAATATTGGAAAAAATATATTATTAGAGAAATGTTACTACTCTTTAGATGATTTTTTGTAATGATATTTTTTTTTGTAATTGACATTTTGTGTACAGGTACCAACCCTGAATAAGGGATTATATCAGTCAAAATAAAACACCGTCTTGATAGAAGCAAGCTTATTATGTTATTAAATCAAAGATCTATGTCTTACAATATGAACGCTTTGTTAACGCGATCTAATTAGTGGTCACTTTTAACTAGCGACATCTAGTTATAATTTACATAACTAAAATGACCATACAGACTTTTATACAAACCTAACTTGTATCTCAACTTACATTAAGCATGCCACCCGCCAAGAACGACATTGATCGTTCTTCATAAAACTACCCGCCATGAGGCTCAGTGGCGATTACAAATGAACCTTTCAGAGAACTGGGTATCAACTTATATAGGAAACAACATACATATAAACACAAACTTAAACATTGTAACTTTCTAATCAGTCACAGGTAGTATACACAATTTAGAGAGTGGTCTCTTAACCTGAGATTGACCACACTTCAGTGAAACAACGCGTGTAATATTGTCCAATCCGGTATGGGTAGCCACCACTCTACCTATCATCCATCGAGCTGATGGCAAATTATCCTTACTAACGAGAACTACGTAACCAATTTATGCATCACCTTGAAAGCGGGATTATAAGCTCTTTGGACACGACACCACCGTGAGTTGTCCAACTTGCACAAGACATCAAACATCCCGTTGCTTATAAATGTGGAGCAGCGACTAGGATAACGCAGGCATGCAGGCACACCAGTGGAATCTGTCCAAGCTAATGAATTACCTATCTTTAATTTCGAACGTGGAATTGATATCTGTATAGTCCGAGCTACCTTTGTTTTAGCCGCTACAAGGTTAACAACAATATCAATAGTTATGTAAACTCCTGTAACTAGGCGGAAGTAGGCGGTGTTAGATGAATCGCAGAATCCTTGCAGCTTCTTCAATGTTGTGATGTGATTGTCTGTACCTTCTAACCACCTCGGAATACAAACCTTGATGCTGTCGGCAAGATCATATTTGTAACTTAGCCATTCCTTAAGTAGCGCGTCTGGTAGTAGTTCTTCGTCCCAGTCTATTCCTAACCACAACTTGCGCATCATCGCCTTGGCAAACACCACACAAGGTGCAACCCATCCTAGTGGATCGAATAGATATGCAATACTCGAAATTACCTTACGTTTGGTGATTGAACCTTGCAATACAGGAAGTTGTACAGAGTATTGGAAAGCATTGGTTCCCTTGTCCCAAGAAAGTCCAAGTACCTTCACCAGTTCGTCCATCTTTATATCTACTTTCCCTTCTTGAGATTCATTTCTATCCATTATTACTCCCGCTAAATCCTTATTATTTGTTACCCACTTCTGTAGTTCAAATCCTCCTTTAAAGACTAACCCTTTCATTTCTTCGTAGATGCCTTTTCCTTCTTCAACTGTCTGACATCCTGTCAGAAGATCATCAACGTAATAATCATTTATTACCTTTTCAGCTGTTTCGGGGCATTCTTTACCTTCATCCCATGCAACTTGCTGAAGGCTCTTGATTGCCAAATACGGAGCTGGTGCTGTACCAAAAGTTACTCTTACTAGCCTGTACTCCTCTATTTCCGCTTCCGGTCTGTTTCGCCGTAACACTCTCTGAAAATCTGCATCTTCATCAGCAACTACTACTTGACGATACATTTTCACTATATCTGCACTGAGGCAGATTGGATGCATGCGCCACCGGATAATAATGTGGCGTAAGTCCAGTGTAGGTCCAATCATCAAGATGTCGTTGAGAGAAACCCCGTTTGTACCCTTGCAAGATGCATCGAACACTACTCTGACCTTGGATGTGGATTTATCCTCGCGTATCACGGCATGATGCGGCAAGTATACCGCATCTGATTTCTTAACATCCTCGCCACTAATACGTTCCATATGTCCAAGGTCTAAGTATTCTTGCATCACATCAGAATATCTCTGTCCGACTTCAGGGTTGTTCTTGAAACGGTTTTCAAGAAGACGAAATCTTTTGAGGGCAATTTCTCTTGAGTTGTCGTACTTACACTGCGGATTAATTTCGCGAAACGGCAATCGTACAACATACCTTCCGGTAGAGTCTCGGTGTGTAGATTGGTTGTAAAATTCTTCGCATCTTTGTTCTTCTTGTGTGAGAATTTTACTACCAATAGTGTCAGACTCCAGTACCCAGAACTTCTTGAGCAATTCATCAGTGTATGACTGCTCCTCAACCAGATTGTGAAAGCGATGTTGATCACCATCAGTAATACTTTGAAGCCAAGCTTCCAACTTTGTCGCCGCCTAATCCTGAAATGCTGTTCCTACTGGGCTCCTTAAGGAGTCCTAGCATTTGTACTACTGATTCTGTTATAAACGACGCTTGAGAGCCCTGATCCACAAGTGCCCTGAGCAGACTCACGCGTCCGTGTTCTGCCTGAGCTCTCACTAATGCTGTTGCTAACAGAACCTAAATTTTTGTTTCACCATTTTTAGATAGGTGAATCCTAACATTTGCATTGTCATATGACGGCCTTACATTTGAGACTGCTTCTACAGACTTGACTTCAACCCCTACAGCTTCAGGTTTGGCAATATTATTGTTCTTTGATGATGCCATTTGGCTTGGGTGGAGCAGTGAGTGGTGTTTGTGCTTACAAATATTACACCTAGAGGATGCTCGACACATGTAAGCAGAGTGATTTCTACCCAAACTATTAAAACACAATTTGGTTGCCCGAACGAATGAATGTTTGTGATCATAATCAAGTTTAGAGAACTCTTTACAATTTGCCAGTTTATGCTCATTACTTTTACAACATTGACACAATACTTTAGACCCAGAATCGGAACCACCAGCTGAAGTGACGTGCATTGCCTTTGTATGGTGTGAACTACTTGATCTAGGTTTCTGCTTAGGATCTACAAACTCAAGTGATCTATATCGTGACTCTAGAAATTCGCGTAGTTGGTTCAAAGTAGGAAGGTCATCGGATGTACTAATTCTATATTCCCATACTTTACGTGAGTCAGCATCCAGCCTTGAACAAACAACGAAAATTACGACGACATCCCAGGTACTTACGTTTTTCAAACCATGCAACGTATCATTAGTAACATCTAGTAGATCCTTAATTGCACTACACGATTCAGTTGATGGGTGGGTTGATTCATAAAACGCTTCAGTAAACAATTCGCGAGATACTTCTTATTATTATACCTACGATTTAAAGTGAGCCACGATTCTTGATAACTGGCAGCTGTAATGGGCACATGCCTTAACAACTGCTCAGCTTCACCCGATAGGTGGCTCTTCAAATAGTGCATCTTTTGTATGTCATCAATGGAACCGTTATTGTGAACCAACGAAGTGTACAGATCTCTAAACGTTGTCCACTCGGAGTACAAGCCAGAAAACGTAGGAATGGTGATTTTGGGTAACTTAACATTCAACTCTCTCGCGGGAGCAGAGCGTACAGTCGCGGGCGCAGTCACCCTAAGTAAGCTTAATGCCTCGCGTAACTCGGCTTTATACTCGATGTACATCTCTTCGACATCATCGTACACATTTTCGGCTATATACTTCGACTGAACAATATCATAGCTTCACGCCTTTTGTTAAAAAGGCGTGAAGCTATGATATTGTTCAGTTATGTATATTGTTAAGTTATGTATATATTCGGGTAACCCCGAAGGTGTAGGCAGCGGCTGTTAAGCCTCGTCTCGCCGTTATGTTTACGTCCCAAATGGAATAGGTGGCGAACCCATTGCCATACCGGGCACAAAGTTTGTCAGTCATCGGTATTTATCACACATAACTTCCGAAAACAATTTCGAAAAGTCATTGGTGTGAGCCAGTGTCTGGAATCGAACCCCGGACCTCTGGACCAGAGGCCGTGCGCTCGCCCACTGCGCCACCGAGACTGTTTTTATTTATTTATTAATTATATATTGTTTATAAAGACACTGTTTATAAAGACTGCACGTAAATATTTACACGCCAATTCACGCCATACTAGGCAAATTTTGGAGACACATACTTAGATCACACTGTCACCATATTGTAAATACCCCGAATTAAGTGGATAAATAATTGATTGATTGATGATAAGGGACCATTCGAGTATTACGTAAGCACTATAGGGGGGCGGGGGATCTTTGCTTCGTTTATTTTAGATGACATGGGGGGTAGGGGCTCCAGATGATGATTACTTCATCCATGGTTATTTAATTTTCCAAAAAGCCCTTGGACCAATCTTGCAGATTGTCTCTTTAGAATTTTCTTTTTACGTAACTATGGGGGAGCGGGTAAGTGTGGGGGTGTAAATAAATTGTAAAATATCTGCTTAGTAAACTTGAATGGGCCTTATTATTATTATATGTAGAAAGTATTTCAAGTGTACTTATATCTCCTAATACCCAGTACAAAATAAAACAAAAATAATTCAAAAGATGATTAAATAATATAAGTGATATTAAAATAATAATACAAATAATTAATTAAATTCTAATAAAAGCAAAACTAACTAAAAATAAATTTCTGAAACTCAAACAATGTATTTTTGTCAAAGACCACACCCAGTTAACAGCCTTAATATCAGCTACAGCAATATTCAGGAAGCAGTCTATACAAAGTTTTTAGGTGTAATTATGGATAGACAACTGAACTGGAAATACCGCATTTCTTATTTACGCAAAAAAGTGAGCAGTACCGCCTATGCCCTTTACAAAATAGCTAGAGTTGTCAGCGTTGATGCCGTTATTCCTGCTCATTATGGCCTTGCTGCTTTATTGCTACGGCATGGTGTCATATTTTGGGGCAACTCCACTAACTATATACATGTATTTATTGTATTTTAGAGCAATGTTTGGTTTGCAGTCAACTGACACCTGTAAGCCATATTATATCAAGCACAAGATTTTAACACTCCCGTCTTTGTACATGTTAGAAGTAGCACTGTCTGTCCACAAAAATCCGCATCTATTTCAAACAGACGTGATGATGCTAGAGACTATGTTTGCACAGTGCATAAACAACTGATGAGCAAAAGCCTGCTGTGAATAGCGCCATGAATTTATAATAAAACTAGCAGACCGCGCGAACTTTGTACCGCTTCATTTCATACATTAACCTCTAAAATGATTATTACCGCGTGTAAGATTATAACTTAACTCTATGTAATTGTTAGATTATAACTTAACTATATACTCTCGTCTCGTCGTCGTAGTAGTCTCGGTGGCGCAGTGGTCGAGCACACGGCTTCTGATCCAGAGGCCCGGGTTCGATTCCAGACACTGGCTCACACCAATGACTTTACGAAATTGTTTTCGGAAGTTATGTGTGGATAAATATCGATGACTGAAAAACTTTGTGCCCGGTATGGCAATAGGTTCGCCACCTATTCCATTTGGGACGTAAACATAACGGCGAGACGAGGTTTAACAGCCCCTGCCTACACCTTCGGGTAACAAAAGGCGTGAAGTTATGTTATGTTATGTTATATACTCTCGAGAGCAATGAATCCGGGTCACTTAAAGAATGTTAAAAATCTCGGAAACTAAAAATGATAGGTTAATGCAATAAATTGTATTTAATAGACAATGTAATACTCCTTAAATGAAAGTAAAAAAAATATGAGTCACCATACATTTTATTAACACAAAATTACATAAAGAAAAAATCTGCTGATCTCTCCTTAAAACAAAAATAGGAAACATGAAATTTTTGAACTTTATTACGATTTTCTTGAATTTTAATACTTCGTATTGCCTCCTCGTGCTTCCATTACTGCGTTTACGCGGTTTGGCATGCTGTACACCAAGTTCCTTATACGATTTTGGGGAATATTCTCCCATTCCTCTGTGAGAGCAATTTTGAGCTCACGAAGCGTGATTGGGGGAGGGTTTCGTTGTTTTACGCATCTGCCTAGCTCGTCCTAAGCATGCTCGATCGGGTTGATATCCGGGCTGCGCGCTGGCCACTCCATACGAGTAATGTTCATCTCTTGAAGGTAGTCATTCACAATCCTACCTGTATGAGGTCGGGCATTGTCATGCATAAATATAGCATCCTCACCTAAATTGACCATAAATGGACCAACGTGATCATTGAGGATTTCTTCCACATATCTTACGCTAGTTAAAGAGCCGTTTTCTATGATCACCAGCTCTGTGCGACTTTCAGAAGAAATTCCGGCCCACACAAGTACAGACCCACCACCGTAGGCTACTTTTTCCTCGATGCATGCTTGCTTGAATCTTTCCCCTGGTCTTCGATACACTCTGTGTCTTCCATCGTGCTTGTAGAGCATAAATTTTGATTCGTCGGAGAACATAACTTTTGACCAATCTTCAATACTCCAATTTACGTGGCTCTGGGCATATCTTAGTCTTGAAATACGATGCCCACGCTCCAGTTTAGGGCCGTTTGCAGGTCTAAGGGGTTTTAAGTTAGATTCAGCAAGCCGACGTCTTACTGTCCATGCACTTGGGTTACTTCCTCCGAGGCGTCGAAACTGATTGGTGAGTTCAGTTCCTGTGAGAAAGCGATTTCGAAGCATGGTGTTCACCAAGTATCAGTCTTCTCGTGCTGTGGTATACCTGGTTCTGCCCGTTCCTGGTCTGCGTAGGTTAGAACCAGTTTCTTCGTAACGTCGGAGAACTCTTTGTACTGTTGACAGCGACACACCAACAGTCCTGGCTGTATCGCGCTGACTCCGGCCGGTTTCCAGCATTGTAAGTATTCTGGTGCATTCTTCAGGCGTAAGCGACATAATTTCAGCTTGAATAATGAATATAGAGCACTATCAACATGGTTTATGTACCCACATAAATGACAGATTACAAACAAAAGCAAAACCAAATGCTGTAATTTCGTAGTTCCATCTTCGAAAGTGGCCCTTTTTCAAATTTGATTTTTTTATGATATAACTTTACAATAACTAAGAAGTTTTAATACCTTCATTTAAGGAGTATTACATTGTCTATTAAATACAATTTATTGCATTAACCTAGCATTTTTAGTTTCCGAGATTTTTAGGATTCTTTAAGTGACCCGGATTCATTGCTCTCGAGTGTATTTACACTATGTAATAATATTCAACTTTCTAGTTATATACATTAGATAATATCTATTGTTAAACGTAAATAAATATAAAAAAGCACACAAACCTTGTAACCACTTACCCTATCCTCACGCACTTTTGTATCCCTTAATGTGTTCCCCTCCCCAAAACCAATAGTCTATTTAAGATGATGTTGTGCCATTTCACAGTCAGTCTAGTAAGTCAATTCATAACCACACTATCTTCTAAGTTAAATTGTATCATTGTATTTCTATTTCATTTCGAAATTGTAATTTTAGTATTAGAAATAAATATTAGTTCTTAAAAACAAAAGTGTTTGCCATTGACATATAACAATTTGGCGCAGTCGGTAGGATCTTCGCGAAAACACACCCTAACCTAACACAACACACACCTCCTGCCTGGGGACGGCAGGGGGTAGTGTGGGACTCCCAAAACAGTAAACTGTAATCCGATCCTAGGGTTACCCACTAAAACCTCGCGGCGGCCTTCCCCCGGCGTTGGGGTGGCCCAGGACAGTGCGTCGGCCCTCTGGTCCACCCCGCCGTCGCCCCCCCTCTGTTGCGATGGGGTGCTCATCCTCGGGGAGCCTCGGTGAAGCTCCCCCGGGCGGGGCGGCTCCGACCGCGCGCTGTAAAGAGGCACGCGGCCGGCGGCGCCCCCGACGACCCTCCTCGGCCGCACCGGGGGGTCATCGTTCCCGGGCCGCGACCCGGGCGCACCCGCGGGGTGTGCGCCCTCGCGGCCCGCCGGCGGCGGCGATCACTGAGCTCGCCATCGCCTCTTTCTGGAGCATCACAGCTTCGCAGAAGGAGACCACAGCCCTCCTCGCCCGCCAGCATTGCCGCGACCAACGCCGGCGGGGACAAGTCTCGCCCGATCCCGTCGACCAGGACTCGGCGCTCGGCCGCCCAGGCCGCCCGGCCGGCCGGGCAGACCTCCAGCGTGTTCTGGGCCGAGTCCAGGTCGGATGCGCAATGGTGGCATCTCGCCGTCTCTTCGCGCCTTATTCGACTCAAATACTCACCGAAGCACCCGTGCCCGGTGAGTATCTGAGTCAACCTGTAGGTGACAGTGCCCCATTTACGGAGCACCCAGGCCTCGAGGTGGGGCAGGACGGCTCCGACAGCGCGCGAACGCGCACCGCCCTGGAGGACCAGCGCGTCGCGCCAGTCCCCCAGGACCCGCCGGAAGGCCTCCCGCCTCCGCACTTCGTGTCCCCGCGCGTCCGGGTCCCCCCCTCCCCGGCCGAGATCGTACGCGGCTGCGTATATCTCGGCCAGGATGATGATGATGATGATGATGATGAAGCGGGGGGAACGCGCGAGGACCGTCGCCGCCTCGTACGAGATGGTACGGTAGCCCCGTACGATCCATATGGCCATGATCCGCTCCAGGCTCCTCAGCAGAGCCCTGGAGCGGGAGGCCCGCGCGAGGTCTCGCGACCAAACGGGGGCCCCGTACAGGGCCACGGACCGCACGACGCCACCGTAGAGGCGGCGGACTCCCTCCCCCGGTCCCCCGAGGTTGGGCAGCAGGCGGTGCAACGCGCCTGCTACCCGTCGCGCTCGGGGGACCATCCGCACGAAATGCTCCTCGAAGCTCCAGCGGCTGTCCAGGGTGAGGCCGAGGTACTTAATGTACCTCCCTACCGGGACAGCCGTGTCACCCACCTGGATCCGCGAGGCAGGTGGTTCCCGGCACCGAGTGATGCGGTGGAAACGACACTAACGCCACGGGGCAGACTGGTGCGGAGGACCGGGTCATAGGCGAGGTTCCACAGCAGGGGCCCCAGCACAGACACCTGCGGAACCCCGCACGTGATCCCCTTCCTCTGCTCCGTCCCGTTCCGGTCGACATAGTCCACCCGTCTCTCCTGCAGGTAGGCCCCGATGACCAACCTTAGGTAGGGAGGCACCTCGTGGTATACGAGGGCCTCCCTGATGGCCGGCCAGGGGAGGGTCCCGAAGGCGTTGACGATGTCTAGCGACACCGCCAGCGCGACCCCCCCCCCCCCCCCCCCGATCGGACTGCCGGTTCCGACAGGGCCCGCACCCGACGCACCGCGTCGATGGTCGAGCGCCCCTGCCGGAACCCGAACTGACAGTCCGATATGTCCGGGCCCACCTGCTGATACGGGCGGAGATAACCCTTTAAAAGAGCTTCCCCGCCTCGTTCGCCGCTCCCGGCCCGGAACTCCGTCCGATAGTGACGTAAGAGGAGGCGGACAATGTAATGGTGACTATCCAGCACTATCGGAGTCTTCATGTTGTTGCTGACACCTTCAACTCTTCCTATTCTTGAACTGAGACGAATCAGACCATCATCATCAAGCCTTATAGCGTAATTACGTAAGCGGCTATGTTTACTAAAAGGTGCGGACGTTTTCAAACAACAAAGTTCTTCACAAAAACTGTCGTATTGCGATTGACCAAGGAGGCCTTGCTCCGCCAGAGCGATGTCGCATGCCGCGATTCCTGTAAAATTATAGCCATCGTTAATTAATTTTGAATTTAAATTTGTTGCAGCTCTAATTAAGGACCGAAACTTTTTGCAAGCGTAAATTACACAAGCGCTTGCTCGTAAAAGGCGCAACCATTTGCTAAAACGGGTTGCTGTTGGTAACGAATAAGGTGTGGTAATATAGTCACAATTTAATCCAATGAAATCAGTTGATTTTAATTTTAATTCTAATAGTGTAGAATTCAGTGGGGATTCATTAGTTGTAGGCTGTGTAGGCCATTCTTCGGGAGATTTAAGAAGAAAAGCTGGGCCAGTAAACCATCTATGTGAGGAATTTATATGTACAGATTTAGATCTTGTAGCATCATCGGCTACGTTTAAATGATTAGGTAGCCAACGACATTGAGCCGTAGTGGAAGACTCGGCTATCTCACCTACCCGGTGAGCTACAAAAGGTTTATAAAGGCGGGCATCAGACCGTAACCATTTAAGAACGGTCATAGAATCAGTCCAGTAAACTGTAAGAGAGGGTTTAATCCTGTGATTAGCTTTAATTGTTGTAGCGAGCCGAGTAGAAATCAAAGCTCCTTGCAACTCTAATCTTGGAATTGAAACAGGTTTCAAAGGTGCTACGCGAGCTTCACTCGCAATTAAAGCCAATCGTACAGTATCATTTTTGAAGAGAAATCGCCAATACCCTACACATGAATAAGCCTGCTCACTAGCATCTGAAAACATATGTAACAGTACTTCAAATGGATTATTCTCAGATGAATACCAACGAGGTATACTTATATTATTTGCACATTCAAGCTCTTTCACCCAATCATTCCACATATCGACATATTTCGAAGGTAGTTCTTCATCCCATCCATATTTTTCTCTCCAGAGTATCTGAATAAGAATTCTGCCTTTAATGATAATTAAAGTGAGTAAGCCTAAAGGATCGTAAACTTGCATAACATTAGAAAGAATAAAACGTTTTGTCAGTTTTTTATATTTGGACATAGTTACTTGGAAAATTAAAATGTCATGGTAGGTATTCCATTTTACACCAAGGGTATTAACAATATAATTAGAAGACAAAT
The DNA here is from genome assembly GCA_905147225.2 of Euproctis similis. Classification (NCBI taxonomy): domain Eukaryota; kingdom Metazoa; phylum Arthropoda; class Insecta; order Lepidoptera; family Erebidae; genus Euproctis; species Euproctis similis. Next base: position 176,256 of record LR990106.1, read on the forward strand.
CTACCTTACACTGAGAGTTCGCCAAAAGCTCTTTTGGTAATAAAGAGAGTGTCTCTTTTTTATTAGAGATCCATCCTCTCATTTCGAAACAACATTTCCTATGCAGAGATACTATATCTAATGTTAATTTTTGTGCTGTCTCAATGTTAAATTCACTAGCCACATAATCATCCATGTAATGGTTTTGAAGAACAGCTTCGGTAGCTAACGGATATTGAATTTTATGTTCTAAAGCATTTTTATTCATTAAAAATAAAGAAGTACATGGACTAGACACTGCACCGAAAATCATAGAACTCATACGATATTCCTTAAGGGGAGCGTAAAAGTCGCCGTTTTCATGCCAAAGAAAACGCTGGGCATCCCTGTCTTTTTCTTTTATTTTAATTTGAGGAAACATTTCCTTAATATCTGCCTGAAAAGCATACTCTCCCTCTCGAAAACGAAATAAAATACCTAATAAAGGCTGAAGTAAGTCAGGACCTGTTAAAAGCAAACTATTAAGACTTACGCCATTCGACATGGCAGCAGCATCGTGTACAACACGAAGTTTTTTCTTTTGTGGGTGATATACACCAAAGTGGGGTAGATACCACCTTAAGTTTTCACAAGTGGAATAACTTTCATAGTAGGTCGTCGGACTACACTCCTCAGCATAGCCTTTTGATATTATATCATTAATGAAGCATTTATAAGCTTCGGAAAACTGAGCATCTTTAGACATTCGATTTTTCAACGATTGTAATCGTTTATAAGCCTGTGGGTAACTGTCGGGTAATAAAGTTAGACCGGTGTTACTCCATGGTAACCCTACTTCAAAACGACCATTTTCAAGACGGCGTGCGAAAAAGCCTGCTCGTCCTCCTTGCTTTGCCGGGCAGGATGTACAGTGATTCCTAAAGAATCTAAATAATACTGTTTTTTAATCAGATCTTCTAAACCATCACAAGAGGAATTTGGTATAGATTCATAAATGTTATAATTCGTTACGTTATTTAACGAAATATTTGGATCAGACATCCCATTAGATATAGGACCAAAGAGTGTCCACCCTAATAATGTTCTAGACGCTGTCGGTTCGAATCTTTGACCTTCTTTAAAATCACGACCTATAGTCAAGTACCAATCTATTGAGCCGATAAGAACCTTAGGTGTAGCATCCGCATATCACAAATCCTGCTCTAAGCCAAATAAATGTTGATACTTAATTATGTCACTTTTATCTATTGACTGTGAACATAATGCAAGAGATGTAATTGAACGAGCATTTTGAACTAAGTACGAGTGGCGTACGTTACGCCCTCTGATATAAAAATCAACAAAACTTACTTCAGTTTGGCGTGACATACCACCTACTCCGTCAAGACGCATACGTTCTTTGGGACCTACACCAATGCGCGAAGCGACCTCGCTATCAATAAGCGTGGCAGTACTGCCATCATCAAGAAGCGCATAAGTATTTAAGTGGCCGTTTGGGCCGCTTACAACAACCGGGACCACCTTTAGCAAAACTCGGGGCCGTGTAGGGCAAGCTGTAATATTAAAAGATTCAGACATTGTGGTGACTTTAACAGCGTTCAAATCTGTTGACTGAGTTAACAACTTATGTGACGTCATTGCCTGAGAATCGTCAGTATGTAAACAATTGGAGTGTGAATTGGTAACAATATTTTTAGTTGCAATATTTTCAGTAGCTTGTGGTGACGAATATGATACACAGCCATGAAGGAGACTATGATGACGGCGTGTGCATTTGTCGATACCACAAGGTTTTGAATTACAGGTTTTCCATTTATGAGGATTCCCTTTTAAACACCTATAACAAAGTTTATTCTCTCGTACAAACTGCCATTTGCTTTCAAGGGAAAGAGCTTTAAAAGCTGAACATGTTTTGATGTTATGAGATTTATTACAGTATATACACGAAACTGTGATACCTTCAGTCGATGTGTTCTATCACATTTAATATTTTGTTTGTTACTGAAATTAAACAAACGCGGGACATTTGCGTATCTACTGTGGGGTTGTATATCGACAATTGAATCAAATTTTAGTTGTCTGTCTGCCTCGTTTAAAAGAAAAGAGCTTAACATTTCTAACTTTGATATAGAACTTAATGATTCATTAGATTGTGAACTGGCGTAATCGAACCATCTTGCCTTCGTGCACTGAGTAAGTTTGCTTACTGCACTCTGAAATAATTCTGGTGAATGTAAATATTGTACTTGATTGAGGGATTGTATTGTTGCTACACAGTTACGCAACTTACATGCGAATAGGTTTATGTCTCTACAATCAGTACTTATCTTTGGTAAGCTACGAATCGCTGCAACCTCCTGCTGAATAATCAATTCCGGTTGCCCAAAGTACAGCCCTAGTGACCGCATGACCTCAGAAGGGTCCGCAGCGGCGAACAGGAGTGAAAACAACACCTCTCTGGCAGCACCACGCACCGCTTGGCGCAGACGATTTAAATTTTCTACTTTAGAAAAAAAATGTTTAGTACATTCGTATGAATTTCTAAATAAAATCCATTCTTGAGCTTTTCCATCAAATGATAACAAGTTAATATGATGTTTGAGCTTATTTTGATTAATCATATCACCTAAAACATTAGTTAGTTGAGAAATTTCAGATTGAACATGTGGGTTTGTAGGAGTATTGACATTATAATATTCTTTAGAATGTGATAATTGTGCCGTGGCGTCGCCTCGCTCAGCCTGTACAGCAACCTCAGCGCAGTCATCATCGACCGCATGTAAGTTATCACAATCTTCTACCCATTGTCTAGTTCTAACGCTAGAAACTACAGACTTATCTGAACACATTGAAGAGGATGCTTCTACAGCCGCAAGCTCTGCACGCATCTCCCTCTCCTCCACCTGTTGTTCATGCTGAAGTTGAAGCCTCAACCGTTCGAGCTTACGACGCTCGAATTTCGCCTCAGCTGCAAGCTTACGGGCGGCGATCGTTGCCGCGGTTGCACTGGTTGTGTGGGTGCGCGACCGCCTGCTAATTGTATGCGACCGCCTTGCCTCTTGATCTTGATTTTCTGGCGTTAGGTCGGATGCGGGAACCGCGATGGACACTGGGAGTGCACAACCATCCGGTTGCGTTGTGTCCATCACCGCGTCCTCGCGGAGGGTGTCCGTACCTTTCATACTTCTTGTTACAACCATTATTGGAACAACTGAAACACGTTCACTAATTCGGCTAGCGAAGGACCAAAAAATATAATGGAATTTCGTGGACTATGTTTAAAAACAAGAAGTATAAAATGTTAGAAATATATTTGCCATAAAAATCAATATGAACAACAGAGAAAAGAAATGTAATCGGTACCAAAACTATATGATTAATGACAATACAATTTGAATACAAAACAAAGGAAAACAACAAAACTTCTAAATATAAAATTTAAAAACTATCAGCCGACCAGCTGCACCAAAAAGTCTGCAACAACCAGAATTAATGCCAATCAATATAAATAACATTCCGCTAGATTCGTTAAATACGATAAAAGAAGAATTAAAAATTCACACACAGCAACTTAATGAAAAAGAAAATTTCACCGACAAAAACTCATCGAGCTTCTCATTTATAAGTCTCGCAATTGGCTTCATATTGTTATTTTTCATCTGCCTTAAATGCTGCAACATAAATATATTTAAATTATTCCGCAAAAGACCATGGTAGTGACGCCAACTGTATCCAGATATTCAACAATTGTTTTGACCGATCTCAAAGGCGACAGCAAGTCCATATACCTATATCGATGACGGACTTCAACAATACTGCTGTAACGGCGTGCCCATCCGAAACCGAAGACGAAGACTACACAGCCAGAACCTCAAGTCCTCAAAAATCAGGCAAAACCGCCCAATCTTTGTTCTAAGGGGGGAGGTGTTAGATTATAACTTAACTCTATGTAATTGTTAGATTATAACTTAACTATATATTTACACTATGTAATAATATTCAACTTTCTAGTTATATACATTAGATAATATTGTTAAACGTTAATAAATATAAACAGGCACACAAACCTTGTAACCACTTACCCTATCCTCACGCACTTTTGTATCCCGTAATGTGTTCCCCTCCCCAAAACCAATAGTCTATTTAAGATGATGTTGTGCCATTTCACAGTCAGTCTAGTAAGTCAATTCATAACCACAGTATCTTATAAGTTAAATTGTATCATTGTATTTCTATTTAATTTCTAAATTGTAATTTTAGTATTAGAAATAAATATTAGTTCTTAAAAACAAAAGTGTTTGCCATTGCCATATATAACACCCGCTCATATTAAATCATAGCGTGATGATATATTAATAGTGCTACAGACTTGCAGTTCGCTGCATGAATGGGCCGGCGTAATGACGTAATGGCCGGCGTAATGGGGATCCCCTTTACCCTTGCTTACCCCTCCGACTCCCTTAAAGGACTGCAACGTACCACGGTGTTCATGGGCGGTAAGTAGTTGCTTACCATCAGTGACCCACTAGCTCGTTTGCCCTTCTATCCCATAAAATAAATGTATATAAACATAACCTGAAGCCTTCCTTAATAAATAGACTATCCAACATTAATATTTTTTCCATTCAAACCATTAGTTTATATTTATTTATTTATTTATATCAGGGTATTAGGGGGTTCTAACAACCCAAGATATTGATAATATTAACAACTCCGAAATGTGACTGCGTGGTACTATTCAGGGTTGAATGTGTGAAATACTTAGGAGTAATTATTGATGATCAGCTGAACTGACTTCCTCACATTGCAGCTACAATAGCTAGAATTAGAAAACGTGTAGATATTTTTAAAAATTTACGGACTGTGGCAAATGACATTCTTCTAGTACGATTATACCGAACTTTGTGCGAATCACTACATAGTATAAAACAAAGTCGCTTTCTCTTTCCCTATGTCCCTTTGTATGCTTAAATCTTCGAAACTACGCAACGGATTTTGATGCGGTTTTTTTTAATAGTTAGAGGGTGTCAACGGGGTGGTTTTGATCTATAATTCATGAATAGTGTAGTGAAAAAAAATTATAATTTTCAATATTTAAAACTTTAATCGAAAACGCTGCCTGAACCCTAAGTGATAAATCAAAACAATGTACTACATTATTATACACCTTTAAAAGGTCTATAAAAAAGTCCGCGAGGGCATATGTCTATGTCTTAGGGATAACCCACAATGACCATTATTATTTTTTAACTTTTTACGAGAAATAATGGCTTATTTACGAAGCAATTTTAAACATTACAGCATTAATTTTCATCCAATTAAGTGTCTTAAATAGATTGTGCTTTTAATATAGATCAATATAGCCATTTACAGCATGTAATTTAAACTAATATTTATGAAGATATTACAGTATTAACATAGCGGTACATAGCAGTTGCGTTTGCGCGCCAAAACGCGTGCCGATAAATAGCATAAATTGAACTTTTTAAGATCCAAATATTACTGATTTATTTCTTTTGATGCGGAACGAAGTTCGCCGGGTCGACTAGTGCATAATAAGATACTGCATCTGCGCCTGGGGAGGTGCGGCAAAGACTCACATGATTGAGGTTGAGCGTGCACAACGAATGATACTCAAGGTCCTATTGCGCCTGTCATTTCGATATTCTACTTCATCCCTGTACGATCTTGCCAACTGATAGTACCAGTTATAAAGTTGTACATTTACGAAGCGGTAAGAAGATACCATAAAAAATTGTACCAAATCTACCACGGTCACATAAACGCGTAAAACGCTGTCCAGTGCCACACATTCGGTTGATATTTTCCCGTAGACAATTTGATTTTATGGCTCCTTATATACAGTATGTTAGTTTAAACGAGGGACATATTCAAACCCACAATAGTGTATGCTTATATGAACCTAACAAACATATGAAGGAAACAAATACACTGATAATTAACAGACACAACCATAAACAAAAATTCGCAAAAGTCTCAAAAAGTATATGCACCCTAGCGCCAACGCAACGATTTAATATTATCGCAGAATGCAGTTATTGATGTGCGCCGGGCGCGGGTCAACCGGGTGACGTTAGGTAGAATTCATTTTTCCTTCATACTTTAAACCTGGCTTAGGACAGGCAAAAATGTCTAGGTAGGTACTAAACGAAACATAAAAAAATCTACAATGCAAATGTGAATTGTGTTCCGCAATAATGTTATTAGGCTTACTTAGTATTTTTGGCGTATTTAAAAAATGGAATCACACCCATTTACAATGATTAACTTGATTGACTATTTACAATAATTAATTTGATTATTTACACAATAATTTTTAACTAATCTTAAATACTGTTCAAAATGCGCACCTCCTCGTGATATGCAGAGTTCAGCACGTTTTCACGTATTGTCTTTAACGCGATTAAGAACAAACGGATCACTTCTTACACTATTAAAAGCGTTCGTGATACGTACCTTTAACTCTTCCCGGTTTGAGTACTCCGTAGCGTACACAATTCTTTTCACTTCACCCCATAAATAAAAGTCTAATGGTGTGAGATCCGGGGAGCGAGCAGGCCATGGCACTGGCCCACCACGACCTATCCATCTGTCACCAAAATTATTGTCTAAATTAGTCTAAAAACTCACGTACGCGCACCTGATAGTGCGCGGGCGCTCCGTCGTGTTGATAAAAAAGGTTTCGGTAAACACTAAGAGGCACATCGTCCAACATTTCATCCACCACACTATTTAAAATGGTATATAAGGTACTAGTTGACCCGGCGAACTTCGTTCCGCATCAAAAGAAATAAATTAGTAATATTTGGATCTTAAAAAGTTCAATTTGTGCTATTTATCGGCACGCGTTTTGGCGCGTAAACGCAACTACTATGTACCGCTATGTTAATACCGTAATATCTTCGTAAATATTAGTTTAAATTACATGCTGTAAATGGCTATATTGATCTATATTAAAAGCACAATCTATTTAAGACACTTAATTGGATGAAAATTAATGCTGTAATGTTTAAAATTGCTTCGTAAATAAGCAATTATTTCTCGTTAAAAGTTAAAAAATAATAATGGTCATTGTGGGTTATCCCTAAGACATAGACATATGCCCTCGCGGACTTTTTTTATAGACCTTTTAAAGGTGTATAATAATGTAGTACATTGCTTTGATTTATCACTTAGGGTTCAGGCAGCGTTTTCGATTAAAGTTCTAAATCTTGAAAATTATCATTTTTTTTCACTACACTATTCATGAATTATAGATCAAAACCACCCCGTTGACACCATCTAACTATAAAAAAAATCATCCGCATCAAAATCCGTTGCGTAGTTTCAAAGATTTAAGCATACAAAGGGACATAGGGAAAGAGAAAGCGACTTTGTTTTATACTATGTAGTGATGAAACACTGTCAAGTCTGCCGTCAATAAAGTACGGGCCTATTAAGCAATTATTTAAAATACCCGCCCACACATTCACACTAAATCGGTGTTGATAAGCGTCCTGTCGCGTAACATAGGGATTTTGATCACTCCACCAATGTTCGTTGTGCACATTAAATATCCCCATTCGTGTAAATGTGGCTTCATCGGTAAATAAAATGTTTTTGTCTAAATTAGACAAAAGTTCACCCGTAGCTCGCGGTCGTTGACCCCAAGTTCTTGAACGGATCTAAAATGATATGGGTGCATCCCTTCTTCATGCATCAGCTTCCACACAGTCCAGTGTGATACACCGAATCGTCTTGCAGCGTTTCGAGTGCTTTCTTGTGGGTGATGCTCGAAGTATTCCAAGATGGCTTCTTGGAGGTGTACTGGGTATGGCTCCCTTCCTCGTCCTTGGGCATGTGTCGGTACGGTGAACTGACCAAACGTTCGCAACCGTTGGTTGACACCAAGCATAAGGTTGTACGACGGAATCTGGCGGTCGGAAAACATCTCTCGGTTCAAATTAATAGCGCCTCGTACACTATCGTTCGACAACGCGTAGGCACGAACCATATCCCAATATTCTTCATTGGAATATTGATAAGACGGTATTTTTGACACGTTACGTACGGAACACACTAATCGCGAAGCGGGGTTGTTTTGAGATACGCGGAAGCGCAATTTACATACGGAAATAGCGGCGTAGTCGACATAGCTTGCGAGTACGCGGCTATTTCCGTTTCACGCGCCCGCGCTGACCGGCGACCGCAGTCACTGCGGTCGCCGGTCAGCGCGGGCGCGTGTCCTGTCGGCGCATCGGGACAACACAAAGAAAAGGGGTGGGGGTTACGCGCGCTCTATCCTTTTCGGCAAGATCGGCGCGTGCTTTGCAACGTGACTTACTTTATATAGGTACTGTTTCTAAGTTCGCTTGTTGCGCGCTCAGTGTCCATGATGATTTATTTTATTGGACAATTACCTCAAAAATTTAGGTTGTAGGTTTTTCACATATTTAGGACGAGAATCGAATACTGAACACCCTCCTTCAATATGTCCCTCGTTTAATCTAACATACTGTATATAATAACACAATAAAAATAAAAAGCAATTCAAAGTTAGTAATAGCCAGTTTCAAATAAATTTGGCTAATTGGCTTAAGAGCATGGATTAGGTACAATGATGTGGAGGCTATGCTACAGTTAAATTAAATAAGTGCGTAGTTCTAACCGGGCCTCCAAATGGCTAGGAAAGTTGTACGGAGTTGGGCGAACACGAGCATGTGGGAAGGCACCTCGCCCTACCTCGTCCAACTTTGCCTCGCCTCGGACTACTTTCTGAAGTTGATCCGACCGTCCACACGGCTAGGAAAAGTTGTACGGAGTTGAAGTCCTTGTCATGTGGGAACGCACTTCGCCCTACCTCGTCCAACTTTGCCTCGCCTACGCACTACTTCCATTTGTTGTCGGTTTTTTAGCCCGAGTCAAAGAGCCCGAGTATAGATACCTATTACCTACATAGTTTTTTGTATATTTATATATAGTTATTGCACTTGTGCGTTCACGAAATGAATGACTACACTCCAGTATGATATTGTTGATATTTTTAAAAATATCGGATTTTCGATATATCGATATTTTTTTAAATATCAATATCGGGGTATGATATATCGAAAAAAAAATCGATATTTCGATATATTGATATTTTGAAGTAAAACTTCTTAAACGACATGCAAACGTTAACGCCCCGTTTGCTGCCGTTTTAAATTAATCGTATTTACTACAATGCTTTAAAATATTGTTTGTGAACAATTTTACCCAAATAAAAACGGTTACTCATCCAAGTGTTTACCACGCCCAACGTAGCTTAACTTTGTGATCGGTGAAGACCAGCGAGTCCAATATACTATGGGCGTTGGTTATAGAGGCAGTAAATTAACCAGTCAATATATTAACCATTTATTCTAACGTATTGCCATCTATGTCCATAAGCTAAATAAATGAAATCAATTGTACATCGGTAATCTTTAGAGTAGTCTAAAGATTACCGATGTAGAATTGATTTCATTTCAGATGTAGTGACATCTATGGACGAAAGGTAGTAAATTAAAATCGTGAAAAACTAGTTATTAAGATATCTTCTCTTTCATATACCATGTATATAGTTTTCGGTATCGTTGTCAGTAAGGTCAATATTTGATTTTGGTGGTAGCAACTATACGACTGACTCATTATGATAGTTTCCTTCTGCATTTTTCGTGATTATTTTTTTAGTATTTATACTTACTCTGATGGATAGTTTTGCAAATGCATGATAGATTTCCTTTTCAAACGGGTCGCTAAATTTGTTGCATTCCACATCTTTGATAACTTTTCACGACAAAGTGCAAAAAACACTACTTGAATATAATTTCTTAAAATACATGCATATAATAGATTTTTTTTTTGCCGCAGCTGCGTCCAGCAAACATATAAACGTAAATATTAACGTAAATTATATCGTTGTGATAGTTAACAGTGGCACAACACATTTATTGACAATTATTTCACTATGTATTTATGACATGACATAAGATAATTTAGGGAAATTAAAATTATAGATACTAATCAATTATGTAGGTACATATAAACATACATACTCCTAAAAATGCATGTACAGAAAATTCATATGTTACGTCTATTAATAGAAAGAGGGTGTTGTTCAAAGAGTTTTCCATAAGCCCTGCGGGCCCCTGTGAAAGTGTCTTTAAGCAAAAAAAGAAAAAACAATACGCGATACCTATATACACTAATCAGTTATAATTTGATGCAAAATTTTTTCATTGCAGTGAATTAGCTTGAACTCGTAAAGGGGAGCTGTTTGTCATTGCTTATGGGATGACTTGACGATTGTTTATTAGTTTTTTAAATACAGTATATTAAGATTAGACTAGAATACGCTTTATTGTACGCAATTTTTATACATTACATTGAAGTAATTAGTACATAGTAAATGTCGATCAAGTACAAAAGGCGGTCTTATCGCATGTTGCGATCTCTTCCAGACAACCTTAAGTTTGCGATGACGATATAATTTAAGTTATTGTGTCCAAAAAAAAATATTTTCATAAAACTATCGAAAGTCGATATGTACATTTCAATATCGAACTATCGATATATCGTGAAAAAAAATATCGGTGATAAATATCGATATTTTTAAGGAAAAATATCGATATTTCGATATATCGATATTTTATCAACAGTCCTAAATTGACTACACTTCAGTAGTAAATCAGACGTCGTCTGGGCATGTTGTGTTATGCAGATCTGTAAAATTTCTTCAATCGAATAAATCATTTGACGAAATTTGACAGATATTTGTATAAGTCGACGTGTGGTATGAATGTATAGTTAATGTCTTCTAATTGTAGGTACATAATAGTAGGTATATATAAGGCAATGTTTGCACTTGATTACTATCAAGTTATTATCGTCAGAAATCTAAACATTTATATAAAATTGAAATGCGTATTTGTAATATTGAAATTACTGCATTCTACTACATTCATATGTATCATAATATATGTATATCTCATACTAGCTTTTACCCGCGGCTTTGCCCGCATTGAAGTCATTAAATAAGTATCAAAGATCATTACCATACAACTGAATCAACATGACAACTCTATTTTATTGCTTAGCTGGGATTATCAATTATAATTATAAATTAGTAACAAGATAAATAATTTTGGACCTTAACAATTTTATAAGATATAAATGCAGAGTATTAAGGCAGGATAATTTTGTAGACTATATTATAAGTTTTTCCTTCGGGTGCAAATATATGTACCTAAATTAAAGAAAGAAAGAAAGAAGAAAAAAAGTATCCTATGTTACTTCGAATACCTCCAAGAATATGTGTACAAAGTTTCATGATGATCGGTTGAGTAGTTATCGCGTGAAAGCGTAACAAACAAACTTACATTCACATTTATACTTATAATATTAATATATATTAATATTAATAAGTTAAGTATAAGTATAAGTATCAACCCTGAATACTGTAATACCGTCCCTCGCGAGGCATAACAGCCGCTGCCTATACCTTCGGATAGAAAAAGGTGTGAAGTTACGTTATGTTATCTAATTTACGAATACTGTAAAACTTCATTACTGAAGTAGCTAAATTTGACGATTTTTTGACAAACAATTGTTTTATCTTTCGTAAAAAAAAATTTACAATTAAAAATAATTTAAATATTTATCTTAAGATAAAATATCGATATATCGAAATATCGATATTTTATCAACAGTCCTAGAAAGTTCTCAGTCGCTCTACGGTGCCCATCGCTTGCGCACGTATGTAATGGACGTTCAAGTAGCAGCTGCCGTAGCTATGTGCACGTTTGCGTATTTTAATTACGTGAATATATATCACACTAAGATGTGATTAATTTGATCTTCTTATTAAAAATTTTATAGTAACTGATGGTTACTGACTAACTGTTGGTTACTAACTGATAGTCCCCTTTTTCCAACATGTATCGAATTAATTTTGCTCTTTTTTTTAATTGATTAGTATTTATATAGTCTTTTGATACAGAAACCCTGGGTTCGATTCCAGACTCATACCAATTATTTTTGTGTCCGGCAAGTTAGTTAGTTAACACTCTCGCCTGTCCACTCCCCCGCTCACTCGGCCTGCGTGTAAACGCGATTTTTGACTTCCGCACGAAAAACCAACAATTGAGGGAGCGCTGGGCATTGCGAGTTGCAGCGCGAGTGGCAGCGGCAGTGTTGTGATTACATAGTCGCCTGCCCACTTCCCTGCTCATTCAGGCTGATTGTAAGCCAATGAAGTAGGAAACCTATGGAAGTGGCATGTCGACACAAAATTGAAGCAGGGTGTGTGTTAATTTGGCCGCATCAGATGGCGGTTTAGTGCTGCGCAGAAGAATTCTATTTATCGATAAACGTTCTTGGCTAATGTTATTAAAAACGTTATTGAGTATTAATTATTCTTAGAATTAAATTAAATATGTGGTTTTAGATAGCAAAATAAGAGTACATGTTTTCTTAAGTTTCTTTAGTTGCTTCTTTAGTTTTTGTTTTCCACTACTAGGCTCCATAAAATTTCTTACGTGTTTCCAGGTCAATGTATACGCTTTTATAATAAACTTCCAAACGACGCGGTTGAGTTATCATTAGGTAAATTGAAAAAATATGTTAAAAACAGACTATATACAAGGGCTTATTACTGTATCGCAGATTATATCAATGATAAAACCGTTTGGAATTGAATTGCTTCTTTTGTGTTATATTGTTTGTATTTGCTGTAGCAAAAATATTGTTAATTTGCTAAGTAAACATTACTGTTAATTGGTAAGATTGTGTGCAATATGTTGTTTCTCACCGGGCAAGCTTACTAGCACAGAAATAGATCAAGATAGAACGGCGAATAGGCGTGGCAAGCGTGCCAAAACCCTGCACTATATTGCATGCTTTTCGAAACTCGCTCTCATTACGCAACTAGCGTTCCTGCCATGCGTTCAGGACGTAAAAAAATAGATAAAACGTCACATCTATGCCTTATTATGCTGTGAAAAATTGTAAAAACAAAAGTAGTGAATCAAATATGAAAAAAGGAAATATTTCGTATGATCAGTAAGTACAGAAAATCAGTAGAAAGTATTTTTTTGAGATTATAAATTATTGTTTTACTTTTACTATGTTTAATAATTACGATCATAAGTTGTATATTTTTTCGTTATGATAAATATCCATTGCTGTCCGCATTCAACGCTCGTATACAAAAACATTGCGCGTATAAATTATACGCGTAATGTACGTCGAATCGAACGAAATACACAATACACCTGCCAGTTGATCGCTGTGTCTGTTAATCGCTGTGATTCGAATGTTAGAGATGGGCAGTCCATGTATCGTTGAGTCTTAGGACTTATCGATAAATTAATTCAATAATAATTTGAGTATCAGCTCATATCTTGCTTTGTCCCTACTTTATTCTAACACCACAAATTTCAACCAAAGTGTTTCGTAATTACATTGGCAGCAGTTTATTTGACAGTATAAGTTTTCACCAATTTGACCAATCGCCGATGGAAAATCATCTCGTTCTTCTCAAATGGGCAGTAACCGAGGTATGTGTAGACGTTCGGCTTCGTTATTAAATTTAACCAGGACTGTGAGGCCAACCCTTACAAAAAGGCAAATATTTAATAAATATGTATAGTTTCAAGGACAGTAAAATATTTATAATTAAATTTTATATACTGTTGGAAAAATATGTTTTAGGTTTTAATATGTCGGATTGAAGTATTTAACATGTTTTACTTTCTATGATTATCGTTACAGAAAATCAATGAAGTTAGTAAAATATAAAAATAATAAAATTAACACACGTTGCCGATATTAACATCGATAATCTAATGTGAGTGTCTCCTAACTAGTCGCCCCGCTCACAATGAAAATGACGTCACGCTGAGGGCGTGGTTTTTCAAAAAAGTGACACGCTCGAAATGTATGGAAATATGCCATCGCGGCCGTTCTATCTTGATCTATTTCTGTGCTTACTAGTTTCTTTTTTTTTTGTCTGGGATCTTGAATAAGTCATGCTCACTGAGGGGTCCTTGCTTATGGTGGCGTCGTTGATCGGGTCGCCACCTTCCCTAAAATATGGCAAGGGAGGCGATTGCTGACATATGGGTCATGCTCGTGAACGGGTCTTGTTTGTGGGGACTGGTCTGTTCAAGCGTCCAAAGAATATTAACGTACTGTGTCCTTAGTTTGACGCGAGGAACCTCATTTTGCTCTATAAATTATTCTCATCATCATCATCATCAGCCTATTGCAGTCCACTGCTGGACATAGGCCTCTCCCAATGTGCGCCACAACATCCGATTCTCTGCCTTCCGCATCCAGTCTTTTCCAGCAGCCTTTCTGAGGTCGTCTGACCATCGGGCTGGTGGGCGTCCTACGCTACGGTTACCAAGACGCGGTCTCCACTCTATGACCTTCTTACTCCATCTACCGTCGGTCCTTCGGTAGATGTGACCAGCCCATTGCCACTTCAGCGAGCTTATTCTACGAGCTATGTCGGTTACTCCAGTTCACTGGCGGATATACTCATTCCTGAGTTTATCTTTCAGAGATACCCCGAGCATAGCCCGCTCCATAGTTCGCTGAGCAACTTTAAATTTGTGGACTAGCCCCACCGTGAGTGTCCACGTTTCGGCACCGTAGTTCATCACCGGTAAGACGCACTGGTCAAAGACTTTGGTCTTCAGACATTGCGGTATAGGCGAGCTGAAGACTCGACGTAGTTTGCCGAATGCAGCCTCCTTCTCGAAATTTCGTCTACCTAACTGGATGATTTGGCCTAGGTAGACGTATTTGTTTACGACTTCGAGAACTGACCCCTCGACGCTTACCGGTCCGGGCACGACATGTTCATTGAACATGACCTTGGTCTTGTCCAAGTTCATGCCCAAACCGACACGCCGGGAGGACTCGTCCAGGCTGCGCAGCATTCTGCTTAACTGTTCCAGCGACTCTGCCATTACAACGATGTCGTCGGCAAACCGAAGATGCGAGATGTACTCACCATTCACGTTGATACCCTGTCCAGTCCAATCCAGTGTCCTGAAAACGTCCCCCAGAGCATTGGTGAAGAGTTTGGGAGATATAACGTCTCCCTGTCTTACATCTCGATTCAGCTCGATGGAGTTCGTCGCCTGGTCCCGTATCTGGACAGCCATCGTGGCGGTGTCATACAAGCATCTCAGCACCTCGATATAACGCCAGTCAATCCGACATCGCTGCAGTGCATCCAGAACTGCCCAAGTTTCGATGGAGTCGAAGGCTTTTTCGTAGTCCACGAATGCCATACACAGCGGGTGATTGTACTCTTCGGTCTTCTGTACAATCTGCCGAACAATTATTCTATAAATTATTCTAATAACTTGAAATTTAGTTTACTTATAATTAAGTAAAAAAAAAGGACTCCCTGAGTTTCTTGCCAATTCTTCTCAGGACGTGAGTAATCGAATTGGCGGATTGAAAATATTTACCTTCATACTCGTAAGTGTGTAGCTACACTTGCACCTTATACTTACTTGCGTATAACTTTTACCAATACCAACAACCATTACCAAATTACCTTTTACCAAGTTACCCAGTACCAAATTACCTTTACCATCAAGAACCAGTTACCTCAGATTACCTATGACTCTCTATGCAATAGAAATAGCGAGATACAATAGAAAAAGTAATAAATAGCTCTGAGAAGAACTGTATAGACTAGAATAAATAGTTCTCAAAAGAACTGTCTCACTCAGTACACGAGAAGGTAAGAGGGGTAGCTCTCAAAAGAGCTGTTTATTATTTACGAAGCCCAAACACGCAGCGAAGAGAACACACCCGCTCCGTAGCACGACGCACGCTGAAATAAAAACGTATGCAACCTGCCACTTGTATAAATAACTTCGCTGACGCAGTCATTCACGCCACAGCGCCGCGTACGCGCGCGCACCTCTCCCCGCGCGCCTCACCTCACATTCTTCCCCCTCTGACGCCATACCATATGTTAATAATTTTGTATATAAACCGCACTATTTTCGTAATAAAGATATTCCATATTCGACATCATAGAATAGCACATGCGTTTTATTGACGAATACCTGGAATCCTACATCCAAATCTATTAGGGAAGCCATCAGTGACCACATCAAGATCAGTAGCCGTCAAGCCATCGCGCTTACCCTAAAAGTGTATTTAATGACCTGAATTGATTAAATGAGATTTTGATTTGATTTGATTTTAAACTACTTACTTTCATAATTTTATTTTAAATTTAATTGAATATGTATTATTTGTAGAATTAATACTTAAATAGGAAGTAAGTATATTGTTATGCTAAATATTCTGTTTTGGATGTCCAAATAAGAGTACATGTTTTTCTTAGAATATTTACCTCTATTTTACAAACTATTTTAATTAAGTTGCTGAGTCTAAAGTAAGTAAATCACTACTGCAACATACCTCTAGATAGGTGCGCCCCACAGTAAATAAGAGTGATTCAAGTTTTAAACTTAATATGGGACCGCGTGATACACAAAAAAAACATCTTCAGAATATTGTTTTAGTTAAAAATGCATCTCTCATGACTTTCGGTCTTAGATCAGTTAATTATTACATATTTAGCGAATTTACAATAGGTTTTTACTCGTTACGAAATAAAACTAATTTATTTAGAAAATTCCGCAAAGAAATTTTGTCGGTAAAATTTTTCTCAACACTATTTTACTGGCTGAACTGACAAAAAATCCGCCATAATTTGTAAGAAATTTGGCGACAGTCGGTATTAGCGGGTTAACCTATTATATCGGTAATGTCAAATTTTGACATTTGGTTGACGGTTAATTGCCAGGTTAGCATTAGTTATAGTATCGGATAACAATGAATTTAAGGTATGTTTTTAAAGTTAGTTATTATTAATTCACTCAATGTGAGTAGGCAAACATACAGCCATTTCTTATGTTATTTTATTCCTTATCATATAAAAATCTGGAATCACACCATTCAAAAAACTAATGAAAATTTTCAGTCACGCGCGTCCATCTTGACAACGCAATTGAAATATATGTTTTTAAAGGTCAAATTGCATGTCATTGCGTGTCAAAGTGTGGTTATGAATCGTTTGTATGGGAAAATTAAATTGTCTTTTTAAATATTTAACTCGCATTTTTTCCATATTTTCCTATACTATGTCGACGGACATAGGATAGGAAAATATGAAAAAAATATTTCTCTAAGCTACCTCTCTATCAATCTCCAGTCAAATCTATACTTGTTCGGTCTTGAGTGATAAGTAGTTTAACTAACACGAATTTCTTTTAGGTATTTATGTAGATTGCTTTAGCAGATCTATAGTTAGAGTCTGGCCAACGAAAGCTGTCCATGTATTATTTTCAGAAGTTTTGATATGGCAATAATTTAAGACTGTCAAAATTGACACTTTGACGTTTCGTACTTGAGTCATCTTCTGTTTACGTTGGTTTATGTGCATCATATTTTCATTGATTTTGTTTAAAATAATGCCGAGAACAATTAAAAGTTCGACGAGGAAGCTTCTATTTACTATGATTGACAAATATAAAGACATAAAAAGTGATTTAAATCAGAAATCTGCAGAGAAAATACTACGACTGGATTCAATCCTTTCACTTTCAGGTTAGTTTATTGAATTTCTAATGAACCATTTTGATACTTTTAGACTATTTAAGACAAATCGCAATATTTTTCATGGTGTATCTACTTTTCAGGAAGTATTATAAACAACGAGGAGACAAAACTTAAAATTGTGGAAGCAGTTCAGAAATTGAAAACTCTCGAAAAAAACGAAATGGCGACTTCTGAAACACATTATTTAGAAAAGATATCTTCAATGACAGGTATTACTTTAGAAATTATAGATTTTAACAGTTACTTCGAAGAGTTATATAAATTTATGACAATGTATGGATGGCTAAATTAAATAATATAATATTATGGTTTTGTAATAATGTCTTTGTATATTATTATGGTTTTTGATTTTAATGACTAATAATTAATAATATACTGTTACATACATAATTTATTGTATTTGTTATCTTCAGATGTCAGTGTGAAGACTCTAAGAAGAATTAAAATTGAAGGGTCCAAAAATCAAGGACAGTGGAATACTCCGGGGAAAAATCGTCCACATTCAGCAACAGTTTCCAATTTGGATAATTTTGATATTTCAGCTATAAGAAACAAAATAAACGAATTTTATGGAGTTAGAAAACAAGTCCCAACACTGAGAAGCCTGCACAATGAGCTGAAGGAAGCAATTGAATTTAAGGGATGCCGTGAAACCCTTAGAAAAATTTTACACAAGAACGGGTTTGAGTTTCAAAACAATAAAAATGAACGGGCTTTACTTACAGAAAAATATGAAATTGCGGCATGGAGACATAGATTCCTGAGGACAATACATAAAAAGAGGCTAGAAGGTAAACAGATTATTTACCTTGATGAGACATATGTACATCAGAACTATAAAGTTAAAAAATCATGGCACTTCAACAAGCGGTGTCACTACTAATATATCATCAGGAAAAAGACATATTATTGTGCATGCCGGATCGGAGGAAGGGTTTGTGCCAGGTGCATTATTGGTATTCAGCACAAAATCCAAATCAGCTGACTACCATGATGATATGAATGCTACCAACTTTATGAAATGGTTTGAGGAAATGTTGATACCTAATCTCACTAAACCTAGTGTAATCGTGATGGACAATGCAAGTTACCATGTGAAACAAGTAAACAAACCCCCTACTATGTCTGATTCTAAAGCTAATCTCCGAATATGGCTTCAAGAAAATAATATTCATTTCGAAGAATATCACACCAAAGCTGAATTAATGTGTTTGGTGAAAGATAATAAACCTGCCGTTGTTTACGAAGCAGAAGTGCTTCTAAAAAAACACAGTCATATCCACAATCACGAAATTTTGTTGTTGCCACCGTATCATTGTGACCTCAATGCTATTGAGCTTGTATGGAGTCAAGCGAAGAGAAAAGTAGCAAGCAAAAATATAGGAATACCAGGGTCTGAAATGCAAAATTTAATAAAAGAATGTTTTCTATCCATAACTGCTGATGACTGGAAGAAGTACACTGATCATGTACTAAATGTGGAAAATCAGTACAAATTAAGGGACCATATTACTGAAAACGAACTTGAACCATTCATAATACATGTTGGGGACAGTAGCAGTAGCAGCGAAGAAAGCAATGAAGCTGATTCAATATCAGGTGTAGAGTTTTTGGAATCCGATTTTAACTATGACTCATAGCTCCTATATTTGTACGGCTCCTCGGGGTCCTCGACTGTACATAAATAATAGATTATTTGAAAATAATAAAAAGACAGAATTAAAAGTTTAAAATCTTTTATTTGATATTCTTCATAATACAATCGAAAATTGCAACAACTGTTGTTAACAAAACAAAATTTTTTCAACTCGAAAAAAATGTACTTGCTGAAAAATAAATAGTATTAACTCCGTTTATGCAGTGTATAGCCAGGGTTAACAGCTCTTGATTTTTTAAAATTCCCGCTTTTTTTCTTGGACAGCTTTCGTTGGCCAGACTCTAACGCTTAGTATTACGATAATGCTCAAAAGGACTCATATCCTGAGCTACAAAAACATTAACAAAAAAAAAAACAAAAAAACGTTTTGACATTTTTGACATTTGACTGTAAATCTAAACAACAAACTGATAAACTCACTCAATTCTGTTTTGTTGCAAAAGACATTGCCAATAAGCTAAAACATTGCGAATTTAAAAAGATACGTATTAACAATGCTTTAGCATACTTTAAATAGTAACTATGTGTTAAAGTCCTCCAAAATATTAGAGATTTTTCATTAAAACGCGGTATGTATTTATAATTCTTGATTTCTCACTTAGTTAGAAGAACAATAGGAAGTGTTGTTGGGTGTGATTCAACTTAATGCATATTTTGTGGCACACATACACGACGAATATTTATAACTTCTAACCATTTTTGTTTTGTTGACACATAACACACTGTAACACACTCTTTGTTGTGGGATTGATTGAGATTGACTGATTTTTTTGTGGGAGACATCTGATTGTAATTAAATACTGATGATGTCACTACTAGCTATTAAATACTAACAAAGTCTTTCTTAGTATTCAGTAATGCTTGGATTTGATTAGTGTTTACTCCTTAACTAGTGCAATAATTAAGTTATAATTATGTGATTGTGCTTCTAATTAGTCATTGGTGTTAATTATCCTCTATCATGGGAGATATTTTTCTAGGTGAGTTTTGATATGTGCTTTGATTTGATGATAAGTCACAGAATTAAAAGAAAACTTCAGTGCAGTTTTATCATCTTATCATCAAATCATATATCATCATATATATTTAGTTACAGTAGGTCTTAATAGAAAATTATTTGTTATATACAGCCTAAGTTTGACTTTTCACCTAATTACAGTATGGTTGTATTCTCTTCATAATAATAGTTACTTATTCTGGTTAATGATCTTTTAGAATACTCTTAGCATTATACATTTTGTTCAACCATGAAAGGCTATCATAATAAAATTACCAATATACAGCTTTACTAGTAGTATAATGGGAATAACACTCTTTGAAATAACAAATGAACTACCAAGAGAATCTTTGATGTTCATGCAAACCCAATTAAAAATTAGTTTAAAAATCCCAAAGGTACATAATTGATACAGGGAGGCAACAATATTATACTCATTTTCATTGTTATATAAAATTAAATAATAATAACTGTGTTATGCGCATAATATGTTACTAAAAGTTTTGATTTTCTGAAATTGTTGGTCTGATAAATAAATATTAAATTCCTGTTTGTTCTTAGCTAGAACACCAATACTGACACAAATGTAAATTTTTATACTAAAAAGTTTCTTAAACAAAGCAAATTCTGGGTGGATAAATAACTGCTAGTGATCCACCCACTATTTTCTGACAGTGTTTTTTGTGTGTGGTTAATGTAGTGGTTAATTAATATAATGTGTAACATATATGACCAAATTTAAATAACACATAACATAACTTCACGCCTTTGTTACCCGAAGGTGTAGGCAGCGGCTGTTACGCTTCGTCTAGCCGTTATGTTTACGTCCCAAATGGAATAGGTGGCTAACCGATTGCCATACCGGCACAAGGTTTTCAGTCATCGATATTTATCACACTTAACTTCCGAAATCAATTTTGAAAGTCATTGGTGTGAGCCAGTGTCAGGATTCGAAACCGGACCTCTAGATCAGAAGCCATGTGCTTGATCACTGGGCCACCGAAACTTAAATAGTATATTAATAACATTTATTTTAATGTATTAATGAAGATAATGGCTGTTTGTGGGGACTGGTCTGTTCAAGCGTCCAAAGAATATTAACATACTGGGTCTTAAGTTTGACGTGAGAGACCTCATTTCTCTCTATAAATTATTCTAATAATTTGTGATTTAGTTTACTGATAATTAAGTAAAAAAAAAGACTCCCCTGAGTTTATTGCCAATTTTTCTCAGGGTGTGAGTAATCGAATTGGCGGATTGTAAATATTGACCTTCATAAGTGTCTTTAATTACCTAAATTGAATAAATGAGATTTTGATTTTAATTGTATGTATAACAGTACTCCATATTTTGAAATTATAAAGAAAGCATAGTTTGTAAACAGCATGTAATAACACTATAGGCTGGTATAATATGTAGTAATAATAAAACATGCTCTCAATGAGGACCAGTCAGTGATGTTCTCACCAGTCAGGCTTCAGTATATAACAACATGTTAATGAGTATCTTAAATTGTGTTGCTACAGAAACAAGGCCACAAATGGCTGAAACACTGGACCCTTTATCGCCGGCTGGCGTGACCAACACGCCCAGAACAGGAATAATGCACAAACTGAGAATGAGGTTTGGCAACAGATTACAAACGAATAGAATTAATGGAGAAGGTAAACATTATACAACATAATTTCACGCGAATTCACTTGCGGGTTAGGTAGAAAGAGCAGAGTGCCGTGGGGAACGATTCTTACGCACAACACTCGCTACTTTGACCATCATTACTCTTGTGATGCGCATATTGATTTTTAACACGCCAGACATCACTTTCCTCAAGGACTCGTTCTAGTTGGTCATGGAAAATGTGACGTGGCTGTCGTCGACTCTTAAATCCGTCTGCTTTTCCCTCGTATATCTGCTGCAAATGTTTGCAATTGTATAGGTCTGCCAGCCATTGGAGCATGCCCTTCTTTAATTTAATTTTACTGGTTTTCTCACATTCAAGTAAATGAGCAAGCTTGTCACCCGATGACAGGCCACAAACGCCGCCCACGGACACCTGAACATACATAGCGTCAGAGATGAAACTGTGACGCCGGGTCTTTCAATGGCATAATAATATGGAAGAAGTCGGAAGTGGGATGTGAAGGGCAGACGGGAAGAGGTTGGGCCTCCGGATACTTCTCTCACCGAATGAAACGCGGCATGAACCACTTTACGTCGATATTCTTCAGCAAGAGTCACTCCACAAATGTCGTGCAGTGCCGTCATTTTGACCGTGTTTATTCTACTGTTATCTATATATCCGTATTTGTTATCTATATATGGGTGGTTCTACGATAAGAGGTTTCGAGTTGTTCGAAGATACGGCCAAGCAGAAAAGTCAAAGTTTTTTCTTAAAACCCTTATATTATGATTTTTTACCTGTTTATTTACCTTTTCACACAAGGGCAAGTCACTTTATACATGTTTTATTACTTTTTCGAAGACCAGGGTAAATACATCGGACAGGGCAGAGACATAGCTACCAGGGTAGATATTTATTTGACCATTGGATAGAATTTGACACCATATATTACTTAATAAAATCATAAATAGTTAAATATATATATAGTTAATCAACTTTTATTAAACATTGTTGTTAACATATAATCAGACTTATTACAGTAATCATGAATCTAACAATCATATTACAGCCTTTTCTGCTAAACAATGAAGTCTTGTTTAAGTTAAGTTTCACTAGCAAAAATACACATGTAAATTATTTACCAAATATTCCAAATTAAATTCTAACTGCATAATAAAATCACGAGGATAAATCTGAATCGATTTTGGATCAATCATGTTGGTAGAGACGGATTCCCACTTTCTTTCAATACTATTATCAAATTCCAGATTGTTTTAATACTGTTTGCTGTATCTAACAAATTATATGAAGCCAATTTTGATGCTTTGATATATTAATAATTTTGGGTTGGACTAGAGCTTTAAGAATAAGATTAGCATGTGTAATGCACAAACAACTGTCACGTTTGTCTTAAAGCGATTGTACTATCCAAAATGCCTTTAGGCGACAGAATAGTTTTTGTAGGGTGTTTGAAAAGGGAGGATCCAGATTGCAAGGTTAATGGTTGATGATGGAGCAGATGGATGAAATTGTATATCCTGGATATGCTTTTAGCAGGAATGGTAGGTAAACCGAGGATGTCGAAAGAAAAGTAGTGTTAGGAACAGAATAAATGGAGCGTTGGGCAGATTTCAGGGAGCAAAGAATGTTAACGAGAAGGCCCAGCTAGCCATTCATAATGCAGTACTGATCCCACTATAGTGATACATTGTTATAGTTCTCTTGCTTCTTTTTGTATAAATATTTTCGCTTCACGACGCTTCTAGCAGTCATTTGTTCGTCAGTTTATTATTATTCCTGTCTCTCTCTTTTTAAGTATATTTCCTTTTGCTAAAGTATTAAATGCAACTTTCTCTTAGGTGCCTCAATCTGCAATAATATAATAATAATATTGTTACTATGAAAACTTTTATTTGTCATAATTATTTAAGGGATTTAAAACTGACGTTGAAAAAAATTAGGCAAATCTTTATTTTTAAAGCGTTTGTTATAGCATCTTAAGATGGATATTATCTCCCCTGGTCAGTGACTATCTCCCCTGCAGGTTATTCTGACAGTTATTCATGACAAATTCAATTATTTTAACAGAATAAATATTTTTTGGGTTAATAACAAATCTCGACAGTTAAATGCAAAAACATTAAATGAATATTATAAGTTTTATTACTTACCAGTGGAGAGAAACAGTCACCTTGCGAAGTCCCTACACCGCACGGTCGCGTCGCAACAACTAAAAAATGGCGGCGCTTCAAAGGCTCGTGCGTTAGTATTGCTAACTTTACGCCGCTAGACGGCCTTGAGCTCTATTTCAAATATGAATGTCCATTTATTTATGTTTGTATTAGCGGAACGAAACTTGGCAGGGTAGATAGACAAAATAAGCGGGACAAAAGTAAACTTTTAAAATTATTTGGAACTAGCTGACCCGGCGTACTTTGTTCCGCATCAAAAGTAATAACTGCTGTCCCGCTACGTTAATACTGCAATATCTTCGAAAATATTTATTTAAATTGCATGCTGTAAGGGGCCAGGATCATCTATATTATCTGCACGATCTATTTAAGACACTTAATTGGATGAAAATGAATACTGTATTGTTTAAAATCGCTTCGTAAATAGACCATTATTTTTTGTTAAAAGTAAGAAAATAAAAATGGTCATTGTGGGTTGTCCCTAACAGATGGACATATGCCCTCGCGGACTTTTTTGTAGACCTTTTAAAGGTGTATAATAATGTAGTTCGTTGTTTTGATTAATCACTTAGGGTTCAGGCAGCGTTTGCGATTAAAGTTCTAAATCTTGAAAATTATCACTTTTTTTTTACTACACCTATACATGAATTATAGATCAAAACCACCCCGTTAACACCCTTTAACTATTAAAAAAACCGCATCAAAATCCGTTACGTAGTTTCAAAGATATGCGCACATAAGGGGACAGACAGCGGAAAGTGACTTTGTTTTACACTATGTAATGATGAACAAAAGTATTTTATTTTTTATTTCATATTGTATTTTATTTCATAATGTTTAAGTATAATTATTTAACGCGACGCGCTGGCGGTGTCGCTAGACATCGTGAACGCCTTCGGGACCCTTCCCTGGCCGGCCACCAGGGAGGCCCTCGTAAAATAAATAAAATTAAAAAAAAAATATTTGCTCAAAATGCAGGTTAGATTACAAACAGATGATGAAAAATTAAAATGTCCCATATACATTTTGCTGTGCAACGGCATGCAAATTGTCATTATAAAATAATAATAAAGAATGAAATATTCGTCAAATTAAAAATCAAAATTTATTTATTTCTGTGTCATTAAGGTATTCCGTCACTTTATAATATGCCTTTGAAATCAGAAATGATTTTACTGTTGTCTTGAATGCAACAAGATTCAGTTCTTTCCAACATTTAGGCAATTTATTAAAAAGAATAGGAGCCATACAAAAAATACTTTTGCTCATTAAGGCAGTATGTGATTTGTGCGTAATCTTGTCACGTCTGTTTCGTTGAGAGCAATTCGCTAATCTTGGGAATAAACTAGAATTTCTTTTTCCAAACATCATTACTTCAAATATATAAAGGGATGGTAGTGTTAGTATTTTATATTTTCTAAAATAGGGGGCACAACTTTCTGTCATATTTATGAGAAATATACTTCTGATACACCTCTTTTGTACTTTAAAAATGATATCTCTGTTTGTTGAATTTCCCCAAAATATAATCCCATATCTAAGTCTTGACTCAACTAGTCCGTGGTAGGCAGTAAGTAAAGAATCTTTATTTGCTACCCTTGATAATGTGTATAAAGCATATGCACAACTACTTATTTTTTACTAGTAATATTTATATGGTCTTTCCAGTTAAGCCTTCTATCAATTGTTAGACCTAGGAATCTTGTTGAATGAACTTGGTCAATAGTAATGTCATTATATTTAATGTCAAGATTAGATGTTAATAGACGTTGGCTAAAATACATGATTACTGTTTTATTTACATTAATTTTTAAATTATTATTATTTAGCCAGTCTATAGATTTTGTTAATATATCGATAATATCATTTTTAAAAGTTTCTTTACATTTTAATGGGATAGTGATGGTACTGTCATCTGCAAAAAGAGTCATTGGATGTTCGATAGATTTCGGAAAGTCATTAATACCAATCGTGAAAAAAAGCGGTCCAAGTACACTACCGTGTGGTACACCATATGTAACTATACGCTTTCCTGATGATAATATTACTTCTCTCTTTTTTAAAGGATCTTTGGTACGTATTTCTGTATACTGTTCTTAATCAATCTTTCTTAATCAATGGTATTAATCATTTTTGTTACATTATTACCAGATAGAGAATTGGTTGTATTTTGTCAACAAAGAAATTATTAAAATGGTTAGCAATACTCCTGGAATTCCTTACAATTTTGTCATTCACCTTTAATTGATATATTAGATTATATATCAGGTATATTTAACTTCTTCTGATTTATTATTTGCCACACTGCTTTTGATTTATTTAATGAAGTTTTAATTTTGTAACTGCTTTGGCCTTTTTTGTAAGCACAATAATTTTTCTATACAACCTAGAATAGTTTGAGAGACGTTTTTTATTGTTAATGGTAGGATTCAACCTGTATTTCCAAAGTAAATTCCTTTTTCTTCTACTATATATTCGTATACCCGTTGATATCCACTTTTGTTTTTTATTTAATGTAACATAAACGTCAATTTTAGGAAAACACTGTTCATATAATAGAGAAAATGATTGCATAAAATTATTATAGGCCACATTTGGATCAATAGACTCAAATACATCTGCGTATGATACAACATACATACATACATGATATACATACGCGTATGATAAACAATTTAAATAAGCTTTAAATTTAAATATATTCTCTCTACTATAATGACGTCTACTTATACGCCTTCTATTGATACTACATGTTGTTTTTATTGGACATTTAAGTAGTTGAGCAGTATGGTCTGACAAGGCAAATTCATGTACTATAGCTACAAGATTTACTAAAATTATGAGCAAAATTATCTATACAAGTCCCACTTACTTTGCGGGTTGGTTGATTTAAGGCAAGTTTTAAATTTAAACTTAGTAATAAATTTTCAAAGGCAATAGACTCACGGGTCTTTTTTAATACATCTATGTTAAAGTCCCCTGCTATAACAATATTAGTATAGTTATTCTTTGTTAATTCTGATTTCAATATATTGATTTTCATTTCCAATATACTCATACATTGCTCAAAATTATTTGAATTTGGCACTCTATATATACATACACAAATTAATTTACAACTAATTACCTCTATGGCACAACATTCTAACACACCTGTTCTCGACAATTTTCCTATTCTTGGCAGGTCTTTGTATTGGTGTCCATTTTTGACTAGAATGCACGCCCCACCTCTCTTGCTATGTTGTCGACTGAAACAGGAAGCTAGGTTATAATTAGGTAAAAAAAAGATTATTTTCATATCCACTTTTCATAAAATGTTCAGTTATACATAAAACATCGACATTTATATCTTTACTTAAAAGCTCATACAAACAAACAGCAAGAGAATCTGATTTAGATAATAAGCCTGCAATGTTTTGGTGTAAGGTATATAATCATTTAGTCATGAAAAAGATTATTATTATTTGACAATTCATCATTAACGTCACTGTGTTGCTGACTCCCCGCATTCAGCAGGATTTCAGAAGTCATGTACAGCAAGTCATTAAAAACTGTCAGTAGGCCATGGTCATTAATCCGTCCATTTATATTGAACATACTATAGTCACATTTAAGATTAAGATTACTATCTAATAAGTATGCATAGCCATTGGTCATGTTGTCCAAATACATATAACATATTATTAAATGTTTCAATCCTAAAATTATATAAGGAATAATGATAATTTATATGTAGGTAGGCAAATAATTGTATTTGAGTGTTTGATTTCACATAGAACTTCTCTTATATAGCTGATAATTTCATAATAATTGTGGGTAGTTTTGAAGTTCTCCTCGCCCAAAAATATTACACAAAAATCGTTCATATTAAAATTATGTAACTTTGAATCTAATCCTTGCAAAAGATGTTGTATACTGGCATTAGGCTTTAAATAATGACATATTTCAAATTTTCTCTGAAAAGCGTTTTTAGTTAATGTCAACATATTATTTTTATTATTTGTACTCAATAGACATAATTTATTTTTTACTTGTATTTTTTTTTTCTTAATATTTGCTTGTTTTCGCTTTTCAGGGTATTTTATTTCACAATTTATGATTTCGGTTTGAGTTTGTTTATCTTTACAAGTAGACGATTTAGTTTTCTTCTTTTTTGGTGTCGATTGAGTAACTTTCGCTGGACTATTAGTGATTTTTTTGTATAACGCGTTTCTCTTATTCAATACTTCATTTTTTTATTTAAGTTCATTATTTTGTAATGAAAGTGATTCTATTTCTTTGTGCGCACTATTAAGCCCTAGGACATTTTTTTGATCTGCTCCTTTAATTCTATTATCACGTTATCTTCAGATATATCAGGCATACTTCTATTGTTCGTAGTATCATTCAATGTTTCTGGTTCATTCAACGTTAGAAGATATTTATTGTTATAGTAATTTACGAATTATTATTTCACAAAAGTAAGGAAAGTAAGAATATTCTTTGTAAACGTTTTCTACGATTATATTTATTACTTTAAACTTAATTGATTAACTATTTGATATGTTATCACTGCACTCACAATACGACTAGATTTAGACTAATAACTTTTGTTTTACTTATCCGAATTTGTCACAAACACTAGACGATCAGAATTAGATATTTGTGGATTGGAATATATCAATAATAGGCATTAAAACACTCTTTTATAGTTAAAATTATACACAAAACCGGAGTTAATATTTACGCGACTAATGCTGCGGGTAGATAAGTATGAGTAGATGAGTACGTATACCACGAGGTACCTGCAGGAGAGACGGGTGGACTATGTCGACCGGAACGGGACGGAGCAGAGGAAGGAGGTATTGTGCGGGGTTCCGCAGTGGTCCGTGCTCGGGCCCCTGCTGTGGAACGTCGCCTACGACCCGGTCCTCCGCACCAGTATGCCCCGTGGCGTGAGTGTCGTGTGCTACGCAGACGACACTCTGGTGGTCGACACTCTTCGAAAACAGCTTATAGACATTGCTCAGAAGCGAGATGGGTGTAACGGATGACGTTACTAGTGACTATTCCGTTGGATGATGGTATATCGTGGGTGGTGCTTCTTCCATGATGGTGGTTGAGTCATGTTTATTCGTGTCAGCGACAACTGTGTGTCGCTGCACACCGACCACTACAGCATACTGTGCGTACAGTGGTTATATACTATTGATGGCACGTATATGTACGTGCCACGAGGTGTAGTATCCCTTACACCATTCCCCCCTTAGTTGAAAAAAATCCTTAAAATTAATCACAAAAGTAAAAGAAAATTCTATAGTTACACAGTACCTACAGTACACAGTATGTTTACATATTCATGTTAATATACAAGATTAATACAATAATATAATGCTTAATTGGCAAAAACGTGATTTTATAATAAATATTTGTCCATACCTCGGTGATGCGGAAACCAGGTCGCACTGTCAATGTTAATATGACATTCATTACAGTGTTCACCTTATAATTACGTGTTTTTAACAATTATGCATATCAGGGTTTCTTGATTGCGTGTTCGTCGGGGTTCACACGTCGGGGTTTCTTCATTGCGTGTTCGTCGGGGTCACCAATGTAACAGTGGGTACAGGTGACTATGCTGACGTCGGGGATTCTTCATTGCGTGTTCGTCGGGGTCACCAATGTAACGGTAGGTTGTTACTGGTGACTATGCAGACGTCGGGGTCACCAATGTAACGGTTGACGTTACTGGTGACTCTTCCAATGGATGATGGTATATCGTGGGTGGTGCTTCTTCCATGATACGTGCCACGAGGTGTAGTATCCCTTACATGGGTCTTAAGTTTTTTAAACGGGTTTTGTCACCTGTTTTAAAAAACAACGCCACCAAGCTTCTGGTCGGCTTACCACCCGCCTTCAGAAGTTCAGTAGTAATTCCATCGTTACCCGGTGCCTTCCCGTTCTTTAGCTGCTTAAGAGCCGTTCTGATCTTGTCCAGACTGACGCGGGGTGTCTTCGCTACTATAGCGAAGACACCGAAGTTGCCTGGATCTGCGACCCTGAGCCAAGCCGACAACAGAAATCTGTGAAGAGTGGTGCAACTGTCTATAGAACTTCTGAACCCCTCCCAGAATCTCATTTCTAGACGAAAGGATGGCGCCGTCATTCGTCTTCAATTTGGTCAATTGACTCTGCCTGTAAGACAGATCTTTCGCGAATACTTTCGAGCCTTGGTTCCGCTCTATAGCAGTTTGTATCCGCTCGGTGTTGTATCTGAGGATATCGAGTCGCACAGACTTGGAGATCTGCCTATTTAGCTGCTTGAGTTTGTACCAATCAGCTGATGCCTGCGCTGTTATCTCTCGTCTCTCCTTCATGAGCCTGAGAGTAGGTTTAGATAATTATTGGGTTCCATTTGAACATCGGTTGTTAAAAAAATTAGCATAAATTTAGTATTCCATATCGCTCACAGTTTCGCACTCATCTAGGCATCGGAAGCGATTTTGGAGTTCGAGGTGCAAGGTTTCTGGGTTCCGGTATTGATCACGTGTAGGACGTAGGGTAGATCTCAGCGCTCGACTTTAACGCATAGATTCAACGAGCCTCGGACGAGTCTGTGATCGCTCCCAGTTTTCACTCTGTTGATCACTGGGACATCGGAATACATGTCGTTTGTCCAATCCATGCCTACTTCCCTTGGAATGGTTTTCTGTAGAAGGAGTTAATCCTATAGAAAACACCCTGATGTGAAGACCTGCTTTGATCTCCATCTGTTCTAGATGGAGTCAGTATCAAGGGAATTCGCGCATCTTGTGCATATTTCTTGAATGTTTCCTATTAATTTTAGAAACAAATAAAACAGTAAGGAAATAAGACAGCATTTTATAAAAATGCACCTTGAGACTCGACAAGGTCACAGTAAAACCGTTTCCAAACTGTGTTACACGATTTTATAATCAGCAGAAGTGAGGTCGATGTAATTTATTTATTAACTTATTATTGCACGATTGTTGAGTGAAAACGCAACGCTAATGTTCCATCCACTATCTACGGCGTTACGTCATAGCTGTAGCCATAGGTACTACCTACTAGTACCTACATACTCGGACTGTCAATTTATATTATCGTTACTTGGGTACGTTACTCACCACTAGGTACTCAGACTCACCAGTAGCTGGCACCTACTTTGGTGTTTGTGAAAGTGCATCGCGTTGTGGACGTATTTCGGTTAATCAGTCGACTGCTTAGACATGTTTCTAACATTTCAACAGAAAATTAAAACTATCGATAACACCAGACAAGGTAATAGTTATTTAAATAGCTTTTGTTTGTATTTAATAAACACGAAAAATGACATTTAAATCTCTGAATATTATTAATTTAAATTTGTTTGTTATTTTTATTTTGAGTCTCAATAATAACCACATGAATTTATGTTCGAAACTGGACGATCTACAAGGGAATGCAAGAATACCGAGAAGTTCTTCAATGCGATATGTGGGTAGTTAGATTTGGTGGTACTTTACTGGTATGTTCAAATTCATAATAATATATACTTAGTCTGGCCATAAATACTGTTACAACTAAAAATAAAAAAATATTACATTTGAATTTGGAATCTGTCATTTTTATACGATTGTTCATTATGTTTTCTCGTTTTGGCGCATATACATTGTATATTTTGCGATATTAAAATGGAGTGGGGTGATAAAGAGAACCGAATCGCTGTGATTGCATTACACAAAGTACATTGACCTATATGTTCTAGACTTGTAACCTTCTCAAAGTGCGACCACTGGCCATAAGCCTACAGGCTTATGCGAAGCTTATGTCAATTCAGTCATCTGTCAGACGCGAACCGAATAACAATAGGTACAAAATGGGTAAATGCGTAGTAAAAGAGTGCGATTCAAGATCGGAAACCCATAAGAAATTAACCGGAATTACTTTCCACACGTAAGATTAATGTTTACATTAATATTAAAATACAGTAAAATAGATAAAATGTTGAATTTTCATAATTAGCTTCAGTGATACCACTAAAAACTTAGTTTTAGTTTCCCACATTTGGGGAGAGTTATTAATTTATGGAAAAGGAGATCTTACATATTTTTTGTTATAATAATAACGCTGCAGGGTGCCTAAAGATGCAGCACGCCGTGACAAGTGGGTGAAAATTATCCGATTGCTGAGAAAAGAAACTGACTGGCTACCTGCACCCGGGAGATCATTTATCGTCAATTCAAGTTGATCATTCGCTTATATTAATAAATGCCATAATTAATAAATACTTAAAAATAAGATTGTATCACGAAAGCAAATTATTCACTCAGACTTATAAAAAAGAGACTATAAGGCAATTTTATACAAAACTTATGTTACACAGCGGTGTATGATCAATAATTCATCTGCCCAGCTTTTTCCCAATTATGTTGGGGTCGGCTTCCAGTCTAAACGGGTGCAGCCGAGTACTAGTGTTTTACATGGAGCGACTGCCTACCTGACCTCCACAACCCAGTTGCGTGGGCAACACAATCCCCCTTGGTAAGTCTGGTTGTTAGACTTTCTGGCTTCTGACTACCCGTAACGACTACAAAAGATGTTCAAATGACAGCCGGGACCCACCAATTTAACGTGCCTTCCGAAACACGGAGGAACTCGTCATGATAAGATGGTCACCCATCCACGGACCGACCGCGCCAAGCGTTGCTTAACTTTATGATCGATCGACCCGTGCGGCTGTTAGGCCCTGTCCACGTTAAATAAAATAATTCCCTTTCAATATAATGAATGTAAGTACATTACTTTACTACTCAAGCGTTTTCACTATTTTGTGTATCTGTACCTAATTGTGCACACCTTACCTACAGCGCTTTAAATCGCTGCTCTAAGGCAGGTGTACACAATTAGGTACCGATGAGTGTGATCCAATTTTTTTCGGAACAGCCGATCTAGTACGGAGTACACAGAGATCGTTGATCCATTCATTATTTCAGTTATCTTCTAATACATCTGATAGGAATTAATAAGTAATAGTAAAATATTGAATTTATATTTATTAAATATTTTTACGAGTACATGGCTTGAAAAAGTTGGGTACAATTTCGCATGGGCAGGCCACCCCACACCGCCATTGCAAATTTATATTGCCATCTTTGTCTAATCAAAGTGACGGCAATGTATTTGCGATTTGTGTGACTGAGATAGATATATGTTTCATTTTAAATGTCTAGTGGTTTCAAAGCTACGTCATTGCATCTAAAAAGTGGACACACATTTTGTGACGAATTTGAATGAGGTTTGCTCCTCTTGTATATTGAACTCAGTGACAAAGTAGGTATGGAGCCAAATGCAATTTTTAAAACTCTCCTTACACTTGGTATTAGTCAAATGTTTGTGTACCGGGCTATTAATAGGTACAATGCGACCTCCTCTGTTTGTGACAGAAAAAGACCTGGCCATCCACGTAGTGTTCGTACGAAAAAGGTGGTCAAAGCAGTAAGGGAAAGAATTCGATGAAATCCTGTCCGCAAGCAAAAGATTTTATCTCGGGAGATGATGTCGCGTATTTTAAAAGATGACTTAGGACTTGCAGCCTATAAGAGGCGCACTGGTCATTTATTAAGTGATAATTTAAAAAAGAATAGGTTGTTAAAATCTAAACAACTACTGAAGCGGTACGCAAAGGGAGGTCACAGAAAAATATTGTTTACGGATGAAAAAGTTTTTACAATTGAGCAACATTTTAACAAACAAAATGACCGTATTTATGCTCAAAGCTCTAAGGAAGCTTTCCAATTAGTTGACAGAGTGCAACGTGGGCATTATCCGACTTCAGTGATGGTTTGGTGGGGTGTTAGCTACGAAGCAGTGACTGAGCCATATTTTTGTGAAAAAGGTATCAAAACATCGGCACAAGTGTATCAAGATACCATTCTTGAAAAGGTAGTCAAGCCCCTTAACAACACCATGTTCAATAACGAAGTATGGTCCTACCAGCAAGACTCGGGACCGGGTCATAAAGCTCGGTCCACGCAATCTTGGTTGGAAGCGAATGTTTCGGACTTCATTAGAGCTGAAGACTGGCCGTCGTCTAGTCCCGATCTTAATCCACTGGATTATGATTTGTGGTCAGTTTTAGAGAGTATGGCTTGCTCTAAACATCATAATAATTTAGAGTCCCTAAAACAATCCATACGATTGGCAGTGAAGAATTTTCCCATGGAAAGAGTGCGTGTTTCTATTGATAACTGGCCTCAACGTTTAAAGGTCTGTATTGCAGCCAATGGAGACCACTTCGAATAAGCTTTTTATATTTTATATCGTTTTATATTTATGTATTAAAGTAACACACTGTAAAAGTAATAAATGTTATTTCCAATTAAAATTTTTTTTTTTTCTTTGTTACAATATTTATGGCATGATTAAGTATATTTATCAAATTCGAAATAGCTTTATTTTCATAAGTCTTCACAGACACTTGAATAATTACAAATAGTCAATAATTACAGATTTAAATTTATTATTATAGTAAATTTTAGTATTAAAATTAAAACACGAGCTAGTGTCCGACCGAAGGTCTATTTTTGGCCGAAGCCGAAGCCGATTAATCGGCAATCCGAAGCGAACAAAGCCGAAGGTTAATAAACTATTAGTGATTTAATAATTTTATTTAATATTATCCACAGCTAAAGAAGAATATCGGCATAAAGTGGCTAATGCCGCTTTTCTATCGGTAATAGAGGTATCCGCACTGAACTAAGTGCAGTCCGGTCCGTCAGTCACTCACTCTATCGTAACAGTTCGTTTAATTCCGACTGTTCTTGGACCTTCTGCGGGACCTTCGGCTTCGGCTCAGAATCCAGCCGAAGCCGAAGATCTCGCCGAAGATGGATTTTTGGTCGAAGGTGGTCGAAGCCGAAACCGAAGTTTCGGTCGGACACTAACACGAGCGCTTGAGGCAAGTGCTGTTGAAAAAGATATAAAAAAAAGAATATAAAATTAACTACCGCGACATGCATAGGGTTGCCACAAGCTCCTCCAGCTACTGAGGAATTATACAATACAATCTTGTATCTTGTATGAGGAGCGGCTTATCACCACTTTGTTCGGTCCCCAAGGAAACTCGCAATTGTGTAGTAGTACTATAGAGTCTGAGTGTAAAAGAAAAGCCCAACGCTAACTTATGGAAGACGCGACAGTTGGGTATGGCAGAGTGTGGATGAGAGGAGGATAAACGCAGTAGAAATGAGGGCACTGCACAAAATCTGCGGAGTGTCCTCATTCGTCGAAAACAAGGTTGTAAGGAAAGAAGTTGGATTGAAAGAGAGTGTGTTCCGACATGTAGAAAGAATGGATGATACAAGATTGGCTAAGTAGATATAGAATGCAAAAGCGGATGGATGTAGGAGTCACGGACGGCCAAGACACCCATTCCAATACGAAATAGGAAGTGTTCTGGAAGAAGGTGATGTTAGAAACCTTAAAAATAGATGCGAGTGCATGAAATGGCATATGAAAGTCAACGAAGCGAGTAAGGTCTGTAAGAATCGTGTCTTACAGACCATGAAGTTATGTATATAAGTATGTTCTTGTAGTCGGTAATATTTTTTTACATATTAAATTTTTTCGTATATAAACTGTGATACAACGGGCATCGGGATCATGTCAAAAGCGTGCACGTCGCGACCCCTGCCGTCTCAGTGGGACGCAATCTTGACCGAAGCAAACTCAGCCGGACGGGCTGCTAGGGCGTGCCCTGCAAGCGACGAGCACCGATTAGCCTCCGTCGGTGCGGCTGCATGCGCATGCGGCGAAGGGGGCCGCCACCCTTCACGCAGCGCCAATCCTGGCAGGACGAGGAGAGGGGAGTGCCATATAGGCACGTGGAATGTCAGAGGTAGTATGTCAAGAAAGATGAATGAGATGATGGATGTAATAAATGAGAGATGCCTGGATGCCTTATGTTTGACGGAGACAAAGCGGAAGGTGAGTGAGACCGAGGACCTCCCCGGTGGCATGGTAGCCCTATGGTCCGGAGTGGACCCGGACGTCCGTGCCAGTGGGGGTGTTGGAGTCGTTCTCTCCTCCCGATTTGCTTCCGGAGTGAAAGATTATAACTTAGTAGGCCCGAGAAATCTTTGGGTTTGTATAAAACTGGGGATCACGCGAGTTTTCCTGGTCGCAGCTTATGCTCCCGTCAGCTCCGCGGATCCCCGCGAACTCGAGGAGTTTTGGGAAACTGTTAGGGATATTCTGGATCTGGTTGAGGAAATGAAAGGATAATTCTGTGTGGTGATCTTAATGGAGGGGCGGAACCAAGAGAGATGGCCTGGCGGCTGTCCTTGGTCCGGATTTTTTTATTTTTATTTATTTATTTTAAGTTACATCAACAATATACATATATGATTTTCACAAAAAAATATAACCGAATTTTTGCTCTAATACGTATATCAATAACAGACGTACACAACATTCATTTTTATATAGCAGTTACGATTGAAGTTAAAATATTATGTAGACATACAAACTTAATTACTTAACTAAACATTAGAGCTTCCACTCCCTGAAGTACATAAACAAACTTCGCTTAAAACTATGCAAGGTATCATGTACAATGTCAATTTTACTGCAGTTACTACATATGTCGTTGTATTCTGAACAAAACCGAGCTACAGGAGAATTGGTTGTTGGTTTGGAATTGGAGAATGGTGACAAGAGAGTAAATGATGCTGGTAAGCCGATATTGGACGTATGTCTGGAACGGAACCTCCTTGTGTCTAACACATTATTCCATCATGAAGATATTGACACGTATACGTGGAGACGGAATGAACAAAAGAGTATGATTGATTTGATTTTGGTAGATAGTCGTCTCCGAAATACTCTAAGGGATACAAGAGCCTACAGAGGCCCCACTCTTGATACGGACCACTACCTGGTGGTAAGCCGTTTCGTGGGCCTTTTCAAGAAGTGGAGACACTGGTGAGTGCGTACCCATTTCGGAGAGCTTGAAAGGATAAAATGCGAGAAATTAGAAGATGGAAGTGTACGGAATATGTATGTAGACCTAGTCAGTAAAAGACTCAGTGAGACGAGTCTTTCTGACCTAGGTGTTGAAGAATGCTGGGAAAGAATGAAAGAAAGTATAGTGGATAGTGCAAAAGAAGTATGTGGTAGTGCAAAGAGGCATAAGATTCTGACAGGTGATGCCTGGTGGGACGCGGATGTGAAATCCAGCGTCGAAAGAAAGAAAAAGCATCGTTGGATTATGTCTCAAGTTTGAATCAGAATGATAGTATGACAGAGAAAAAGTATGAGATCTACCGCCGCTGCAGGAATGTTACCAAAGCTTTAGTGAAAGAGAAGCGTGAAAGACTAGTTGCGAATGAGGAAGTGAGGTTGACGGAGAACTTCGAGGCGGTTGAGGTGAGTTGAGGTGGAGTGAGTATTTTGGGGAAATGTACGAGTATGTTCCGGATGTGGGCGCCGCGAGTGAGCCTACGGCTGACACCGCTGCGCCAGCATCTGACGAGGACATTACTATGGAAGAGATTGAATGGTCGATACGAAGTATGAAAAATGGTAAGGCAACTGGAATTGATATGATGTCTGCTGAAATGATCAAACACGGTGGAACTTGTGTCCGGGACGCTTTCCTGACCTTGAGCAATCTGTGCTGGAGGTCGGGTAGGGTTCCCATGGACTGGAGGCGCGCTGTCATTGTGCCCTTGTATAAAGGTAAGGGATCACGTATGCAGTGCGCCAGTTACAGGGCCATCAGTTTGATCAGTTTAGCAGTAAAAGTGTATGGGAAAATTATTGAAAGGAGAATGAGGGTGATATCTGATGGAGTGTTGTGGGAGGCTCAGGGTGGTTTTAGAAGCGGACGAGGGTGCATGGATCAGATTTTTTCTCTCCGCAACATCGTGGAGAAACAACTGGCTGTTAACCGGAAGGTTTTCTGCGGTTTTGTGGATCTGGAAAAAGCGTTTGACAAGAGTGTTACGAAAGGATCTGTGGGGCATACTCCCGGGCTACGGGGTGAGCGGGGCACTGCTGCGCGCTGTGCAGTCCAGTTATGAGGGCTGCACAGCGTGTGTGCGTGTTGACGGCGGCTTGTCCCCCTGGTTTGACGTCAATATCGGCGTCAGACAGGGTTGCGTGCTGTCCGCTCGACTGTTCATCCTGTACCTGGACAGTTGTCTCCAGAGAGTGAGATCGATGGATGTAGGGATGCGAATGGGTGACCTAGTTGTGAGCTGCCTGCTTTACGCAGATGACGCCGTGCTTCTAGCCGAATCGCCGTCGGACCTGCAAACACTAGTCACTATTATGAAGATGATTGCATGATTAAAGGCTTGCAGTTGAATGCAAAGAAAACGAAAGTTATGGTGTTTGAAAGGGAGGAATCCAGAACTGATGCAAGGATAATGGTTGATGATGTAGTGCTGGAACAGGTGAATGAAATTGTATATCTTGGATGCGCTTTTAGCAGAGATGGAAGGTACACCGCGGATGTAGAAAGACGAGTGG
This sequence comes from Euproctis similis, assembly GCA_905147225.2. Classification (NCBI taxonomy): domain Eukaryota; kingdom Metazoa; phylum Arthropoda; class Insecta; order Lepidoptera; family Erebidae; genus Euproctis; species Euproctis similis. The sequence goes on from LR990106.1 coordinate 214,895, forward strand.
CGATAGGAAATAGCGTAAATGGAGCGTTGAGCAGATTCCTGGGCGCAAAAAACATTAGCAGAAAAGCCCAGCTAGCAATCCACAATGCAGTCCTGATCCCAACGTTAACTTATGGAAGCGAGAGCTGGGTATGGCAGAGTGTGCATGAAGTAGAATAAACGCGATAGAATAAATGAGGGCACTACGCAAAATCTGCGGAGTGACTCTCGCTGACCGCGTAGAAAACAAGGTTGTACGGAAGGAAGTTGGTTTGAAAGAGAGTGTCGGTGTAAAAGTAAGAAAGGGCATGCTCCGATGGTTCGGACATGTAGAAAGAATGGTTGATGCAAGACTGACTAAGCAGATATACAATGCAAAAGCGGATGGATGTAGGAGTCGAGGACGGCCAAGACACACACTCCATGACCAAATAGAACGTGTTCTGGAGGAAGGTGATGTTAAGAGCCTCAAAAACCGACGCGCGTGCATGAAAAGAGTCATGAATGTCAACGAAGCGAGTGAGGCGTGTAAGAATCGTGCCCTATGGCGCTCTGTTTTCTCTGCCTACCCCGCAAGGGATTTGGCGTGAAGTTATGTATGTGTATGTATGTATGTACAACGGGCAGAATATCTATCCCTTTAAATTTCTGCCTAAGGAAGACTCTCGGGCCCAGATCACCAAAAAAAAACAACAAAGGAAAGAAAAGGGCTGTCACATTTTACTATGTGACATAACATTATGGAAATAGATTAAAAAAGTCTTAGAAATAAACTACGGAAGGACTGACATACACTATTCTAGCCCTCTCAACATTGGTTAACTGTCTAATTTTTTTAGCTCGTGGCTAAGTAGCTTAGACCGAGCTCAGTCTACTCGCCAATTTATTAATTTGAGGACCCCATTGAAGCTTGTCATCGATTGTGATGCCAAGGAACACGGTCGACCTCACAATGTCCACCATTTCTTTGCACATTGGTTTCAATCTGCTCCACATTAGATGTAGTAGATTTAATACACTTACGCCCGAATACTGAACCGCCACTCAAATCTGACAATCAATAAAGTGCTACTTATTGCACAAATTTCACGTACTCTGTCTAACGTGACAGTTACTTAAACGCTTAAGTAGCGCTTATATATTTGAGTGGCGGTTCAGTATTCGGGCCTTTGTTTTCTTTTCATTTAAAACTTAATTATTTATATTGAACAACAATGAACAACTTTAGACAGAGCATTGTTCACTTCGTCTTTATTACGAAGTTGCCTTTTAATCTTGCATTAAATGTCTGTGCATGTTCCCTTAATTTGGAGTCAGTTTTCTTTTTACTAGTGCCCGACCGAATGTCTTTTTTTTGACCGAAGCCGAAGCCGATTTATCGGCAATGTCAGAAGGTTTATAAACTCTTAGTAATTCAATAATTTTGTTCAATGTCCACAGCTAAAGAAGAATATCGGCGTAAAATATCGGCTTATGACGCTTTTCTCTCGCTAAGAGAGGAATCCGACAACAGCCTTTTGCATTAGGTATAGTTAGTCTTCTAATTGGGTATGCCCGCTATAAATTAACTAGTGCATACTATAAACTACTATAGATGACTGTTAGCATTATTACAGTTTGCTATTACTATTTATTAGAAAGTAAAGAAAGGAAGAAAGTCATATTACTTAGAGAAGCATGAGAATGACTGTGGATGGATTCCTCAAAGGTGGAGAAGAAGAAAGAAGGATGGCCGAAAAAAAAAGAATGGACTGTGTAAAAGTTGATATGAGTATGAAGGGAGATGAAGACTGATAGAAGATAATGGAAAAGGAAGATATGTCGTGCCGACCCCACCTAAAGTAGGATAAGGAAAGGAAAATTATTATTATCCATACATATAATATTTAGGTCGGAGCATGACCCGTCGACAGCGACTTTAATGCTCCGAGCCGTGAGAAAGCTGGAAACCCAATCGTATAATTTGACAAACGCAAACTGAAGGTCACTAATCAACCGCCAGCTCCTTAGTTATCTAGAACAGCACGAACTAGATAACTAATGAGCTGGTGATGTGTGTTTCCATTGTCTTGGAGAATAGGGAGGTGATGGCGATAGGTCTCTAGTTGGACGGATCTGAGCGGTCACCTTTTTAGGGATCGGGTGAAATAAGCTACTTTTCATGATGCTGGTACAGCGCCGAGAGAGTAGGAGTACCGGAAAAGACGCGTTAGAACCGGTGCCAACTCCGGAGCACACGTCTTCAACACTATTGCTGGAATCCCGTCAGGCTCACTGGACTTGTGGACATCCAGTAATAAAAGTATGCGACGCACAGTACTTTGCCGGAAACAAATCTCCCGCATGGCGTGATCGCATAGTGGAATGATCGGTGCAATGTTACCTCTATGGTCCAAAGTCGAGTTGAATGCAAAAAAGAGTGACAAGAAAGTCGGCTTTCTCTTTTGCGTAGTGGGCCTTGGCGAGTGGCCAAAACACACGGGTTCCCGAGGGAAGGCGAACTAGTTTCTCGCCAATTTTGCCTATGTACTGTGTTACGGCTATAAATCTGTTGAAGGATTTTTTTTATGGGATAGGAGGGCAAACGAGCAGGCGTGTCACCTGATGGTAAGCGACCAACGCCGCCCATGGACACCAGCAACACATATAGTGTTACTGTTGCGCTGCCAACCTTTAAGGGATTGGGGATAGGAAAGGATGGGGAAGGGGGTGGGCACAGAAATAGATCAAGATAGAACGGCGAATAGGCGTGGCAAGCGTGCCAAAACCCTGCACTATATTGCATGCTTTTCGAAACTCGCTCTCATTACGCAACGAGCGTTCCTGCCATGCGTTCAGGACGTAAAAAAATAGATAAAACGTCACATATATGCCTTATTATGCTGTGAAAAATTGTAAAAACAAAAGTAGTGAATCAAATATGAAAAAAGGAAATATTTCGTATGATCAGTAAGTACAGAAAATCAGTAGAAAGTATTTTTTTGAGATTATAAATTATTGTTTTACTTTTACTATGTTCAATAATTACGATCACACGTTGTATATTTTTTCGTTATGATAAATATCCATTGCTGTCCGCATTCAACGCTCGTATACAAAAACATTGCGCGTATAAATTATACGCGTAATGTACGTCGAATCGAACGAAATACACAATACACCTGCCAGTTGATCGCTGTGTCTGTTAATCGCTGTGATTCGAATGTTAGAGATGGGCACTCCATGTCGATTTATCCATTTATCGATAAGTCTTAGGACTTATCGATAAATTAATTCAATAATAATTTGAGTATCAGCTCATATCTTGCTTTGTCCCTACTTTATTCTAACACCACAAATTTCAACCAAAGTGTTTCGTAATTACATTGGCAGCAGTTTATTTGACAGTATAAGTTTTCACCAATTTGACCAATCGCCGATGGAAAATCATCTCGTTCTTCTCAAATGGGCAGTAACCGAGGTATATGTAGACGTTCGGCTTCGTTATTTAACCAGGACTGTGAGGCCAACCCTTACAAAAAGGCAAATATTTAATAAATATGTATAGTTTCAAGGACAGTAAAATATTTATAATTAAATTTTATATACTGTTGGAAAAATATGTTTTAGGTTTTAATATGTCGGATTGAAGTATTTAACATGTTTTACTTTCTACGATAATCATCGTTACAGAAAATCAATAAAGTTAGTAAAATATAAAAATAATAAAATTAACACACGTTGCCGATATTAACATCGATAATCTAATGTGAGTGTCTCCTAACTAGTCGCCTCGCTCACAATGAAAATGACGTCACGCTGAGGGCGTGGTTTTTCAAAAAAGTGACACGCTCGAAATGTATGGAAATATGCCATCGCGGCCGTTCTATCTTGATCTATTTCTGTGGGGGTGGGCCTCCGGGTACCTCTCTCACCGAACGAAACGCGGCATGAGCCACTTTACGTCGGTCTTCTGAGAGGTCGTGGTATTTCGCCGGTCGAGCCGGCCCATTCATGCAGCGAACTGCTTGGCTCTACCACTGTTAGGATCTGGAGGCAAGGTTGTACCTCTTCTTAAGAGAACCGGTGTCAGAGTCCTGGGACGCCACTGGTTTTGCCCAGCCTTGATAGCACTTATGCTCGCTCATTACGGCTTAAATGAATGTGTAATCGTAATTTAAAAACAGCAAATTCAGTATTTAACAATACGAGACCTGTATCTGAAAATATAATCAGAGCAGGCGACTCTGACAAGGAGCGACTGCACATATCGCGCGACATGCGATAGAGGGAAGAAAACAATTGGGAAAATGTATTGAAAGTTTACTTTAAATATATTATTTATTGCTTACTAGCTGACAGTGCTATTTATCGGCTTTAACTGCTGTCCCGCTATGTTAATACTGCAATATCTTCAAAAATATTCGATTAAGTTGCATGCTGTAAAGGGCCAGGATTATCTATATTACATGCACAATCTATATATGACACTTAATTGAATGAAAATTAATGTTGTAATGTTTAAAATCGCTTCGTTAATAAGCCATTCTTTCACGTAAAAAGTAATAAAATAAAAATGGTCATTGCGGGTTATCCGAGATAGACATATGCCCTCGCGGACTTTTTTGTAGACCTGTAGGTGATAAATAATATAGAACATGGATTTGATCTATCATTTAGGGTTCATCTAGCGTTTGCAATTAAAGATCTAAATCTTGAAAATTATCATTTTTCTTTACAACATCATATATGAATTGTAGATCAAAACCACCCCGTCGACACCTATAACTATTAAAAAAACCGCATCGAAATCCGTGGCGTAGTTTTAAACATATACGCATATAAGGGAACAGAGAGCGGAAAGTGACTTGTTTTATACTATGTAATGATGATGTGGCGAGAAAAAGTTCGCCGGGTAGGCTAGTTAATTTATTCGTATTAAAATTGAAAATATTGGCTCTACCACTGTTAATATCGTAGTCAAAGTATGTGTATATTGCAAGGAACTTTGACTACGATATTAACAGTGGTAGAGCCAAGTAGTGCGCTACATGAATGGGCCGGCTCGACCCAAGAAATGAATTACCACGAAATCTTAGAAAGATGGACGTAAAGTGGCTCATGCCGTGTTTCGTTTAGTCAGGAAGGTGCCCGGAGGCCTACTTCCCTTCCCCATTATTTCCTATCCTACTCCCTTAAAGGTCGGTAACGCAACAGTAACACTATATGTGTTGCTGGTGTCCATGGGAGGCGCAGGTTGCTTACCATTAGGCGACAAGCTTTGCCCTCCTATCGCATAAAAAATATATATAATATTTTTATGCTATGATATTTTTTTGAATTAGTTTTTTTTATTTTTATTGATTAAAAATCCATCCTCTAATCCACACGTGTCGGACTTGGCCTGCAGGCTATGTGGAGTTCGGCGAGTTCAGGTCGGAGGGAGGAGCGGGCGGCGTGAAGAAGGTGGGCACGTTCGCGGGCGTGTTCTGTCCCGTCGTGCTGTCCATGTTCAGCGCGCTCGTCTTCATCAGGATGGGTGAGTGGACATCTGCCTAGTAACGATCGGTGAAATGACAGTAGGTGTGTACTAGCTATATAATAAGTATTGCCCAACAGGATACCTAGTGGGCAACGCAGGTCTGCTGGTGACGCTGGGCCAGTTCGCGATCGCGTACCTCATCGTGGTGTTCACCGTCACTTCGATATGCGCCATCTCTACCAACGGGGCCGTGGAAGGCGGTGGGGTCTACTGTATCCTTTGTACCTGTACAACATTTTATCTAGAGTGTGTGAGAACGTATGTTTGTTATTCTTTCACGTAAAGACTACTGAATGAGTTTTGTTGTAACTTTACAATAATATGGCTACATCAGTGTCTGATATGTAAGCTATATTTACCAAGCAAGGAAAACCTCAAACCATTTTAGTAGAGATGTCTTCTGTTTACGGGGACTCTTGCCCTGGTAAAACCATGATTTACAAGTGGCACGACCTCTTTAAACATCGTAGAGACTCTGCCATCGCAAAGACGACCCCAGGCAGGGCGGCCTATTGAAGCGACCACTGCAGAAAACGTCGATAAACTTGAAAAGTTAATGTGAGATATCCTCCTAAAAACCCAATAGTGTTATTATATCATTACGTAGTATAAAACAAAGTCAATTTCCGCTGTCTGTCCCTTTATATACGTATGTATTTCTTTAAAACTACGTAACGGATTTTGATGCGGTTTTTTTTAATAGTTAGAGGGTGTCAACGGGGTAGTTTTGATATATAATTCATATATGATGTTGTGAGGAAAAAAATATAATTTTCAAGTTTTAGCACTTTAATTGCAAACGCTGGCGGAACCCTAAGTGATATATCAAAACAATGTTCTACATTATTAAACAACTTCAGAAGTTCTACAATTAAGTCCGCGAGGGTATATATCTATCTCTTAGGGATAACCCACAATGACCATTTTTATTTTTTTACTTTTTACGAGAAAGAATTAACGGCTTATTTACGCAGCATTTTTAAACATTAAAGCATTAATTATAAATTAATGATGTTTTAAATTAATGAAGAGTTTTCTTATAATCAAGCTGTTTATTTCACACGAACAGTTTCCGTAACACTTGTAGTAAATATGCTAATAGAACTAACCATTAGGCACATACCAACTTAACAATATTAGATCAGTACTACCAACCTTAAATTCAGAACTATAGTAAATGTATAGACATTGTAGATATCTCAACAAATTTTTATCCGATGAAGTGTCTTATACTGTGCCTGTAATATAGATGATCCTGGCCCTTAACAGCAGGCAAATTAAACGAATATTTTCGAAGATATTGCAGTATTAACATAGCGAGACAGCAGTTAAAGCCGATAAATAGCAGAAATTGAACCTCATGATATGCAAAATGTACTCATTTATTACAAAGTTCGCCGGGCAGCTAGTGGGTAATATATAATTTATATATTTCGCAATGTATGTAAGTATTAAGTTACTCTACAAAATGAGAGTGAATAGGCAGTAACTGGAGCTTTACCCTCAACGGCCTCGTCGTCACTTACCATCAGGTGAAACAAAGTCAAGCGCTGCCTAGGTAAAAAAATACCTATAATGTATGTTTAGGTGATTCTTAGAACGAATTTTGAAGTAGATATCTTCAATCGAATGAAATTTTATTTACACGCTAAACTTAGATGATAATATTAATAGTGGTACAGCCAAGCATTTTGCTGACCTCTTAAAAGATCGACGTTAAGTGTACCCGGAGGTCCATCTCCCTTCCCCATCCTACTCCCTCAAAGGTCGGCAACGCAACTGTAATACTATATATGTTGTAAGTATCCATGGGCGGCGCTGGTCACTTACCATCAGGTGACACGCATGCTCGTTTGCCCTCCTATCCCATAAAAAAGTCATTCCAAATCCAGTATGGCGGAATAGATATTTTAAATCCATTTCTACAAAATGGGTATCAAGTCAAAGGGCTTGATAAGAGTAACTCGAAAATTAATGTGACGTCATTCTAAATCCAATGGTGGAATGGATATTTTAATACATTTCTACAATATGGGTTTCCAATGAAAAGGCTTGTTGGGAGTAACACAAATCACAGTAAGTAGTTTTACTAATGCATCACCAGGCCTGCCTAAATTTAAGAAAGATGTACTCTTTTTACATTTAGTATGTTATGCAAATGCATAATAAATATATGCATAATAAATATGTCTGTTACAAAGTTTCACTTCTTTAACGAGGAGGGACTCCATACACTATTTTTTATTTAATACGAAAATTAATAACTTATTTTGATGGATTGAAAACAAAATAGTAAAAATGTATAACTTCATTAATATTATGTCGAGAGCTGCCCGCGCTTTTTGAGCTAACGATAGTTCATCAGGGCTAGGTGTAGTCGCACATTTCCTTAACGAGCGCGCCAGTCATGATCAGCCGCACGCTGGGCCCCGAGTTCGGCGGCGCCGTGGGCACTCTGTTCTTCTTCGCTAACGTAGTGTCGAGCGCGCTGTGCGTCTCAGCCTGCACCGAGGCGCTCGTCGAGAACTTCGGGCCCAACGGTTAGAGAGAGAAATGGAACCCTTTGCTTACAGAGTTTCTTTTTTGTATATAGTGAACGACCTGTCCCAACGTTCAGTCAAAATGCTACCTATATTAACAACTCTTGTTGTAAATTATGCATCGCATAGTATTTAACCGTACGCAGGGTACCTGATGGGGAGCGGCGCGGGCGGGCTGCCGGACGGCTGGTGGTGGCGCCTGCTGTATCGCTCGGCGCTGAACGCGCTGGGGCTGTGCGTGTCGCTGGCCGGCGCGCCGCTGTTCGCGCGCACCAGCCTGGCCATCTGGATCACCATGCTGGTGTGCCTCGCCAGCACCTTCGTCAGCTTCTTTGTCACGCCGCCCTCGCCGGTGAGTCGCCGTCAAATTGCCCGCTCGCGTGCTTCAACATTAGCTACTTACTATTTACTAGCAAAGAACTATAAACGCTAATTTGTTGTGTGCACAGATCGACAAGCCGGACTCCAACCGGCTGGTGAACGTGACGTCGTTCAACTACACGGGGCTGAGCGGCGCCACGCTCAGCGCCAACCTGTACCCGGAGTACGCGCGCGACTATACCAGCCCCGACGGCGAGCTTGCCGACTTCGCGTCCGTGTTCGGCGTGCTGTTCACCGGCGTCACCGGCGTCATGGCCGGCGCCAACATGAGCGGTAGGTGCGGCGGGGTGGCGGCGGGGTGGCGGCGGGGTGGCGGGGTGGCGGGGCGCGGGCGGGCGAGCGGCGGCTGACGGCTTGCGTGTTGCAGGCGAGCTGCGCAACCCGGCGCGCAGCATCCCCTGCGGCACGCTGGCGGCGCTGCTGTTCACGGCGCTGACGTACGCGGCGCTGAGCGTGCTGACGGCCGCCACGTGCACGCGCGAGCTGCTGCAGAACAACTACGTGTACCTGCTGCCCATCAACGTGTGGCCGCCCTTCATAGCGCTCGGTCGGTGTTTATTTGTTCACTTTTAATACGCACAAAGCAAAAAGTGTGTATGTGGAAGTAAAGAAGAAAGCTAAAATTGTGGTACAGGAAAAGAAGAAGTGTATGAAAGAGAAGTTTGACAGAAAGATGTCTTAGAACTTCAGGGCCAATTTAAAACTGTTTTGGAAGCAGGTTAAATTGGTTCGCAGCGGTTCAAGGTCATCTGAGTTGGACGTTATAAGAGCGAAAGATGGACGATTGTTGAGTATTGAAAGGGATGTTCTGCATCGTTGGAAAAGTTACTTCGAAGAACTTTTTAAGTGTAGTGAGGGACATCTTCACAATAATGAGCCCGTGAACCTTCCAACTCCCACTCACTCACAAAACGATGCAGTTCAAGAAATTACGGAAGATGAAATAGTGAATGCAATAAAAAGTACGAAATTGGGTAAGTCTGCAGGGTATGACAGGATAACTACCGAGATGCTGAAAAGTGGCAAAGCAGTCATTGTGCCCTTGCACAAGGGGAAGGGGTCGCGGCAGGACTGCAAAAACTACCGAGGCATTAGTCTTCTCAGTGTTGTAGGTAAATTGTATGCGAAGATTCTTATTGAAAGAGTGACGAATGTAACAGATGAGAAATTGTGGAATGTACAAGCGGGATTTAGGAGAGGAAGGGGGTGCATCGATCAGATCTTCTCTCTACGGACCATCTGTGAAAAACATTTAGCCAAGTCCAAAAAAGTATTTTGTGCATTTGTAGATCTGGAGAAGGCCTATGATCGTGTACCCAGGAATGAATTATGGTCAACGCTGTCGAATACATATGGGGTTGACGAGCGCCTGGTGCGGGCTTTAAATTCTCTATATGAGAATTCTAGAGCCTGCATCAGGGTGAATGGGGCGCACTCAGACTGGTTTAACATCTATAAAGGTGTTCGACAGGGATGTGTTGCGTCACCATGGCTCTTCAATCTCTATATGGATAGTTGTCTGACAAATCTGAAAGAGACTGAATGTGGTTTAAGCATGGAAGAGGTGCGGTGGATGAGGCGAAAGATGTGTGTCAGGATCGTAGCTTGTGAAAAGCCAAAGTCTCTGCCTACCCCCATGGGATACAGGTGTGAGCTTATGTATATATGTATGTTTAATACGCACCCGTATGTATGCGAGTATGTATGTAATCAAACTCTTCGAGCCCGATTTTTCTCTTACTTGGAGCCATCCGATTTCATTTCAACTTTGCACACTTCTCAGAGACCGATGATAATGCAATAGTTTGATCAAAACATCAACTCTCTTACTCTCTTACTCTCGTGCTGTTTCAGAGTTCGCGTGCAAGTAGGACAGATAGAGCGCTCAGCATACTACAACTAATATTTATGCCATTACAATATCTATACCTATATTATAAAGAGGAAGAGTTTGTTTGTTTGTTTCTTTGAACGCGCTAATCTCGAAAACCACCGGTCCGATTTAAAAAAGTTCTTTCAGTGGTATATAGGCCATTTTTTCGAGGTAGGCTTTAGGCTATATTATATTTTCAAATAAATTAGCGATCCTTACTATAAGTCCAAGAATGTTACCCAAAATGTAAGAAAATAAATCGAAAATAAATCTTACTTTGTGAACGCTGAATGATGAAAACTATTGATTCTAGAACAAAACAATGTACTACATTTTTACAGAACTTATAATTGTCTACAAAAAAGGTTGCGACGCTACATGTCTAACTATTGTAGTCTCAGTGGCGCAGTGGCTAGCACCCCGCTTCTGATTCAAGAAGTATTGGGTTCAAATCCTGGCACAAACCAATAAGTTTTTGAAATTTTAGGAAGTTACGTGTGATAAATATCGATGACTGACAACTTTGTGCCCGGTATGGCAATAGGTTCGCCACCTATTCCATTTGGGACGTAAACATAACGGTGAAACGAGGCTTAACAGCCGCTGCCTACACCTTCGGGTAACAATGGCGTGAAGTTATGTTATGTTATCACACAATAAGTGGTTTTTGATTTTTTAAAAACAGTTATAATGATGTCGTTTTAGAATTTCTTTATTTTATACCTTGGTATTAATTCAAAATAAATTACTTCAATAAAAAGGTAGATTCAATACCTTTCTGGAACTTTTTGAATGATTAAATTCGGACATTTAATTCAAAAGATATCGCAAAATACAAAATGTAAGTATTCGTTTCTTAGGCAAATATGTAGTAAAGTACCCGATTATGTGTCCGGACTCAGGACTCTTGGGGTCAGAAAAGGCGACAGCTAGCAGGTAGATTGTTTTATGTTTGATTCTTACAAGTAAAACGTCTCGGTGGTCCAGTGTTTGAGCACTCGGCTTCTTAATCAAAGGTCGCGGGTTCGAATCCGGGCTTACAACGATGAGTTTTTGAATGACTTTGTTTTAGGAAGTTATGTGTGACAAATATCGATGATATAAAACTTTGCGCCCGGTATGGCAATAGGTTCGCCCCCTTTTTCATTTAGAATGTAAACATAACGGCGAAACGAGGCTTAATAGTTGCTGCCTACGCCTTCAATAGGCGTGAAGTAATGTTGTGTTGTTGTTTCTTTCTTTGTTATCATATCGTTCAATAATCAATAATTTAGAATTTGTAGTATTTAATCATCTTTTGGGGTATTTTTATTTTATTTTGTAATACTTATTAGGTGATGTTTTTATAGTATAGGGGGTCAACGAGCAGACGTGTCACCATATAGTGAGCAACAAACGTCGCCCATGCACATATAGCGTATTTATTTCTAATACTTTCGCAAATCTCACTCATAGATTAAAACAACTTTTAGGATTATATCGCGTTTATTTACTATTTATTAACATTAATTACAGTTGCGTGGCCGGCCCTTACAATAGGATATGGTTATGGTCGGGTATGGGATAGGAAGGAGAGGGGGAAAGGAAGTGGGCCTCCGGATACCTTTCTCACCGAGCGAAACGCGGCAAAAGCCACTTTACGTTGATATTCTGAGAGGTCGTGGTATTTCCCCGGTCGAGACGGCTCATTCATGCAGCGAACTGCGTGACTCTACCACTGACAAGGCGTGACTGACGGGTATATTTATAATAATTTCTAGATATCATAAATTTTGTTTTCGTTAATTAACATCTGTGAATTTCGTGTTCCTACATTTATAATACCGTGATATCTTTTAAAATGTAGTGAATTTATTTCGATAAGATTAATACCAAGGTGCAAAATTGACGTCATTTTAATTATAAAAAAACACTCACTGTGGGTTGAGTTTTTATTTACCCAAATACAAAAAAAGTCATAACATTTAAACAACTTTTATGGATTATATCGCGTTTATTTAAAACCTATTTTCTATTTATTTACCGACGTTTCGGACTCTTTACAGAGATCATTTTCACGGGTAAAAATTTTGGACAAAGCCCTGCCATAGCTATTAGTATTATAAAGCGTTGATTGAAGTTGTAAATATTATCAATATCTTGATTTTTAGTGCCCGTTAGTATCAACAGCTAAGTGAGTGAGTCGTCAAAGCCAGTATCGACACGGCATATAATCGTGCCTTATGGCACTTTGTTCTTTCTGCCTACAGCGATAGGGATTTGGCGTAAAGTTATGTATCAGGAACAGTTGGTTTGCATTGAAATAATATTAGTGTTAGATTTATCGAGGAATGCTTTAGGTTATTATTATGGGTAGGACAATAATCTTTTTAGTGGAAAATGTATAAAATATGGCGGTACGAAGTTCGCGCGGTCTGCTTGTAAGTTATACATACATACATACATATAATTATCATATCATAATTTCCGAAAGCGTTTCCTTAAAGTCGTATATCCGAATCGAGCTTAACGGTCGCAGAGTAGCGACGGCTATCATTTTTGTATCGGATGCCGGTCGATCGTCGCAGATAATCATCCGATCGTCCATCGGTGCGAGTGACTCTCTAACTCGGTCGTGTTCGGCAGGTATGTTGATGGCGACCTTCTCTGCCGGCCTGTCCAATCTGATCGGCGCGTCGAGAGTGCTGGAGGCGTTGGCCAAAGACAACATATTCGGTCAGTCGGCTATCAGCATACACAATATATGACGCGTCCCGACGAACGGCACGACAACGTAAAGCCCGTAAACTCGACCCGTCGCAGGTTTCCTGCTGCGGCCGATGGTGCCGCGCTCCGACAACCCGGTGCTGTGCGTCGTCGCGTCCTGGGCGCTGGTGCAGCTGGCCGCGGCCGTGGACTCGCTGAACGTGATCGCGCAGGTGAACTCGGTGCTGTTCATGACGAGCTACCTGGCCGTGAACCTGGCGTGCCTGGGGCTGCAGCTGGCGTCGGCGCCCAACTTCCGGCCCAGCTTCCGGCACTTCTCGTGGCCCACGGCGCTGGCCGGGCTGGCCGGCTGCGCCGCGCTCATGTTCGGGCTGCGCGCGCTGTACGCGTGCGGCGCCGCGCTGCTGTGCGGCGCGCTGGTGGTGGCGCTGCACGTGCTGTCGCCGGCCGCGGCCGAGGCGCGCTGGGGCAGCCTGAGCCAGGCGCTCATCTTCCACCAGGTGCGCAAGTACCTGCTGCTGCTGGACGCGCGCCGCGCCCACGTCAAGTTCTGGCGCCCGCAGATCCTGCTGCTCGTGGCCTCGCCGCGCCACTCGGCGCCGCTCATCGACTTCGTCAACGACCAGAAGAAGGTACTCGCGCTCTTCGTCGCCGTGTGCGCTCGCGACGCTCGAGCATACGGGCTGACGATCTCGCAGTAACCGAACCCTTCTCTAAGTCGGTCCGTCGTGTCGGCAGGGCGGCCTGTTCGTGCTGGGCCACGTGCGAGTGGGCGAGCTGGGCGGCCACGGGGACCCGCTCGCCGCCGAGCATCAGTACTGGCTCCGGCTGATCGATCATCTCAGGGTAACGTGACGCGCCTGCACTCTCCGGCGATCGGTCCGCATCGGAGAGGACGTCTCTAAACGTGGGGTATCGCTCGACACAGGTGAAGGCGTTCGTGGAACTGAGCCTGGCGCCGAGCGTGAGAGAGGGCGCGGCGCAGCTGACGCGGCTGGCCGGGCTCGGCGCCATGAAGCCGGACACGGTGCTGCTCGGCTTCCGGGACGACGCAGCGCCCATCGACTTCTTCAGAGAGTAAGTAGTGAGCTCGCGCCGTGCAGCCGTGTGTGTGTGTGTGTGTGTGTGTGTGTGTGTGTGTGTGTGCGTGCGTGACGTGCCGCGTGTCGCAGGCCGGCGTCCCCGTACCGCACGGAGCAGTTCGAGGCGGCGGGCGCGTTCCCGGCGCGCGCGGGCGGCGCGGGGGGCGCGGGGGGCGCGGCGCGGCTGGGCGCGCGCGAGTACGTGCAGGTGGTGGCCGACGTGCTGTGCGTGCGCAAGAACGTGGCGCTGTGCCGGCACTTCGCGGGCGCGCCGGGGGCGCGAGGGGCGCGGGGGGCGCGGGCGGGGCGCCACCTGGACGTGTGGCTGCTGGAGGCGCTGGCGCCCAGCGCGCGGGAGCCGTTCTCGGTGCGCGGGCTGTTCGCGCTGCAGCTGGCGGCCGTGGTGCGCTCGGCGCGGCGCTGGCAGCACCTGCGGCTGCGCCTGCACGCCGTGCCGCACGGTACGTTCGCGTCTCTCTCTCGCTCTGATCTCTACGATTCCTTATTTATCTTAATTCACATTTGTTCATTTTCTTTCATTTTTACTTCAAATTTTATTTTTTATTACCTTAATTTTATAGACTTTTTCTGCGACGTAGAAAATTTACTGCCGCGATTCGGGAATAGAACCGTGTATCCGCTCATCGACTGAGAGATAAAGATGGAAAGCTTATTCAGTCATCTATCGTAGACGTCAAAATTGTAACAGAGAAAGCGAGTGAGACAATGATTATTCTGTCTTACTGCCCAAGTTTTTCCGTCGAAACTTGGGCAGCGCTGCAGTCCCTCCAGAGATGCCAAAGGTCTGGGAGTACGAATCCCATTCCATTGCAGAAAGGTGACAGACAAGGGGATGTAATTTCCCCGAAGCTGTTCACCGCTGTGTAACGGGTGACGTTACTGGTGCCGATGGATGTTATTTCGTGAGGCGGTGATTCTCCATGGTGGTGACTCTTCAAGATGGTAAATGAGTGGCCGATAAATGAAAGACGTAATAAAGATCTTGTCATTTATTTGTGTCAGCGACAACTGTGTGTCGCTGCACACCGACCACTACAGCATACTGTGGGTACAGTGGTTATATACTATTGAGGGCACGTACATGTACGTGCCACGAGGTGTAGTATCCCTTACAGCTGCATCAGAGGACGTATTCAAGCTCCTGGATTGGTCTGGACTAGGCATCAACATCAACGGCGAATACATCACTCACCTTCGATTTGCCGACGATATCGTGGTCATGGCAGAGTCACTGGAGGACCTTGGTGTGATGCTCAAGGATCTTAGCGGATTTTCCCAACAAGTAGGTCTCAGAATGAACATGGACAAAACCAAAGTAATGTTCAATGCCCATGTCATTCAAGCACCGGTTACTGTTGGCGATGCGATCCTCGAAGTTGTCGACCACTATGTTTACCTAGGACAAACAGTCCAGCTAGGTAGTGCCCACTTCGAGAAAGAGATAAACCGACGGATTCAACTCGGTTGGGCAGCGTTCGGGAAACTAAGGGAAATCTTCTCGTCCAAAATCCCACAGTGCCTGAAGTCTAAGGTCTATGACCAATGTGTGTTACCAGTGACATACGGAGCTGAGACGTGGTCTCTGAATGCTGGCCTCATGACGAAGCTCAAGGTCGCTCAGCGTGCTATGGAACGAGCTATGCTTGGAATCTCTCTGCGCGACAAAATCCGCAATACGGAGATGCGCAAGAGATCTGGCGTGACCGACATAGCCCGGAAGGCTAGCACGTTGAAGTGGAGATGGGCTGGCCACATCGCTCGACGAACCGATTACCGCTGGGGTAGACAGGTGCTCGAGTGGCGACCACGTACTGGTCAACGCGGATTAGGCCGTCCCCCCACTAGGTGGACCGACGACCTGGTGAAATCCGCGGAAGGCCGATGCTGGTATGGACCTGCATGGTTGCACAAGACCGGCAGTTGTGGCGCTCTATGGGGGAGGCCTACGTCCAGCAGTGGACCTCGAAGGGCTGATGATGAGACGAATATATAATTGTATTAAGTGCGATTATTCGGTATAAATTATGTTAAAATTCGAGATATCGCGATAAAATCCGAGAAGTGTGTTCCGTCGTCACGTATAATATTTCGGACACCAGTGAATATTATCGAATCAGCTCTACAGTTGATGTGTGTGTAGATGCGGAATGCGGGGGCGAGCGGGGCAGTGCGGAGCGCGGCGCGGGGGGTGGCGAGGGCGGCGCGGGGGGTGGCGAAGGAGGTGCGCGGGGTGAAGAGGGGGGCGCGGCGCGGGGGCTGCGCGCGCGCCTGGAGCAGCTGCTGCGCGTGCTGCGGATCGACGCGTCCGTGCACGTGGTGAGTGTGGCGCTGTACATACATACGACGACTCCACACAAGTACCGCGCCCGTTCACTCGAGAGAGATATTGTATTGGCAGGTGGAGGACTGGCCTAAACTGGACGAGATCAGCAGGTTCTCAGACGACGATGAGGAAGACACGTATCGACGTGTACCCCTCAACTATTTGCAAATGTAAGATACTATCAAAGTTATTTTACAAAACTCGAAAGTGGTTCGAATAAAATTACTGTTCGCTTCTTTTACTATGGATAATACTTTAGCGGTGACGCTCCAGTGATGGAAGTTTCACCTGTCGCCTCGTTTCTCATAGAACCGATGTGACTCCGCTCTCAGTGGGCGTTTT
Source organism: Euproctis similis (assembly GCA_905147225.2). Taxonomy (NCBI): domain Eukaryota; kingdom Metazoa; phylum Arthropoda; class Insecta; order Lepidoptera; family Erebidae; genus Euproctis; species Euproctis similis. The sequence goes on from LR990106.1 coordinate 231,662, forward strand.
GATGACACAAGAATCGTACCGGCCAAAAGGTTTTGGTAAAAGTTCAAATTATTGTATTGTATACATGTTATGTAGATATAGTTTCTCACATTTCGTTACTCTGTGTGGTATTTCGCTATCGTACATATAGATACATGTGTATGTGGTGACGAGTAGCGAGCGCGTTGTTTGTGCAGAGTGAACAATATCATACGACACCGGTCCGGCGAGACGGCCGTGACGTTCGTGCAGCTGCCCGAGCCTCCCCCCGCCGCGGCCCTCGCGGGGCCCTCCGGGGACGCCCTCGCGCACAACTATCTCAAGGTAACCGACTCTCCTCTCACCGGAGCGTACAGCTCCTTGTGACTCATGATAAACCTCCCGTATGTGTGTCTCTGTCCACGTGCGGCTAATCCGCCAGTGTGCCTGCAGGTGCTGGACGAGTTCACCAAGGAGCTGCCGCCCACCATCCTGGTGCGCGGGCTGCAGTCGGTCACGTCCACGGCCCTATAATGTGGCCCCACCAGCCTCCCCTCGTATGGCCCCACCAGCCGCCCCTCGTGTGGCCCCACCAGCCGCCCCTCGTGTGGCCCCACCAGCCGCCCCTCGTGTGGTCCCACCAGCCGCCCCTCGTGTGGCCCCACCAGCCGCCCCTCGTGTGGCCCCACCAGCCGCCCCTCGTGTGGCCCCACCAGCCGCCCCTCGTGTGGCCCCACCAGCCGCCCCTCGTGTGGCCCCGTGGTTCGACGGAGGCCCACAACTATACGCAGGGCCCGACCATTGATTGATGTTAACGTTTTTATATAAGATAGACATAATTATTCTTTGTTTCAGTTTTAGATGTTGTTCTTATTACTTGACCAGTATTTTCGATGTCACATAGAAAGAATATCGCAGTTTGTTTTATTATTTGTTTATTTTTTCAATATTGCCTGAGTGTGTCGTTATAACTAAGTAATCATTGAAGAATCTTCGAGGAGCTCAAACAGGTAACACGGGTAAACCTCTCTCTGCGACACTTTTCAATTCGTCTTTATGAGAATCGTTAGATATTAATTAATTTATTGATGTATTTGCAATATATTGTAGCGCAATTAATTTAGATAGTGAAATATGTTTTGTTTGAATCGAGGCCTTATCGTTTAGGATATAAGATTGAAAACAAAATGACCGAATCTAACGTTAGTCGAATGTGATGTGTAACATCTACCACGTCATCGATCAATTTATCTGTCCTATTTTGATCATTATTTTTTGTTTGACAATGTAATCTAATAATGTTTTAAATTCACATGTTTGTCTGTCACAAACGCAACGTTGTGACAGCCCCAGGTGGCGCGTCGTTACGACACCGCCTGCCCCGCCTGCGCTCGTCGCTCTAATCAAATAGCGCGCGCTTCTCTATTCTTCTAAAACACGTTTCCCTTTTACGAAATCTATGAGAACTTGTAACCGAGAGCAAAGATGTTACACATCAATAATTATAATATGTGGTAAGAACAAAGACTTGAAGACACGCGCATATCACTAGTAGTAGTATAGTATAGGGCGCCGACTGACCTACTCCTATGTTGAGGAGTGTAATGCGAATATAAATATAATGTGTATGTACTAGTAGTACTTACATATCGTGAGAGCAGTGAGCATGAAATGTGCTGATAGACTGGTGTGCGTGTCGAGATATGCGAATATTTAATGATTGGATACAAGCAGACCAAACTGTTAGTAACGCCTCAATGTTACCGCATCTAAATGCCAATGCGCTGCGGACCACTTCCTCGTAACCAGCCGAAATTGTGATGTTTTCACTCCAAATTACTGTAAAGTATTAATTAATTTTATACATTTTTATACTCTGATGGCCGGCCTCGGGCCATACCCCTTAGACGTAGGTGTGTAACGTGTCTGACGCCGCAGTCGCTGTAGTCGCGCGTAGTCGGTAATAGTACCGGGCTCTCCAAGCCCGATACTATTACCCACTACTACTGGAGTTATTTATGGACTCATCATTGGATTGTGGACTCATCATGGTTATTGTGACCAGAGCCCATGCATGTAGGTATCCCTTAATGACAATTATTGAGCCACAATAATAAAACATTTTTAGAACATGACCTGGTACTGGCACACAACGCGAACAGCAACATTTGTATGATAATATGGCTCACACACAGTAGCACCACTAAATAGTTTCATATAGATCTAAATACTTTTTATGATATGATTATAATTACCTTTTGATATGTGATATGACAATAAATCATTTTAATATATTTTACACATTCATTGTGTGTATTATTTATAATGCTTGCTTGTGGGTATGTGTGTTTCCTTCCTCCCGTGTCCTCCTGTCCAGTATTTATTTCGCTGCACATTTGTGAACTATTCCTTTGCACTGGAGAGCTAATGGTACATCGGCGGCAAATGTCCATTTGAGGCGCGAGTCGTTGACCATCTGGTGAGCAGGTCAGCCGTGTGCGCCTTTTCTCATAATGCACAGTTGCGTTGCGGCCTTTGAGATATGATGGTGAGGGTTCTCCTGCCTGGTGTGGTGATGGTAAGTAACCAGCGCCGCCCATGGACATTGCAACACATATAGTGTTAAAGTTGCGTTGCCGACTTTTAAGGGAGTTAGACCTCCGGGTACATCTCTTACCGAACGCAACGCGGCATAAGCCACTTTACGTCGATTTTCTGAGTGGTCGTGGTATTTCACTAGTCGAGCCGGCCCTTTACGGACTGCTCGGCTGTTCCACTGTCGAGTGGTAGATTCGTGCAGCTAAGTGCGTGGTTGTGCCAATGCTTCCCATCAAACCGAACTTATTGATTTAATTCAATTAAATGAAACAGCCATTAGGTATATAATTGTGTATGTATACATTATAGGTCCCCTTTATTGTTTTAGTCAGTACAGTAGGGGGACGTCATATAATATAAGAGATTTATAAATCTCACACTACGTGGAAGTTTCGGTCAGAGATTTCAAAGAATGGACTTCTGACCGCTGATCAGGTGGCACCTCATCACTTCGGAACTCGCGTTCGATATCCTGGAGCGTTCTGTCCTTAGTCTCTGGCAATACGAACCAAGATACGATATAACAATACGTCAACACACTCGCATATATCAAGTAGGCGCCGTATATCTTCACCGTTCGGTACAAAAGCAGCACAGTTTTCACAGTTATCAAGAAATTCAACGAATAAAACAAGGCGCTTATGCCTCCCGCCAAACTTTTGTACTGCATCGAAAATACCTCCCCGGCAATGACCATCGGGAGGGACAGGGAGCCCGTCACCACCGAGAACGTGTGAACGTGTATGAGCACGGCGCCCACCGCGGCGCTGTCGTACGGCGCCGAGCCGCTCAGCCGCAGGTACGTGTGCAGCGCGGTGGCCGCGAGGGCGGCGATGTTGAGCGCCAGCGTCCAGAACAGCATGGTGCGGCGCCGCACCCGCCGCATCAGGTACACGGCCAGCGAGTTGGACGCGATCCTCTGCACGTCCATGGACACGACCAGCAACGTGTCGTACGTGCTGTTGCCCATCACGTGATGGAAGGTGTCCAGGGTGAACGCCGACAGAACGTTGATGCCGCCCCAGTTCGCGATCATGTACATGTGGACCATTATAAATATGGGTTTGTAAAACTCTTTTTTCTTTATGGTACACATAAAATAAACTAAACTATTTCTTATTTTCCTTCCGCGGGAAATTCCCGTGTCGATCTGAGCGGTCGCGCTTTTTATTAATTGGCTGGTTTCAATAATTTTTTTCAGTTCGAGTTCTTCCGAATCTCCTCTCAACCAATGAAAAACTCGTTCGCAGTCTTCGTATCTCCCTCGCTGCGCTAACCAAGCAGGTGACTCTGGCGAGTACAGAATGATGACAAGATTCATTAAAGATATCACCGTACAGACTACTGCAGTTGTTTTCCATGAAAGGTAGATTCCTAATATGTGTACTGCCAGAGTCATCACTGACATGGAAAGTCCCACAGTTGAGAGGAACGCACCCCTATAACTCGGACTGGTGTATTCTCCTATTAATATAGGCCCCAATGACGTACTCATGCCCATGGAGAAGCCCTGCAAGAGTCTCGCGATAAGTAACCAGGTCACGTTCTGAGCGGCGACGATACACAACCATCCGACTATTGCGATCGCTATACTGATAATGTTGGCTGCTTTTCTTCCACACATAGCCATGATGGTGGGGACTGTGAAGTTGCCCAGTAAAAGGGCAAATCCGGGCAGTACCGCTGAAAATAAATAAAGGGTACCTGTAAGTAAGCTAATAATTGAAAAAAATGAGATACTGGTTTATAATGTGTTACTCAGATTAATAAATAATAAAAACTACGTAAGGGGCCGTCCATTAATCATGTGAGGTTAGAAAGGGGGGGGAGGGGTCAGACAAAAATCACGACATATCACGAGGGGGGAGGGGGTCTAGTAAGATATCACGCGTATTTATTTTTTCCACCTTATTATTAGAATAAAATAGATTGGTGTGAGCCCAGAATCGATCCCACGACTTTCTGATTCAGAAGCAGGCCGCTCGAGTACTCGACCAGTGAGGTTGCTGATGAATTAAAAATAGTACTCTAAAAACTTTAAGATTCTTTGTATGTACTAAAAATATACCTGATGTTGTATAGGCGGTGTGGGGGGGGGGTCAGTTTTAAATCTCACCACGTATCACCATGGGGAAGGGGGGTCAAAAAAATGATGAAAAAAATCACACACATCACGTGATTAATGGACGGCCCCTAATTAAGACACCATAAATTATTGGTACACGTATACCACGACCCGACGCCTTAATCCAGAAGTGTTGCGGAACAGTTTGTTACATCAGTGATGGCGGTCAAAGTGGCCATGATTATTAAAAATTACTTTAAAATAAAAAAGTTAAACCGACTTCTATAAACGTAAACCACAAAATCTTCAAGTAAATGAGTAACAGTACCTTCATAACTAAAAAGCGATAAATAACCAAACTTACTATTTTGTATACTTAATACAAAATACAAAACGTAATTAATTTATAAAGTAATATTTAACTATTCAAATATTTACAATTGTCATTTATTTTTGGAGTCGGTGCCAGGTGTCGGAAGCTCAAACTATTAAAAAGATATGAAGGTCCAAAAATCGTAAACATTCATATTGTCTGACTGACGTATAGTAGCTATACCTAACTTACTTCCAGACGACTTAGGAGGAACAGTTGAGTCGAGGACGGTATTTGGTCATAGAAAGTGTATCACTTTCTATGACCAAATTGAACGAGTACTTGAGGAAGTTGGTCATGTTAGGCGCCTTAAAAACCGATGAACGTGTGTGACAAGAGCTATAAAGGCTACAATAGAGATGCGAGTGAGGTGTGTAAGTATCGTGCCTCATGGCGCTTTGTTCTCTCTGCCTACCCTGCAAGGGACTTGGCGTAAAGTCATGTATGTGGCATTAGCATGCACGTTCAATTTTACAAGTAGAGCTCGTTGTTACCATGTCGCATTATACATTTATACAGGGCTCAGAGCATCACAGAGTATTGAGCACACGCCGGAACCTGATGTTATATAAGCTAATATTAGTGCACGGACATCAAGATATTTAACGGCTTAAACTAAAGGATGAAGATTTCCTCACGTTCCCAACGTTTATATCCTCCTTCTTGATAAAAACTTACCTACTATAGTGATGTAACGAATATTCGTATTCGCGAATATTCGCATGTTTTTGGGAATTCGCATTCGCAAGGAATATTGCAAATGTTTGGCGAATGTTTTTAGTAACAAAAAATAAAGAAATTATATATAGCAAGATGATACGAAAAATGATCTTTAAATTTTGTTTAATATTTGACTCTCCTAGATTAGTATAAAAAGGATTGTATTATGGATCAGCCATTAGTTATATAAAAAACGGGACGTCAAGTAACTTGCGGGTTAGGCAGAGAGAACAGAGCGCCATAAGGGACCATTCATACACGCCTCACTCGTTTCTCTGAGTTTCATAATTCTTGTCATACACGGTCATCGACCTTTAAGGCTCACATTACATCACCTACCTCCAGGACTCGTTCTGTTTGTATTTAGTGGCGGTCTGCGTATCCTACATTCATCCGATTTTGCATTGTATCATCTGCTGGGTCAATCTGGCAACATTCTTTCGTTGTATATTTCCGAATCATCGGAGTATGCCCTTTCTTACTTTAACATCGACACTCTCATTCGATAACTTCTTCCTTCCTCACAACCTTTTTTCCGACGGGGTAAGCGAGAGTCACTCTACAGATTTTGCGCAGTACCCTCATTTCGACTGCGGTTATCCTTTCGTGCAAACCCTGCTATACCCAACTCAATCGATTTTAATCAGATTTACATACCGTATGCAGTTTGATCCAACTTAAAAGTTCCAGTTCATTATTACACTACAAAGTCACTGTCCGCTGTTTGTCCCCTTAAATTCTTATATCTTTAAAACTACGCAATGGATATTGATGCGGTTTTTTTAAATAGTTATAGGGCGTCGACGGGGTGGTTTTGATATATAATTCATATATGATGTTATAAAGAAAAAATTATAATTTTCGAGGTTTAGAATTGCAAACGCTGGCTGAACCCTAAATGATAGATCAAAACAATGTTCTATATTATTTAACACCTACAGAAGGTCTACAAAAAAGTCCGCGAGGGCATATGTCTATCTCTTAGGGATAATCCACAATTACCATTTTTATTTATTTACTTTTTAGAGAAATAATTTGTTATTTAAGAAGCGATTTTAAACATTACAGCATTAATTTTCATCCAATTTAGTGTCTTAATTGTTGTGCATGTAATATAGATGATCCTGGCCCTTTACAGCCTATAGTTTAAACGAATATTTTCGAAGATATTCCAGCATTAACATAGCGGAACAGTAGTTAGAGCCGATTAATAGCTCAAATTGAACCTCACGATATTTTATTATTTCTTTGTTTATGGGATAGGAGGGCAAACGGGCAGGCTTGTCACCTGATGGTAAGCAACCAACGCCGCCCATGGACACCAGCAACATATAGTGTTACTGTTGCGTTGCCGACCTTTCAGGGATAGGAAAGGACAGGGAAGGGGGGTGGGCCTCCAAAATTTACTCATTTACTACTTTTGATGGGAACAAAGTTCGCCGGGTCAGCTAGTAATATATAATTTGAATTATTGTATTTATTATATACATATTTGGATCATTTCTTGAAAAGATGTGTTTTGACTATTAAACACAGAGAGTGAAGGAGCAGGCATTCAGTGCAGTGTAATAAATCGACGACCTTGCAAGTGGCCACGCCTTCCTAACTATCGTGCCCTGAATATCGTGTGGTGTAACACCCCCTTTAGTACTTACTTTACTCATCAATCGAAAACTACCCACACTAGTTAACTGTTAATAAATTTCTTATGGAGGTGTGTCGCGTGTGTGTTTTGCTACACTATCAACCAGCTCAGATTAAGCCACGGGCAGAAGCTAGTCTTCAATAATGCATCAACTTGCATGCATGTATTACCTTTAAGATATAGGTGACATACCTATCCAGGAGGCGGTGTCTTCGTCAAGTTGTATTGTGGAGCCGGCGCGCTTGAGCTGCGGCAGCAACACCGCCGTGTAAGACATCACCAGACCGAACTGGCCCACGTTGGCGGACACGCCTGCCGTCACTAGGCACTGTAGGTAGGCACCACACACTGGCCGATGAGATCAAATACTCCAATACAAATTTAAATTTCGATAGGGCAATGTAGATATATTGGAACAAAAGCAATGAAGCCACTGTGCTTTACGTAACTACACATCTGTGATTACATAATGATAACGCACTATTGCCTACAGACTACGTAGGTATAGTACCCGTATATGTCGTGGACTTATCGTGGAATTGTCTACCTTTTGAATGGTCGAGAACTTCATGGATGTAGTGGTCACCTTTCATGATGTGTACCAATTCGTTTGACCAGATCATTAAATCATGAACATACCGCGTTTCATTTCCCCCTTCCCCATTCTATCCCACTTCCGACTTTTCCAATCCCAATTTTAATGCCTATGCGTACCATCAATCCTACGTGTTTGCCGCCCGTTATGGCAAAAAAGTGGATCTTCTAATCTCTTAAATTTTGTAAACGTTTATCGCCCCCGGGCCATGCCACGCGATAATAATAGGTACACAACATCCGTAACATATAGGTACCTACTAGTAGCATATGAACCGTTCAATTTAATAGCTGCCTAAAAAAAAATCTTAAACATAATATGACTCCACACCTTTCTCTACCAGAAAGTGTAGATAGCGAATTTTATGTGACATTATTGTAAACTCCTACTCCAAAATTATTATTATTTTTTAATAATTACTTGACAGTCAGTGAATGTTTCACCTGCTGTGAATGTAACTTGTGTGACCTGGCGGTGCACGGTGCTAGTGCCAACTGCTATTTTATTTTCTGCATTTCGATTAAAAGATCAAGGCCGAGCCGAAAATATAATTCAGATAACGCATAATTTTGGTGTAAACAGTGGAGAGTGAGCGCGGCACTGAATGTGGTGATACGTAGGAATGGTAAATACCAGTTATCGCAAGATCATTTCATTACATAGTATAAAACAAGTCACTTTCCGCTGTTTGTCCCCTTATATGCGCATATCTTTAAAACTACGCAACGGATTTTGATGCGGTTTTTTTAATAGTTAGAGGGTGTCAACGGGGTGGTTTTGATCTAATTCAAATATGATGTTGTAAAGAAAAAAATGAAAATTTTCAAGATTTAGCACTTTAATTGCAAACGCTGGCTGAACTCTAAGTGATAGATCCAAACAATGTTCTACATTAGTAAACAACTTTAGAAGGTCTACAAAAAAGTCCACGAGGGCATACGTCTATCTCTTAGGGATAACCCACAATGACCATTTTTATTTTTTACTTTTTACGAGAAATAATGGGGTATTTACGAAGCGATTTTAAACATTACAGTATTAATTTCCATCGAATTAAGTCTTAAATAGATCGTGCATGTAATATAGATGATCCTGGCCCTTTACAGCATGCAATTTAAACAAATATTTTCGAAGATATTGCAGTATTAACATAGCGGGACAGCAGATTATACTTTTGATGCGGAACAACGTTCGCCGGGTCAGCTAGTGTGTTATAAATACATAAATACAAAGCGAAAGACAAGCGCGTGTTCATTACTTATTAAGGGTACCGGTAGACTGAATATCATAAGCCTTGACAAGGTGCGCCAAAATTGCTACATTATATCAGTAGGTCCTGCCGATACCTATATATTGTTCAACAATAACAATAATACAACCGGAACAATACCTGCGACAAGTCTTTACTATTATGGCAAACATGTAACGATAACTTTAGTTAATTTTAACTGAGATTATCCTGTTTAATTTAGACACTTACCAACCTATACCTAGGACTATTATGAGTAAGTAGGCACTACCTACTTGACTAAGACTGCCGACATGTACTACATATAAATAAGTAGATATTTTATCAGTTTTGAACGGTATGTTATAAGGAAACACCGTGATACAAAAATTTTTGTTTTAGAAAAGGATTGCTGCAAGCTGGCTAAAATAACGTTTGTGTTTTGAAATAAAGTCAAATGACAAATACTGTATGTAGGTAATAGCAGGTATCTAATATGAAAAAGTCGATAAACTTACTTGTTTTGTAAACGGTGTTATCCATGCGTCCATAATGTTGTAATTGTTTAACTTGAATCGCACTTTCACCAAACAAACATATTTAGTATGTTCGCCTGTCGATAATCTACGTTTTGGCCACAATCATAAAACTATATTATTTTGACCATTATAAGTATGTATGTGGGGTCGTAAACAGTTTTAATTTGTAGTTTCGTGTTGTGACTCGCCATCTGCCGCCAGAGCGCGCAGTGCTAATGAAACGTCGTCGTCGAGTGTGAATTGTTATTAATATATTATATTATTATTATGTTTTCGCGGTAAACTGAGTGGAGTATCAAGTTAAAAGCAGTCTGCAGTACCAATTGAGTATGTATATATGCACACACTCGTGAAGCTTGTTAATAACATATTCCGGCAACTGTATGCAATATTTTAGCTAAATCTATAAAAAATAAAACAGTAAAAACTTCATCGCTTCACGTATTGCGTTGTCTGAGCTCAGCAGAAAACTGGGTTCGATTTGCAGACAAGTTTTTAAAATATTTTAGTAGGTAATAGGTATATATGTATATTTATTGTGCAGACAGGTGTACGACGCGCTGCTGACTGGTAGGAGTGTTGCTCAAGGTCAGTGTAGTGAATGTATACGAATGTATATGAATTAGGACAGTGCTTTGATTTATAGATATTAATAGGAATCAATTAACGTAAAGGTCAAAGCACAACTTTTTAGGAGAGCCAAAAGAACATTTTTTTTATGGGATAGGAGGGCAAACGAGCAGGCGTGTCACCTGATGGTAAGCAACCAACGCCGCCCATCCACACCAGCAACACATATAGTGTTACTGTTGCGTTGCCAACTTTTAAGGGATAGGGGAAAGAAAAGGATGGGGAAGGGGGTGGGCCTCCGAGTACCTCTCTCGCCGAACGAAACGCGGCATGAGCCACTTTGCGTCAGTCTTCTGAGAGGTTGTGGTATTTCACCGTTCGAGCCGGCCCATTCATGCAGCGAACTGCTTGGCTCTACCACTGTTAAATTAGTGAAAACTTTTTATACTGATTTGTTCGTAGCTTTTTGTCATTTAACGATCTTTAGGGTGTCATCTTTAGACAAAGTTTCTTTGAGTTTTCTTGTCTTTAAAACTAAACTAAAAGATTTTTTGATTCCCGTAGAAAAAAAAAAGCTTAGTTATCCTTTACTAAGTCTATTGCGGAATCTTTTCAAAAATGGTATCTTGATACACTTGTGCCGATGTTTTTATACCTTTTTCACAAAAATATGGCTCAGTCACTCCTTCGTAGCTAACACCCCACCAAAGCATCACTGAAGTCGGGTAATGCCCACGTTGCACTCTGTCAACTAATTGGGAAGCTTCCTTAGAGCTTTGAGCATAAATACGGTCATTTTGTTTGTTAAAATGTTGCTCAATTGTAAAAACTTTTTCATCCGTAAACAATATTTTTCTGTGACCTCCCTTTGCGTACCGCTTCAGTAGTTGTTTAGATTTGAACACCCTATTCTTTTTTAAATTATCAGTTAATAAATGACCAGTGCACCTCTTATAGGCTGCAAGTCCCAGTCATCTTTTAAAATACGTGACATTGTTCTAGGTGCTATCTTCATCTCCCGAGATAAAATCTTTTGCTTGCGGACAGGAGTTTTTCGAATTCTTTCCCTTACTGCTTTGACCACTTTTTTCGTACGAACACTACGTGGACGATCAGGTCTTTTTCAGTCACAAACAGAGGAGGTCTCATTGTACCTATTAATAGCTCGGTACACAAACATTTGACTAATACCAAGTTTGAGAGAGAGAGCCAAGAGAGTGTTACCAAGAGAGTTTTAAAAATTGCATTCTTACTTTGTGTAATGCAATCACAGTGATTCGGTTCTCTTTATCACCCCACTCCATTTCAATATCGCAAAATATTGTACAATGTAATGGCGCCAAAACGAGAAAACACAATGAACATACATACATAACTTCACGCCAAATCCCTTGCGGGGTAGGCAGAGAGAACAGAGCGCCATAGGGCAAGATTCTTACACGCCTCACTCGCTTCGTTGACTTTCATAACTCTTTTCATGCACGCGCGTCGGTTTTTGAGGCTCTTAACATCACCTTCCTCCAGAACACATTCTATTTGGTCATGGAATGTGTGTCTTGGCCGTCCTCGACTCCTACATCCATCCGCTTTTGCATTATATATCTGCTTAGTCAGTCTTGCATCAACCATTCTTTCTACATGTCCGAACCATCGGAGCATGCCCTTTCTTACTTTTACACCGACACTCTTTTTCAGTAGAGAGGTAGAGCCAAGCAGTTCGCTGCATGAATGGGCCGGCTCGACTGGTGAAATACCACGATCTCTCAGAAGATAGACGTAAAGTGGCTCATGCCGCGTTTCGTTCGGTGAGAGAGGTATCCGGAGGCCCACCCCCCTTCCCCATCCTTTCCTGTCCCCTATCCCTTGAAGGTCGGCAACGCAACAGTAACACTATATGTGTTGCTGGTGTCCATGGGCGGCGTTAGTTGCTTACCATCAGGAGACACGCCTGCTCGTTTGCCCTCCTATCCCATAAAAAAGGCGCCGGGTGATGATGGAATTACTACCAAGCTTCTGAAATGAGGAGGCTTTTCAATTCTGTTGTGCTCGGGGCGACATTCCAGAGGCTTGGACCATCAGTATGGTGGTGCTGTTTACAAGACCCACTCAAAAAACTTTTTTTTTATGGGATAGGAGGGCAAACGAGCAGGCGTGTCTCCTGATGGTAAGCAACTAACGCCGCCCATGGACACCAGCAACACTCCTTTTGTTTGCCAGTTTGCCCTCCTATCCCATAAAAAAAAAAACCAACTTCCTTCCTTACAACCTTGTTTTCTACGCGGTCAGCGAGAGTCACTCCGCAGATTTTGCGTAGTGCCCTCATTTCTACCGCATTTATTCTACTTTCATGCACACTCTGCCATACCCAGCTCTCGCTTCCATAAGTTAGCGTTGGGATCATGACTGCATTGTGGATTGCTAGCTGGGCTTTTCTGCTAATGTTTTTTGCGCCCAGGAATCGCCCAACGCTCCATTTACGCTATTTCCTATCGCCACTCGTCTTTCTACATCCGCGGTGTACCTTCCATCTGTGCTAAAAGCGCATCCAAGATATACAATTTCATTCACCTGTTCCTTGCATCTGTTCTGGATTCCTCCCTTTCAAACACCATAACTTTTGTTTTCGTCGCATTCAACTGCAAGCCTTTAATCATGCAATCATCTTTCATAGTAGTGACTAGTATTTGCAGGTCCGACGGCGATTCGGCTAGAAGCACGGCGTCATCTGCGTAAAGTAGGCAGCTCACAACTAGGTCACCCATTCGCATCCCTACATCCATCGATCTCACTCTCTGGAGACAACTGTCCAGGTACAGGATGAACAGTCGAGCGGACAGCACGCAACCCTGTCTGACGCCGATATTGACGTCAAACCAGGGGGACAAGCCGCCGTCAACACGCACACACGCTGTGCAGCCCTCATAAGTGGACTGCACAGCGCGCAGCAGTGCCCCGCTCACCCCGTAGCCTGGGAGTATGCCCCACAGATCCTTTCGTAACACTCTGTCAAACGCTTTTTTCAGATCCACAAAATCGCAGAAAACCTTCCGGTTAACAGCCAGTTGTTTCTCCACGATGTTGCGGAGAGAAAAAATCTGATCCATGCCCCCTCGTCCGCTTCTAAAACCACCCTGAGCCTGCTACAACACTCCATCAGATATCACCCTCATTCTCCTTTCAATAGTTTTCCCATACACTTTTGCTGCTAAACTAATCAAACTGATGGCCCTGTAACTGGAACACTGCATACGTGATCCCTTACCTTTATACAAGGGCACAATGACAGCGCGCCTCCAGACCATGGGAACCTTACCCGACCTCCAGCACAGATTGCTCAAGGTCAGGAAAGCGTCCCGGATACAGGTTCCACCGTATTTAATCATTTCAGCAGACATCATATCAATTCCAGCTGCCTTACCATTTTTCATACTTCGTATCGACCATTCAATCTCTTCCATAGTAATGTCCTCGTCAGATGTTGGCGCAGCGGTGTCAGCCGTAGGCTCACCCGCGGCGCCCACATCCGGAACATACTCGTACATTTCCCCAAAATACTCACTCCACCTGCCCAATACATCGCTTGGGTTTGCAAGAATGTCACCAGTCTTAGACATAATTTTGTCCATTCTGGATGTTGACGAAGAACCCCGAGACTTTCTAACTTCCCTCCAGAAGAGTTTGTTATTCGACTCGAAGTTCTCCGTCAACCTCACTTCCTCATTCGCAACTAGTCTTTCACGCTTCTCTTTCACTAAGGCTTTGGTAACATTCCTGCAGCGGCGGTAGGTTTCATACTTTTTCTCTGTCATACTATCATTCTGATTCAAACTTGAGACATAATCCAAGCATGCTTTTTTCTTTCTTTCTTACACTTCTTTCTTACACATACAAGTACAGGAATAACTCAACTTAACTAATTCAGTATTAGAATTGTAAAACATGTTTAGTAAACATTTACTCTAGTAATTAGTAAGATAATACAATGCAATATGTAGCAGGTCAAATAATGGCTTTTTTAATTCTATTTTTATTACTGTACTAGCTGACCTGGCGAACCTTGTTCCGCATCAAAAGTAATAAAGTAGTAAAATTTGGATCTTGAAAATTTCAATTTGTCAGCACGCGTCTTGACGCGGAACGCAACTGCTATATCCCGCTATGTTAATACTGTAATATCTTCATAAATATTCGTTTAAATTACATGCTATAAAAAGCACTATTTAAGACGTTTAACTGGATGAAAATTGATGCTGTAATGTTTAAAATCGCTTTGTAAATAAGCCATTATTTCTCGTAAAAAGTAAAATAATTAAAATTGTCATTGTGAGTCGTCCCTAAGAGATAGACATATGCCCTCGCGGACTTTTTTGTAGACCTTCTGAAGGTGTTTAATAATGTTGAACATTGTTTTGATCTATCATTTAAGGTTCAGCCAGCGTTTGCAATTAAAGTGCTAAATCTGGAAAATTATTATTTCTTTCTTTAAACATCATATACGACGACGATTTTCGTCGGAAACAGTGACCTGTGTACAACTGGGGTTCTGAAAGTTCAAGAAAAGCTGCTATTTCTCGCGGGATACTGCCAATTTTATTAGCACACATAGACTGTCTGATACACTTTTCGTTGCGATATTATAGAAAAAATCTATCGATTGGAGTGTTAGGCGGGCGTAAGGCTTGATATTTCTCAATAATTGTCACGTATTCCTTGCGAATGACGAAATTGCGGTCTATTTATGTCTTTGTGTTAGGTAAACTCAACAGTAACTCATCAGAATGTTTCTCAATGTGTTTGACATTAAGTTGTGTTAATTCATTAGTTCGACATGCTCCGTTTATTCCAATGAGAAGAACAACCTGTAACATAAAGAGTATTGTGGTACATAAATTAATAAAATTTATATGCATACATAATTAATTGTAGATACTGAATGTGCAATTGACTTACTTTTGCCGCCAAATACACGGAATCAGGTGCCTCGTTAAGAAACTTTTCAATTTCAGACGCATTAAAAACCTTAGATTTTTTCGGCTGATGACCAGATGAGGCTCTTTTTAAAAATGCCACTAATTTAGGATAGGTGTCGATATGTATGTCTTTTTTCATCTTTAATGTTGCTTTCAGCATTGAATACGTACTCCATAGAGTGCTTGATTTCTTGGTCTCGGATAATTCAATAAAATATGCCAGCAAAACGTTTTCTGAGAAAGTTTTGGCTCCTTTAGCTAGTCGCCACGAGTTAAACATATCGTACTGTTTTAAATACTTCTCGCGTGATTGTTGAGGGAGAAAGCTCATGTGCGCATTAATAACAGTTTCTGTCAAGGAAGTGTCTAGTCGTCCGCTAAACGGATGATTAGCATAGAGTTATTCGTCCGTAAATTTAAAAATAACACGCGTGTACGTCTACTTTTTTGTTAAAAATAATGTATGTAATGTAAATATGTATGTTATGTTTACGTCCCAAATGAAATAGGTGGCGAACCTATTGCCATACCGGGCACAAAGTATTTCCGTCATCGATATTTATCACACATAACTTCCGAAAGCAATTTCGAAAAGTCATTTGTGTGAGCCATTGTCAGGATTCGAACCCGGATCTTCGGATCAGAAGCCGTGTTAAATTTTACAGTATTAAATTTTTCCAAAAAAAAGTTAGGTTAGTTAGGTTTTTTTTTTTAATTTTTGACAACATCTCAGCGATAAATAAAAACGATCATACAAAAACTAACAACAGTAACGACTGAAAGTACACCAAGAACGAAAAAATTGAAAATATTGCATTGACTTGTATAGGTTTCTTAATTCATCGAGATATTGTCCAACATTGTCGTTCAACCTGCGATTAAAAGAAAAGGGAGACCTAAAGGTACCAATAACACCGATTTCGGTGTTAGTATCGGTAGGAGAATAAATAATAATAATGAAAAAATAATAATTTGATTTTATGTCAATGAATAAATTTGTCGGACGATTAAATTATTTTATTCATCCGATTATCGGACGACTATACACTTCGTTTATTCATCCGCTTAGCGGACGACTAGCAACGGCCTTCTGTCAATTCGGTAGGCGTTCAATAAACTTGCTCGTCGCTGGAATCACTCATTTTCGTTATTTTTTTACTTGTTTTCAGTTGCTTATTGATAACAATATGATATCAAAACAAAATGGCGCGCGTGTTATGATAATTAGCTGCAGCATATTCGCAAGTATGCAATAAGTACATTGTGTTACCAATATTGGAACTAGGGCGCGGCGATGCTGACACGAAGAAATGGATAGCTGTACGTGCGGCGTCCCACCAAATTCCGATGTTTCGTAACCAATAATAATTTTATATAAAATCATTCTACATCTAATATCGATTGGAATCGTTAGGCTAGTTAGAATTGTAATTTTATTTCAATAAATTAAATATAAGTTCATTTTGGTTTTTTTTGAGGCCTCCGGCTGGTACTTACATAATTGGCGCAGTCGGTAGGATATTCGAGGCACATAGAGTTAGATAATTAGGGTCTTTTCTCACATCGAAATCGTCCTAACGTCGTAACAACTCAATACGCCGCTGCGATTGACCGAGTTCGCCGAATATCCTGAACAAGAACCTGAGTTCCTGCCGAGAGGTTGAAATCCAGACATCGATCTCGAGAATACCAAAATGCTGTTAATGTGAGTACACCTTAAATCGTTTCTGTGTGTTGCTTCCCTTAACTTTCCTTAGTCCTCTAAGTCAATTGTTAGTAGTAATTTTTTTTTTTTTTTTTTAGGTTTATTAATTCGTAATCATTTTTCAAACTGCTTCTAGAGACTCGCATCGCTCTAGACAGGCACGTTTATTAAATATAGATTTGAATGTCCTCTAAACCATTAATAATTTTAATAATTTTTCCGATCAGAGAGATGAGACCATATATATCTTCACAAGGCAGTAGCACGCCGCAAGAATTTTACGATCGTTGCGTTAGTCTATTTTGCACCATCATGACTTATGTAACTTTACATGAGACAATTGATACCACCGTTGAAGCAAAACGTACTTTATATAAAAAATTAAGTATGCAGGCATTTGTACGCGGATTAAAAGAACCTTTAGGGTCCCGTATCAGATGTATGCGTCCTGATACTATAGAAAAAGCTTTAGAATTTGTACAAGAGGAATTAAATGTATTATACTTACAAAATCGAAATGAACCTAGTACAGATAGAAAATTAAGTAGTAATTTAATTAAACCCACTATACCTACGAATAATTTTATAACGCCAACGCATAAACCATGTAATGTTCCCATGCAATCTGTTCAGTATATAGGACCGCGACCACCTCAACCGACGTGGAAGCCGGCTAATTTTCAGAATAACCCTATGAACCCGTATAGACCTAGTTTAGGCATGCCGACGCGTACTCAACAAATGTTCCGCGCACCACCACCTAATTATAATCAGTTTAATAATAATTTCCGGATGGCACCGAGACCTTTAACTCAATTCAATACAAGTCCAAAGCCTATGAGCGGAATAAGTCATTTCGCACCTAGAGAGAAACCTTTAAATACTCCGATAAATGGGCATGATTAGCGCAGGAATGGTAACCCACCTCCGTCGAATTACTTCAAAACCCGAGAGATGAATGTTAACGAATTTTCAGATTATGATATACCATATTACTATCCAGAAAGCTTTAACGAACCTTATTATAACCCCTATTTAGATAATTCGGAATATGGTGTAGGTACTTTATTTACAATAATAAGAACAAATAAATTAATTACATTATTTACAATATATACAATTAAAAAACTACCTGAAATCAAATTTCTCCGCATCTCGGTCTACTGGCAGCGTGCCCAGAAGACTGGCCGCATTGCCACGCTGAATAGCAATGCTAATCCTCTGTGCGAAAAATAGACCAGCCCTCTGGTCGCGAGAGGTTTCGATCAGCCTTTTTGAATATTATGAATTTTATTCGGAATATTATGAATTTTTACGTATGCCGATGGGTTTAAAAAATTCACCATCCACCTTCCAGCGTGTTATGGACAATGTCTTGAAAGACCTTCAGAATACTGTCTGTCTCGTTTATTTGGATGATATCGTAGTTTTCAGCACATCCTTACAGGAACACATAGTTAACCTTGAGAAGGTATTCAAAAAACTACGTGAATCGAACTTTAAAATCCAGTTAGACAAATCCGAATTTCTCAAGTTAGAAACCTCTTATTAAGGCCATATAATTAGTAGAGAAGGTATTAAACCTAACCCCGATAAAATTAAAGCCATTCAAAACTACCCCATACCTACTACCCCTAAAGAAATAAAACAATTTCTTGGCTTAGTAGGATATTACAGGAAATTTGTACCAGATTTTGCACGTATCACCAAACCGATGACGCAATGCCTTAAAAAGGTTAGGAAAGTTTCCATTAACTCTGAATATACTGAAAGTTTTGAAAAATGTAAGAACCTTTTGACTAACGATCCGATTTTACAATATCCAGATTTTTCAAAAGATTTTATTTTAACAACAGACGCTTCTAACATAGCGATAGGCGCTATCTTGTCACAAGGCACAATAGGCTCCGATAAACCCGTGTGTTATGCATCTCGCACTTTAAACGAAAGTGAAATAAACTATAGTACTATAGAAAAGGAACTCCTTGCCTTACTTGTTTGGTAGGAAATTTAAAATTGTCACTGACCATAAGCCCCTTCAGTGGGTTATGAACCTCAAAGAACCAAATTCAAGATTAACAAGATGGAAATTAAAATTATACGAGTACGATTTTTCGGTCATATATAAAAAAGGTTCAAGTAACACAAACGCGGACGCCCTTTCGCGAATTCAACTTCATAACGAGGAAACTTCTTCTATGGTAGTTAACGAATCTGAACGTCCACCTTCTATAAGTAATTCATCAACTGCTACTATACATACAAGTCAGGAAAACCCGATACTCGAAATTCCTATTACAGACGAGCCATTAAATAAATTTCATAGGCAAATCCATATCACGGTCGTTGGTGACATAAAAAAACGCCCAACAGCCTCTAAACCTTTTGAAACTCACACTAGAACTTCCGTACAAGTATCTCGTTCCACTTTGGAGACAGATATTATAGACATTAGAAAAGAATACGTAAATCCTAAGGTAAAAACAGCGTTATTAATCGACCCGCCTTTAGCTATGTACGACATTATACACATTATCCAAGATAAGTTTAAAAGTTCCTCAATGAATTTAGTTTTAACCAAAAGAGAACTTGAGAACGTTAAGGAATACTTAAGACAGCAGGAAATCATTATGCACTATCATCACGGCAAGACTAATCACCGTGGCATAAATGAATGTTACTTAGCACTTTCAGATAGATATTACTGGCCAAAAATGAAAGACGAGATAACTAAATTCATAAATAATTGTATTATCTGCAGACAAGCTAAATACGATCGTAACCCGATTAAACAGCAATTTAACTTAGTACCACCCGCTACGAAACCCTTCGAAACCGTTCACATAGATCTGCTAACTATTCAAGCTGAAAAATATCTTACTATCGTAGACGTATTTTCAAAGTACGCGCAAGCTTATCGTATACGAGATGGTACCGCCGTCAGTATTTTACAGGCATTATTAAAATTTTGCACACACCACGGTCTACCTTTAACCATTATTTCAGACCACGGCACTGAATTCACAAACCAATTATTTAACGAATTTATTAATCTTCACAAGTTAATTCACCATAAAACTTTACCGCATGCCCCAAATTCTAATGGAATTGTGGAACGCTTCCACTCCACACTCTTAGAACATCTACGCATATTAAAACTAACTCACAAAGGCGAAGATGTGGTCAACCTTGTCCCCTATGCAATTTTGGCATATAATAGTAGTATTCACGGTCACACAAAATGTGGGCCTTTCGACTTAATAACTGGACATCTTGACCCAAGAGACCCCTTGGACCAAGATCTGACAAAACATGTTATGCAACAATATATTCAAAATCATAAGGAACGAATGAAATTAGTATATAAATTGGTTAATGAATCTTCTCAGATAGAACGTAGCAATATTATAGAAAATCGTAATAAAAACCGCGAGGCAGAAGTAGAGTACCAACCTCAGCAACGTATTTTTATTAAAAATCCCACAGCATGTCGTCAAAAATTAGCTCCTAGATTTACACATGATACCGTGTTAGCCGACTTACCAATTCACATCTATACATCCAGAAAGCGAGGTCCAGTCGCTAAAAATCGAATAAAAAGGGTACATAAAAGCGCTCAATTGTTACAGTGCGCTACTGGTCCTGATTGCTCGTTTGATAGCTGCCCAGGACCCAAAACTAGAGATCAGTCTTGAAAGCCTGGACGATAGCCCAGGAATACTACCCTTTCGGCTTGGCGCAACGAAACTCATAACTCACTTTCATACCTTTTTACAGTTTATTCAGCTAGATGATATTGAAGGAAAAATCAACTCACTACGAGATGATTTAAATAATTTAAAAATTAAGCTCGATAGAAATATATACATGTCACACGAAATTCAAATAGATTATTTAGCAAATAAAATACTAGAGATAACAAAAGAATTAGATACCTTAAAACCCTCTCGTGTAAAGCGAGGTCTCATTGACGGGTTAGGCTCAATTATAAAAAGTGTTACAGGTAATTTGGATCATTCAGACGCTATTAAATTTAACAATGCTATCAAAATCTTACAGGATAATAATTATGTCCTCAGAGATGAAATTAACAACCACATTAGTTTCAGTAAAGAGTGGATGAACCAACATTATAATATTATTAGGCAACTAGTGGAAAACCAAGTAAAAATTAACCAAACTTTAGTATCACTTTTAAATACAACCAGCTCTCAGGATAATACTCTTATAAAGTTTGTAACAGCCGGTCGTTATATTGCTATATTAGCTGAAAATTTAAACCAAGTCTTAAACGAATTAATTAGGATAGAAAATTTAATAGCATTCATTCATAGCTCGAGTACACATCATTCTATGTTTAACATTAGTAGTCTACGTCATATGATTAAAAGATTAATTGAAATATATGGAGAAGATAAAATATTAAAATTAGAGCTTAGAGAATACTACGATATAATTAAACCAGGATATTACTATTCAGGTAGTCAAATTGTAATTTCCTTTAAAATACCTATATTCACAGTAGATAATTACGATCTTTATAAACTATCAATAGTTCCTAATAAATTTAGACAGGCCCTTATCCCTCCTTATCCCTTAATTGCAACCAACAGGAAAGGTTATGTGTACATAGAGGCAGAATGCCCGAAGTATAATAAATGGTATCTCTGCGAGAATAACATGGATCATCAACTACGACAACAACCAGATTGCAATCAAATACTCATCACCAACCAAACTGTGAGCAGCATCTGCGAAACTGTGTCGATATCCTTATCAAGACCCTCAATGGAAGCGCTTGACGAGAAACACTATGTTATATCCTTCCCAGAAGAAACTAGAATACATACAATATGTGGACGAGAAGACTACACCATATTGAAAGGAAGTTACTTAGCAATTATACCCAGTAACTGTTTCTTATATACATCTGAATTTACCATTACTAATCAAAACGATCGTACAGAAGGGAGACCACTGAAGATAATGAATATGCAACCCTTAAGAAATATTCAAACTGAGTTCACCTGAAAACAATCGACTTATCAAAACTATACTACGCACAAACCAGGCTTTTGTTGCAGTCGCCGTCGAAACTACATCCATTGTCATCAGAACATTTATACCATACTACGATACCTTTCTATATTACACTATCAGCAACTTTGATACTTGGAGTATTCATCATCCTGAAACGATATAAAATCCTTCAGACAGAAGTTATGAAACAAAATGAAAATGAAGATAAAACTTATGCAGAACCCGACCACCCTGAAAGAGTAAAGATACATTCAGCAATATTCCCTCATTTCGAAACTCAAAAATAATTGCTGATCTGGCGGTGGAGGTGTTATGATAATTAGCTGCAGCATATTCGCAAGTATGCAATAAGTACATTGTGTTACCAATATTGGAACTAGGGCGCGGCGATGCTGACACGAAGAAATGGATAGCTGTACGTGCGGCGTCCCACCAAATTCCGATGTTTCGTAACCAATAATAATTTTATATAAAATCATTCTACATCTAATATCGATTGGAATCGTTAGGCTAATTAGAATTGTAATTTTATTTCAATAAATTAAATATAAGTTCATTTTGTTTTTTTTTGAGGCCTCCGGCTGGTACTTACATAATTCGCGTAAAGAAAATTAAAAACAAAAGTAAAGGTTCAGAGTCATGAGTTTTTAACAAATTTAAAAAAAATGTACGATAAAAATGGTACCATGGAGATGGTAGTAAATAGGTTTAATGATACGGGAATGATGAGTGGGGGGATGAAAAAAATATTATTGAGATGTCAACATAACAGATATGTCAAAAATTTATTAAAGGTGAATTATGTTATTTTAAGAAGAAACTATTTGTCAAAAAATTCTTTAATTGTATTGAACGTATTTTCCACTAGCCAAGTTTTCCAAGGCTTTTTCATTTTTGCTAATGGCAGTTCACGAATTGATTTAGGTACTTTATTAAACACTTTTATATGCATCATGTAGCAATTATTCAAAAACAGTGATGACTTACAGTTAGTCATCGTAAGTAATTTCGTAGGATCTCTTTTACCTAAACTTGAATTGTCCCGAGCACAGTTAAAATCTTCTGGAAATCGTTTGACGTGAACACAGATTTCGAAAATGTAAATTCCCACCAGCGTCAATATTTCATTATTTCTGAACAGCAGCGTACATGCTCGAGCGGCCCTACATCACATAAAGCACGAATACATATTTCTTCTGTGCTATGAATGCCTTACTGATGTCTGTTGAACTACCCCAAAGTAATAAACCATATCTTATTGTGGACTCTACGTACCCAATACCCATAGTATGCAATGCGCGCAGTTGATTTACCTGCCATCTGCTGCAATTTACGCAGAGCGTATACAAATTTATTTAACTTGGTAACCACATTTTTTACATGTAACTTCCAGTTACAAAATTGGTCTACATATACACCTAAAAATTTTGTATTTGTAACTTTATTTATGAACTCGTCATGGTACGGTATGCTAACTATTTCGTGCACTGTCTTATAGCTTGAGAATTGAATAAATAACATATAAACAGTCTCGGTGGCGCAGTGGGCGAGCGCATGGCCTCTGATCCAGAGGTCCGGGGTTCGATTCCAGACACTGGCTCACACCAATGACTTTTCGAAATTGTTCTCGGAAAGTTATGTGTGATAAATACCGATGACTGAAACCTTTGTGCCCAGTATGGCTATAGATTCGCTACCTATTTCATTTGGGACGTAATCATAACGGCGAGACGAGGCTTAACAGCCGCTGCCTACACCTTCGGGTAACAAAGGCTAGATAGTATAGGGGGCTTCTAGTAATCTTCTATTACCCTAATAGTTTTGAATGTGATTGATGTTTAGAAATAATACGTTGACGTTTAATTTATTAGACGTTTAATTTGAATAGAGACGAGTAATGTTAACAATGTGTGAATACGAATACGATTAATGATTGAATGGTTAAATTGGTTATTACAAAATGAAGTTGAACGTTTATAAGGGCTTCTTTCTTCACGCCCCGCACTTCTCCCGACGTATGCTAGACGGCGTTAGGAGTATGCGGCGACAAAGGCGTAAAGTTATGTTTATGTTTACTAAAAACTGATGAAAAAATACTTGAGAGCTTCGATGGGGCATGAACGTCCGTCAAACTTGTCACTATTACCACAGTGGTAGTGGCTCAACCGTTGAAATACCACGACCTTTCAGAAGATCGACGTAAAGTGGCTCATGCCGCGTTTCGTTTGATGAGAGAGGTACCCGGAGGCCCACCCCCCTTCCCCATCCTTTCATATCCTACTCCCTTAAAGGTCGGTAACGTAACAGTAACACTAAATGTTATACAATATGTATTCTTTATGGGTTAGCAGGGCAAACGAGCAGGCGTGTCACCTGATGGTAAGCAATCAACGCCACCCATGGACACCAGCAACACATATAGTGTTACCGTAGCGTTGCCGACCTTTAAGGGATAGGGGATAGGAAAAGACCGGGTAGGGGGGTGCTCCTCCGGGTACCTCTCTCACCGAACGAAACGCGGCATGAGCCACTTTACGTCGGTCTTCTGAGAGGTCGTGGTATTTCACCGGTCGAGCCGGCCCATTTATGCAGCGAACTGCTTGGCTCTACCTCTGTTAATACACAATGTGTGCTCACAATTTAAAATAATAGTATTCGCCAATAGATGTCAGGAATTCCAATAAAAAGATCTATCTAGATCGATTTATCGCCCCCGAAACCCCCTATAAGAAAATGAAAAACAATGGGTATATGTATTGATTTTGTTCCAATCAACAATATAACTTCACACCTTTTTCTATCTGAAGGTGTAGGTAAAATGTTTACCATTGACCAAAACAACTTTTAGGATTATATTTCGTTTATTTCTTACTTATTTGGTAAAAAGTAAAAAGATGGTAGTTGTTCAATGAAAATAGCTTTTGAACAACTACCATCTTTTTGTTCATCACTCGTGAAAATGATCTCTGTAAAGAGTTCGAAACGTCGGGAAATATATATAAATAAGTAAGTTAATAAGTAAGAATATAATCCTAAAAGTTGTTTTGGTGTGTGTGTGTTTGGAGTGAGATTCGCGAGGGTCTTAGAAATAAAAATGTTTACCAGATATAAAAAAGTAAATAATAAAAATTATTCAATATTCAAATCGCTTTCGCATGTTGAGATATTACTATTCATTGCATTGTTTTGTATTTAATCTCATAAGAATCGTCAATCTCTTTTATATCTAAAAATAATCCTGTCCTTTTCCCACTTTAAGTGGGGTCGGCATAGTAAGTCATCTCATAGAACTATCCATGTTGTGAAAAGATTTGGCTACGGTTTTATGATCGTCCGCCTGCCTGACGTAATCCTCCTTCAGAATGTTTTCGTTGGTGGGATAGGAAAGGAGTTGGAAGTGGAATGAGGAGGGGAGAGAGTTAAGCTTTGGGCCTCGAGATCCTTCGCTCACCGAGCAAAACGCGGCCTGAGCCACTTAACTTCTCAGAGGTCGTAGTATTTAACCAGTCGAGCCGGTCTATTCATGCAGCGAACTGCTTGGCTCTACCACTCATTTACATACACGCATACATAACCTTACGCAAAATCCCTTGCGGGGTAAGCAGAGAGAACAAAGCGGCAAAAGGCACGATTCTTACACCCCTCACCCGCATCGTTGACTTTCATAACTCTTTTCATGCACGCGCGTCGTTTTTTAAAGCTCCTAATATCGCAGGATATACCTTGAACCTTCCTCCAGAATACGTTCTATTTATTTTTTTTAAACTTTATGTACATTGTACAAAGGCGGACTTAATGCCTAAGGCATTCTCTGCCAGCCAACCTTTGGTCATGAAATGTGGGTCTTGGCCGTCCTCGACTGCTACATCGGATGGATGTTTGCATTGTTTATATGCTTAGTAAATATTACATCATCCATTCTTTATACACGTCCGAACCGTTGGAGCATGCCCTTTCTTACTTTTACAGCGATAGTCTCTTTCAATCCGACTTCCTTCCTTAAAACCTTGTTTTCGACGCGGTCGGTGAGGGTCACCCCGCAGATTTTACGCAGTGCCTCATTTTGACCGCGTTTATCCTACTTTCATGCACACTCTGCCATACCCAACTTTCGCTCCCATAAGTTGGCATTGGGATTAGTACCGCACTATAAATAGCTAGCTGGGTTTTTCTGCTAACATTCTTTGCGCCCAGGAATCTGCCCAACTCTCCATTTACGCTGTTTTCTAACACCACTCTTCTTTCTACATTCATCTCATATCATAATAATAATTACTTAAATTACTGTTACACCGGGAATGTAGAAAGCACAGTAAAATTATAAAATAGTGTTAAAAAAGCATTGGGGGATATCCGGCAAACACTCTGAGCAACAAAACTCAGCTCTCTAATAGTACGATACTGCTCCCAACACTAACTTATGAAAGCGAAAGTTGGGCATGGCAGAGGGTGCATGAAAATAATGATAAAGCAGTCGAAATGCTGCGCAAAATTTGCGGCATGAGGTTCATTAATCGCGTCGAAAAAAAAGGTTATAAAGAAGGAAGGTTTAAAAGAGGATTGGAAGAGAGTGTCGGTGTAAAAATAAGGGTAGTGCCTACTCCGATGGTTTGGACACGTAGAAAAAATGATTTATGCAAGATTGACTAAGCAGATGTACAGTATAGAAGCGGAAGGATGGAAAGTATGTGGTCGCCCTCATCGAGTCATGATGGACTCGACATATTTCAATTATCAAATTAAACGTGTCCTTGAGAAAGGTGATGCCAGGAGTCTTAAAAACTGGCGAACATGTGTAACAATGTTGATTGAAAGTCAAAGAAGTAAGGGTTGTAAGAATTGTGCCTAATGGCACTCCGTTTTCTCTGCCTACCCCTCAGACTTGGTATAAAGATATGTATGTACTATTACTCTCAATAAAGTTAACCACGAATCAAAATTAGTACTACAATAGTCTCGGCAGAACCGAAACTTCTGCCAAAACTCGATTTTTGGCCGAAACCAAAACCGAACTTTCGGTCGGACACTAAAAAAGGCATAATTAAATAATAATAATAATTAAGTTACTTTTTTTTTGGTTTGGAAAAAGTGAAACATAGACAATAGGATGAATATTTATTATATTCATCCTATTATCAAAAAATTTTTTTTTCTTTTTTGAGAGATCTTTGCTCTTCATTGGACCCCAAATAATTTTTTATACATACAAACCAAGGCACGCTACGCTCCTGGTTTGTATGTATAATTCATGTATAAGATTGTGAAGAGATTGGATCGGAGATTTTAACGCAAAACTAGGCAGACGGAAAGACGATGAGCTGAGGGCAGGGCAATTTGGAATTGGACAGAGAAACCGAAGAGAGCAGAAACTGGCTGATTTCCTGGAGAAAGAAGTCCTTTACATGATGAATGCTTTCGTCAGGAAACCGCCTCAGAGGAAATGGATCTGGATAAGCCCCGATGGTTCTACAAGGAACGAAATAGATTTCATCTTGACGAACAAACGACAAATATTCAGTGATGGCTCCGTCCATCAGTGATATCAACAGAGTTAAAATTGGGAGCGATCACCGACTCGTCCGAGGCACGCTGAATATTTGTATTAAGGTTGAATGTTCGCGACGGATGAGATCTACACTCCGACTTTCACATTTCCAGTACCAGAACGTAGAAACAATGCCTGGACCAATGGAAAACAGTGAATGATATGAACAACAGGTTCGTGGAAGCAGTTCACGCCGTCGGTACCAAATATTTCAGGAACCAACGTGCTCATAGAATCAAAAAAGTTTCTGAACACACTCTCGGGCTCATGAAAAAAAGACAGAAAGTGTCGGTGCAGTCCTCAGCTAATTGGTTAGACCTCAGCTACTGAATGGGCAGATCTCCAAGAGTATTCGATGCAATACTCGCCAGTACAATGCAGTTCGCATCATGGAGACCATTGAGCGTAACCAAGGCACCTAAGTATTCGCAAGACTATTGAGCAGCGTCAATTGACCAAGCTGAAGACAGAAAACATCGTCATCGTCGTTCCTACTAAAAATAGGATCCTGCGAGAAGTACAAAGGTTCTATGTATAGCTATGTCTTCACAAATTCCTGTTGTTGGCTTGGCTCAAGATCCCAGATCTCAGCTAACGCGACATTATACTGAAGTTA
Organism: Euproctis similis; assembly: GCA_905147225.2. Lineage (NCBI taxonomy): Eukaryota > Metazoa > Arthropoda > Insecta > Lepidoptera > Erebidae > Euproctis > Euproctis similis. The sequence continues at coordinate 259,829 of LR990106.1, forward strand.
TCCCGGACGTCAGTCTGTACGAGATGCAAATGTCTCTTAAACAGTTAAAGAACGGGAAGGCAATTTTAACAGTGGTAGAGCCGAGCAGTTCGCTCCATGAATGGGCCCGGCCGGCTCGACCGGTGAAATACCACGACCTCTCAGAAGACCGACGTAAAGTGGATCATGCCGCGTTTCGTTCGGTGAGAGAGGTACCCGGAGGCCCATCCCCCTTCCCCGTTCTTTCCTATCCCCTATCCCTTAAAGGTCGGCAACGCAACAGTAACACTATATGTGTTGCTGGTGTCCATGGGCGGCGTTAGTTGCTTACCATCAGGAGACACGCCTGCTCGTTTGCCCTCCTATCCCATAAAAAAAAGGCGCCGGGTGATGATGGAATTACTACCAAGCTTCTGAAATGAGGAGGCTTTTCAATTCTGTTGTGCTCGGGGCGACATTCCAGAGGCTTGGACCATCAGTATGGTGGTGCTGTTTACAAGACCCACTCAAAAAACTATAGGCCAATCTCGCTCCTAAGCCATGGCTACAAACTGTTCTCTAGAGTAATTACAAATCCATTCTCGCGGAGACTCGACGACTTCCAGCCTCCCGAACAAGTCCCGTTTCTGAAGAAGCTTTGGTAGTATAGACCACATCCACACTTTACTCCAGATCATAGAGAAGACCGAGGAATATAATCGACCTCTATGCTTGGCGTTTGTGGACTATGAGAAAGCCTTCGATTCCGTCGAGCTTGGGCAGTGCTGCAGTTTCTTCAGCGGTACCAAATTGACTATCGATACCTCGAAGTGCTGAAGTGTTTGTATTGAAACGCCACTGTAGCAGTTCGAATCCAAGATGGGAGTACAGAGCCTATTCCACTGCAGAAAGGTGTCAGACAAGGAGACGTTACATGTCCAAAGTTGTTCACAGCTACATTGTAGGACGTCTTCAAGCTCCCAGATTGGACCAGGGTAGGCATCAACATCAACGGCGAATACATCACTCAACTTCGATTTGCCGATGATATCGTGGTCTTGGCAGAATCGCTGGAGGATCTGGGTGCAATGTTTAAGGATCTCAACAAGGTATCCCAACGAACATGGACAAGACCAAAGTCATTTCCAATATCCATGTAATTCAAATACCGGTAACTGTTGGCGATGAGATACTCGAAGTTGTCGATCACTACGTTTACCTAGGACAAAACTATTCGACTAGGTAGAGCGAATTTCGAGAAAGAGATTAACCGACGGATCCAACACCGCTAGGCAGCGTTCGGAAAACTTAGTAATATTTTCTCGTTCCTAAAATCCAAGGTCTATGGTCTATCTAGTCCAAGTTGGGAAAAATGGTCTTTAAATGCTGGCCGTATTAAGAAGCTCAAAATCGCTCAGCGTGCTATGCTCGGTATTTCTTTAAGGGACAAGATCCAACATACGGACGTCCGTAGACGTACGAGAGTAACTGACATAGCGCGGGCAAAAAGGTTCTTGAGTGGCGACCAACAGTGTTAGAGCCAAGCAGTTCGCTGCATTAATAGGCCGGCTCGACCGGTGAAATACCACGACCTCTTAGAAGATCACCGTAAAGTGGCGCATACCGCGCCTTCCTCATCCTTCTCTATCCCCTATCCCTTAAATGTCCGGAAACTATATGTGTTACTGGTGTCTATAATAATAATAATAATAATAATAATATCATTTATTTCTCTCAAAAGGTTACAGTGATACAGTGGTGTGTGGTTACAGTGGTTACAGTACAGTAGTTATATAGGTGGAACCTTGTGAGAGCTGGAGTCCGTGGTAGGTTCGAGACCTGTGTGACGGATCTCCAGGCCCTCATTCTTTATATAGTACACTCAGACACTTATTGGTTATTTGATAAAGGACAGCAATTACAATAACTGTAACTAAAATTATCTCTTGATATATATTGCATTGTGCAGTATTATATCAAATGGGGTGAATGTGCGTAAGCATTTGTGTGTGTGTGTGTGTGTGTGTGTGTGTGTGTGTGTGTGTGTGTGTATGCGTGTGTATAAGTGTGTGTGTGTGTGCGTGTGCGCGGGTATGGGTGTGTTTGTGTGTGTGTATTATTTTAGAGTGTGGATAATGTCTTCTGTTTGTGTATAAGTCAGTTCTAATAGCCATTTTGTGACCGTTTTTTTGCATTCCAGTTTACATTTAGGGTATATGTTAAGAATTTTATTTACTTTGTTATAAATATAGCCACCTAGGAAAATAGAGAGACGTTGTGCTGATCTTGTATTTACAAGAGTTACATCACATACATTATATTTACGTCGCTTGTCGTTAAATTTACCAGGGTCAAAAGGGGTTTGCATATGGGTGGTTATAATTAATTTTAATATAAAGAGCTTACGAACAGATAGAACCTCACTAATTTTATACAGTTCGATAGTAGGAAACAGATATGGTAGTTTCCAACCGACCTTTAGCAGAGCCCTTTGGGCACGTTCCAGCTTCAGAAGACTGGTCTTTGTTGTGCCGCCCCAGGCGACAATGCAGTATTGAATGAGCGACTGTGCGAGTGCGAGGTATACAAGTTTAACTACTTTTGTTTCCGCAACATGTCGCAGGCTCTTGAAGACAAAGATCAGTCTTCGCAATCTGGATGAAAGAGTGTCTATGTGACTATGAAAAGATAGTGTGTCATCGATCTGTATACCCAGGTATTTAATACAGCTGGTTTTATTTATGCTAGGGCAATTACAGGGCGAATGTGTTGACAATGGTCTGTTAATACATGAGTGTACAATTAATGAGGTCAGCGAAGGGGGAGGTTTGCCGACTGAGGAAAGTGAAAAGTTGAGGTAATGTGTTTTTTCGACATTTAAGGTGAGCATGTTATGGGTAAGCCAATTTGTAATACGATTGAGGCCACTCTGAGCGAAACCAAGAACTGATGCCCAAGTTGTTCCATGGAATATCAGGGCAGTGTCATCGGCGTACGTAAATATTGAGCCGTTTATTAGATTTAATCTACACAAATCATCGATGTAGATGAGAAAGAGCGTAGGGCCGATAATACTGCCCTGGGGCACCCCGTAAGAGACAGGTAGTTCATCACTAAGCCATTCACCAACCTTAGTACACTGACGTCTACCCGTGAGGTAGCTGGCGAAAAGAGATAGTTGGGAGCCTCTTATGCCAATTCTCTCGAGCTTTGATAAAAGTATTGGGATAGAGACCGTGTCAAAAGCCTTCGCGAGGTCCAAAAATATGCCCACCACTTTCTCCTTGCTGTCCAAATTTTTGATAATGGTATTGGTTAGATCCAGGACAGCATTTTCAGCTGATATGCCGGAACGGAAGCCGTATTGCGATGATGAAAGGAGTTGGAATTTATTCAGGTATTTGACAAGCCTTTTGTTTATAAGTTTCTCAAGAAGTTTTGATAGTGTGGGCAGGATAGCAATTGGTCTATAGTTGTTGACACGGTCTCTCTCTCCACACTTATGAATGGGGTGCACTATGGCTAGTTTATATGCGTCTGGAAAAGTACCCGTGGTTAAGGCTAAGTTGCAGATATATGTTATTGGCGGGGTCAAAATGTCTTTAAATCTTTTAAGGAATGCCCCAGTTATACCATCAGAGCCCACTGCACAATCACTTTTAAGACTCATCATCACCTGTTCCACCTCGGTCTCGTCAGTCTCAAGGATTACAAAGGTGTTTGATTGCAATTCACAATTTGTAACATGTGCTGTGGTGGCGGTTTGCTGAATTTTTTCTGCGAGTGACTGCCCCACATTGATAAAATAATTGTTTATTTCGTTTACCGAGGTGAGAGGATCAGTGTTTGATATAAGATCATCCGCTTGAGATCTAATTTTTGCTGTATTTGTGATGTCTTTTATGGTCTGCCAAAGTTTCTTATTATTGTTTTTCGATTTATTTAATTGTTCTGTATCGTAATTCCTTTTTGTATTTATTAGGAGCATTTTACAATAATTTCTGTATCTTTTATAGGTTATTAGATGGATGTTGTTCTTAGGGTCGGTTTTAGTTTTAACATACAGATTATCTCTATTTCGCAGGCATTTTAAGAGACCTGTTGTCATCCAAGGCTTTCTAACTCTCTTACGGTTAGGTATAGTTTTTAGGATAGTATGTGCAGTCATAACAGAATTTAGTGTTTTAATAAAATAATTAGTGGCTTCATTTACATCATTGTAGAGTAAGAGTGATGCGAAATCTGATTTCAAGAGGTTTGATTCAGTCTGCTCATAGTTAAGGACCTTTACTCTTTTGTTAGTGATATTTATAGGTTTTTTTGGGCACAAGAAAAACAGGACGGTATCGTGATCGGTAACAGAGGTATGGGCAATGTAGCAGTGAGCTGGACAGTTAGTTTTTAGGATGAGATGGTCAATGCATGTCCGGTTTTGACGTGTAGGTAACGTGTGCGCTGGTAGCATACCATGGTATGCTAGCATAGTGAGGTAATCTGATGATCGTGGATCATCTATGTTGTTTAAAATATTGATGTTAATATCGCCTGTGAGTATGATATTTTTGTAAGAAGAATAGGATTTCAACAATTGATTTAAAGAGTCCAGAAACGGGGTAATAATTCGAGTGGCAGGAGATCGGTACAAGGCGATAATCACGGTATCCTTATTTAAAATGAGTGTTATACAGTTAGCGTCCTGGACCTCAGATTCAATCATTTGTATGGTAAGGTGTTTACGATAAAATATGACAACGCCTTCGTTTTGTGTTTTGTGGTGGGTGGTACTGGCGGATATGTAGCCATCGATTTGAGCATGGGGGGGCGATTTTAGTAGCCAGCACTCTGTTAAAATTATAAAGTCCCACAAGGTTCCACTTCTTGCCAGGAGTGTTGTGAGTGCATCAAAATTTTTGCTAATACTGCGAATGTTCTGGGTGAGAAGTGAGATGGCGTTTTCATGAGACATTGTGATCTGAGGACATTGTTCTATCATGCATGAATTTGCACTGGCTACCGCAACACTATCTATATCGAGGAGTAAACTATTTATGTTATCGAATTTATATGTATGATTTCAATACAATGTCCAAATGATTGATTTTGTGTTATAAGTATAATTAATTGGATAAGGATAAGTAATGAATTGATATTATGATCACGATGCCGTAAAGCTTGAATACAAACTATAATCCTTTTCTTGTGAAGTAAAGTATAAAATTTGATATTTATGATTGTGATTGTGATGTACTTTATACTTTGCATACTAGTGTTATTAAAATGAGTTTTTCTGAATGTAAGTCGTGTATATTGTAGTAGTAGGATATATTTGTGTAGGTATCTGTTTATGTTTGAGAATGTACGTGTGCGCAGGTACTCGTAGTAGCCTGAGTGGCTAGATGTGTATAAGTATTGTGTGAATATTGGAGGGATTTGGTTGTATATTGTATCTGTGTGCATTGGGTTGTTATGATAGTCCATGAAATGACTAAAATAATTGGTTATATGGTGGTCTGCATAAAATACAAGTGTCTGTATATATATAGGCACTGGGTTGATGAGATGATGCATAAAATGAATAAAATACTTTGTTATATAATAGTATTTACAGTCAATAAGAATAAGTATATAGATAGGCACCAGGTTGTTAAGATAGTACATAAGATAAATAAGGTATTTAGTTGTATAGAAGTCTGTACAATATATAGATGTGTGTGTATATATAGGCACTGGGAAGGTGTGATGATGGATAAAATGAGTAAAATATATAGTTATATAATAGTCTGAATAAAATATAATTGTATGTAAATGGACCAGCACTGGGTTATTGTGATAATACATAGGATAAATACTGTGTATAGTTATATAGAGGTCTGTACAATACATAGATGTGTGTGTATATACTCGTATAGGCACTAGGAAGGTGTGATAATGGATAAAATAAGTAAAATATATAGTTATATAATAGTCTGGACAGTATATGAAAGTGTGTGCAGATATAGGCACTAAATTTATGTAATAATACATGAAATAAGTAAAATGCTTTGTTAAATAATAGTATGTATAATATACCAATGAGTGTATATAGTTGGACACAGGGTTGTTGTGATGGTGAATAAGATGAATAGGGTACTTGGATATAAGATAGTCAACATAATATATGAATGTGAGTATATAGAAAGGCACTGGGTTAATGTGGTAAAGCATAAGATAGATAAAGTATCTAGTTAGAAGGTAGAAGTCTACATAAGATGTAAGTGTGTGTGTATGTATAGGCACTGGGTTAGTGGAATAATGCATAAAATAAGTAGGAAACTTACATAAAATTTGATGGTGGCCTTCATAGAATATAAATGTATATGTTTGTATAGGCATTAGGTTATAAATAGAATACATGAATATAATAATGTAAAATTTTGAGTAGTTTTTAAATGTGTTTGTAAAGATATGTACTGGTTTGTTCGCACAATGCATGTAATAAGTAAAATATATATTTACAGCATAGGCTGCATAATGTTTAAATGTGTTTGGGATAATTGTGTTATTGTGGTGGTTGTGTGTGGTAGTGGGTATCAATGCATAATAACAATTTGATATTATGATTTCATAGGCATAGACATTAGGCATTAATTGTAATATAGAATTATTGTTTATCTTATCGAATTTTAAATGATTGTGATAGGAATGTACAGACCAAATGGACTATGAAATTGAATATTTTTATTTTTAAGAATTGGGATACGAACAGCACATGGAACACGGGTTTATATAAACAAATATGAGGAAACGATGATAATAAAGGTGTTAAATGACATTTATTGAATTTATAGTACTGGCGGTGGTATGTAAATATTGTGTTGTAAAGTGTAAAGTGTTTAAAATGTATAGAGTGTAATGTTTTGTCATGGATAATAAATACATATATTTTATATTTAAAATTAATAAATATTTTCCCATAGCGCATAAATACTGAAAATTTGTATGAAGTAGCAAGGTAGCGATACAAAGTTAAAACAATCAATACATAGAAATAGTCACCAGAACATTCACAGCCGTAAAAGAGACACATAAGACCCTTCACTAGTCATTTATTTTTTAATTGTTCTATGTCCCTTTCACTGCCGATTCTAATAGGAGGTTCTCGTTCAGATTTCCTAATGTATATTCTGCCATGTGAGACCCAACAATACCTATAATTATATGCCTTTATAAACACACGAGATAAGTAAAATAGCCTTCTGTCTCTCTGTGTCAGGTTTTCGGAGATGTATATAGGTCTATTGGTTCCCTGAATATTTAATGATGCAGTTCCCAGTCCGTTCGAACTGTGTTCTTTATTATATTTCTTGTAAGCGTTAAGAAAACGATCTCTTCCTCCTACCGTCGTGAAGTCCACGACTATTGGTTTTATACTAGATTTAGTATTAATGCGGTATACATCTCGCACTTCACCAAATTCCATGGAAGTATTTAAGGTATCTGCCGATGTGCATATAAGGTTTTTCAGGTCATCCTTGGTCTCTTTAGGCAGCTGAGGAATGTTTCTAATCTCAATGCAGGCACTTCGAGCTTTGCGATTTAAGTTCTCAGTCTGCAATTCCAGGACATCCAGACGATTTTGAAGATTTTTGTTCTCTTCTTGAAGTGCCTGCATTTTACCCAACACGTCATCATATTTGCTGGACATAAAATCCATAGCTGACTTTATATCATTAAAAGACTGCATAAGTGTTGTAAATTTAGCATTTTGTTCAGCACGTAATTTATTAAACATATCCATAACGTCAGCCTTACTAACGTCATCAATATCACCTCGTTTCCGTTTTGGTAACCTGTCTTTTTTTGCCTTGTTGCCTAACGACTTAGCAAGGTTAGAGGCAGACTCCTGCTCTGTCATTTCTGATGTATTTGAGTCGGAAAAATATTCGGGCGGCGTTGGGCGGCGTTGGTTGCTTACTATCAGGTGACACGCCTGCTTGTTTGCCCTATCCCATAATAAAAATCACGGATTGGTCTGCGAAGCGCAGGCCGTCCCCCCACTAGATTGACAAACTACCTAATAAAAATAGCTGGCAGCCGTTCGATGCCGCCTGGCACTGGACCAGGAGTTATGGCGTGCTTAGTGGAGGCCTACGTCCAGCAGTGGAAAATCTGGGCTGATGATCATGATGATATTATGAAGAAAAAGTGATAATTTTCGAGATTTAGCACTTTAATTGTTAACGCTGTAAAAATTACTTATGATGCGGAGCAAACATTAATGATCTACCTTATATTGTAAAGGACAATCATGAAATAGTTTTGTTTGCAGATGATACTTCTTAAGTTTTTAAGGTAAAGAGACAACAATCAGTAATTGACGATGTAAACAATGCTCTTTCAAAGATAGTAAACTGGTTTAGTGCTAATAATTTGCTTTTAAATGGTAGCAAAACCATATCTCCCAAACTCTTCACCAATGCTCTGGAGGACGTTTTCAAGACACTGGATTGGACTGGACAGGGTATCAACGTGAATGGTGAGTACATCTCGCATCTTCGGTTTGCCGACGACATCGTTGTAATGGCAGAGTCGCTGGAACAGTTAAGCGGAATGCTGCGCAGCCTAGACGAGTCCTCTCGGCGTGTCGGTTTGGGCATGAACTTGGACAAGACCAAGGTCATGTTCAATGAACATGTCGTGCCCGGAGCGATAAGCGTCGAAGGGTCAGTTCTCGAAGTCGTAAACAAATACGTCTACCTAGGCCAAATCATCCAGTTAGGTAGACGAAACTTCGAGAAGGAGGTCGAAAGGAGGATTCAGCTTGGTTGGGCTGCATTTGGCAAACTGTGTCGAGTCTTCAGCTCGCCTATACCGCAATGTCTGAAGACCAAAGTCTTTGACCAGTGCGTCTTACCGGTGATGACCTACGGTGCCGAAACGTGGACACTCACGGTGGGCTTAGTCCACAAATTTAAAGTCGCTCAGCGAGCTATGGAGCGGGCTACGCTCGGGGTATCTCTGAAAGATAAACTCAGGAATGAGTATATCCGCCAGAGAACTAGAGTAACCGTCATAGCTCGAAGAATAAGCTCGCTGAAGTGGCAATGGGCTGGTAACATCTGCCGAAGGACCGACGGTAGATGGAGTAAGAAGGTCATAGAGTGGAGACCGCGTCTTGGCAAACGTAGCGTAGGACGCCCACCAGCCCGATGGTCAGACGACCTCAGAAAGGCTGCTGGAAAAGACTGGATGCGGAAGGCAGAGAATCGGATGTTGTGGCGCACATTGGGAGAGCCCTATGTCCAGCAGTGGACTGCAATAGGCTGTGGATGATGATGAAAACCAAATATGTTACATTTTTTACAAAAAATGTTAAACAAGTAAAAACCAGTGTCGTGGTGGACAACAGGAGACTGGAATTGGTCAATAAGGTTGTCTTTCTTGGTATAACATTAGACTCTAAACTACAGTGGGGGCCACATATAGAGACGTTATCTGATAGACTTAGTTCATCCGCTTACGCTGTAAAGAAAATACGTCAACTGACCGACGTTGATACTGCACGTCTAGTTTATTTTAGTTATTTTTACAGCATTATGTCATATGGTTTATTGCTTTGGGGTAGTGCTGCGGATGTAGACTCGATCTTTGTGCTCCAGAAACGAGCTATTCGTGCTATCTATATGATGAGTCCCAGGGATACACTGAGAAGTAAATTTAAAGAGATACGAATAATGACGTTACATTCACAATATATTTATTATAATTTAATCTATGTTCATAAAAATGTAACTAAATTTAAGAAAAACAGTGATATCCATCAATTAAACTTAAGAAATAAAAACAAACTTGCTGTGTCCACTACTAGGCTCCATAAAATTTCTAACGCGTTTCCAGGTCAATGTATACGCTTTTACAATAAACTTCCAAGCGACGCGGTTGAATTATCGTTAGGTAAATTTAAGAAATATGTTAAAAGTAGACTATAAAAGTAAACTAGTAGGCACGCAGGCCCACATATCTGTAGAGTGTTGGCCCTGTTTTACTCGCTGTGTGTGCGTCACTCCTATTTGCCCTGCGACTTCATGAAAACAGTGGTAGTGCCTATAGTGAAAAATAAAACTGGAAATCTGGCAGAGAAAAGTAACTACAGGCCTATTTCCCTAGCTACCATTTGTGCTAAAGTGTTTGACGGTTTTCTTAATACACAGCTGAACAAGTACGTGAAACTTCACGATAATCAGTTTGGGTTCCGCCCTCGATTGTCAACAGAAAGCGCAATTCTGTGTCTTAAGGAAACCGTTAAATACTACACGGATCGAGAGACGCCTGTATATGCTTGCTTCCTCGACCTATCGAAGGCATTTGACCTGGTTTCGTATGATGTGCTATGGCGTAAACTAGGGGACATACAACTACCAAGTGTAATGATAAATATATTTAAATACTGGTATACAAATCAGAGTAACAATGTAAGATGGGCTGGAGCAACGTCTGATACGTATAGGCTGGAGTGTGGAGTTAGACAGGGAGGAGTGACGTCCCCAACCCTCTTTAACTTATATGTGAATGAGCTGATAGTCGCGCTCAGCAATCAACATGTAGGCTGTCATGTTGACAGAGTCTGCGTCAACAATCTCAGTTACGCGGACGACATGGTGTTGCTGAGTGCGTCAATTTGCGGATTGAGAAAACTCATGAAAACCTGTGAGGAATACGCTTGTGATCTCGGGTTAAAATACAACGTTGAGAAGAGCTACTGTGTGGTGTTTAATGCCGGCACCAAATGCCCACAAAATGTACCACCGGTTCGGCTCTATGGTCAGGCTTTGGATACAGTTAAGCACTTTAAGTACTTGGGACATGTCGTCACTGCCGATCTTAGGGATGATGCCGAAATTGAGCGTGAGCGAAGGGCACTATCAATACGAGCGAACATGATCGCCCGCAGGTTTGCACGTTGCTCGGTCGAAGTGAAGATCACGCTGTTCAGAGCGTATTGTACGTCTCTCTATTCATCCTGTCTGTGGGCTAACTATACAAAAAAGAGCTACGGCGCCCTCCGGGTCCTGTACAATAATGCCTTTAGAATGTTGATGGGGCTGCCTCGATTCTGCAGCGCCTCCGGCATGTTTGCTGACGCTGCTGTGGACTGCTTTAATGCTACCATGCGCAAAAGGTGCTCGTCTCTGGTTGGCAGGGTGCGAGGCAGCTCTAACAAAATTCTGGTAATGGTGGCAGACCGGTTGGATTCCCCCTTCCTTCGGCATTGTTGCGAAAAACATATTGTCGCCCCGATGCCGAAGAGAAGGTATTAGAGTTGTTAAATAAATTTGACATTCATGATATTAATAATGATAAAAATAAATAATAATAATATGTGACTTGATAATGTAAAAAATAAAATAAAAAATAATGTAATAATTTTCTAACATAGTTATAAGTTGTAATACTAACAAAAATATGGATCTATAGTTGTCTGAAAATAAATGAATAATAATATACAAGGGCTTATTACTGTATCGCAGATTATATCAATGATAAAACTGTTTGGAATTGAATTGCTTCTTTTGTGTTATATTTCGTTTGTATTTGCTATAGCAAAATATTGTTAATCTGCTAACTAAACATTACTGTTAATTAGTAAGATTGTGTGCAATATGACGTTTCTCACCGGGCAAGCTTACTAGTTTTTTTTTTTTGTCTGGGATCTTGAATAAGTCATGCTCACTGGAAGGTCCTTGCTTATGGCGGCGTCGTTGATCGGGTCGCCACCTTCCCTAAAATATGGCGAGGGAGGCGATGGCTGAGATATGGGTCATGCTCGTGAACGGGTGCTGTTTGTGGGGACTGGTCTGTTCAAGCGTCCAAAGAATATTAACGTACTGTGTCCTAAGTTTGACGTAAAAAAAAAAAGGACTCGCTGAGTTCCTTGCCAATTCTTCTCAGGACGTAAGTAATCGAATTGGGGGATTGAAAATATTGACTTTCATATGTGTCTTTAATGACCTGAATTGAATAAATGAGATTTTGATTTTGATTTTTGAAAGTTCGCCGGGTCAGCTAGTATTTTATTATAATCTGGAGTTGTAATTGTAAGTTTAATCACGTTGTTATTTAAGGAAAAATCCTTGAGTTACGTATTTCTAAGGAGCTAGTTAATGTGGAAAGTAACGAATATATAATTTGTATCATGTAATACCTACATTTTACAGTAAATAGTCCGACCGAAGCTTCGGCTTCGGCGACCTTTGGCAAAAAATCCATCTTCGGCGAGATTTTCGGCTTCGGCCGGATTTTGGGCCAAAGCCGAAGGTCCCGCCGAAGGTTTAAGAACAGTCCGAATTTATTTATTTATTTATTTATTTATCCATACAATATAACATATTACATAGTTTACATAGTATAGTTAACATATTATATATAGCTACAACATTAACCCCTTGTGAGGTGATGGTATCTGCACTAGGTTGCCCTGTCACGCAGATTACCAGTCCTCTTTTGGAGTTTTTGAGAAAAATAAGACATGTTATTAAAAGTACATTATGTCACTTTATAAGTACATATATATGTTTGCGTGTGAGTAGTGTTGGTTTGTATTTGTGTGTGTGTGTGTATATCTGTGTGTTTGTGGGAATATATAAATATACAATGCTACTACATATATATATAAAGATAAATAAGTAAATTATTTAGATACGTACTATTTCCAACTATCAAGACCAATTAATAACTGTGGAGTTATTAATTGCTCAGTGCTGTCATAATCTAATTTCTGTAAATATACATGGAGTCCTCTTTTACATTGTGATTTAGTTAAGGGGTATATATTCAGTAGCATATTTATCTTAATAAATAGGTAATTACTAAGGAAATAATAGGATCGATGGGCTAGACTGGACCTATGTGATATTATTGGGCAAACTTTAGTTTTAATGCGATCTTGGGAACGTACATTTAGATCATAGGGTAACAGCGAATGTTTGTGCAAAATGATTTGTGAAATAAAGAGTTGGCGAACGGTAAGGACATTGCAAGTAGAGTATAGGTCTGTGGTAGGATGTAGGAATGGAAGATTGTTTGAAACTTTCAAAACAAGTCTTTGAGCTCGTTCAAGTTTCAAAAGATGAGTCTTCGCAGCACCTCCGCAAACCAATAAACAATAACTGAGCAAAGACTGGCAGAGTGGGTTAAAATAGATGGGTTTCAGTATCTCCCAGTTCGCCACATTTCGGAGGTTTTTGAAAATGTAAATGATTTTTCTTAGACGCTTGGATACAAGATCAATATGTTTATCGTATCTGAGATGACTATCGAGGACTACTCCTAGGTATTTAATGTCCTGAACTTTTTGAATTGTGGGACATACACATGAAGTAGCTGGATAATTAGAGCATGAATGGGCTGTAATAACATGATTTGGGTTGCATGGTTGGAGTGAGTTTGATAAAGTAAAAGTTATGTATTTAGTTTTATCCGTATTTAATGATAATGAATTGTCTTTCAACCACATCGCTACCCTAGAGAATCCAATCTGGGCATGATGGTAAACATCCTCCCACGAATCCCCATAGAAAAATAGCGCTGTATCATCGGCAAAAGAAATTATTTTCCCGTTAGTTAAAGGCAGCTGACAAAGATCGTTGATAAAGACTAAGAATAACGTCGGACCTAGTATACTGCCCTGTGGTAATCCAATATTAGCAATAGATTCATCGCTAACCCAGTTATCGACGACCACCCGTTGGGTACGATTGCTCAAGTAGCTCTTAAACAAAGTTGATTGAGTGCCACGTATTCCCATTAGTTCTAATTTTTTTAATAATAGAGAAGGGGATATAGTGTCGAACGCCTTGGCCAAATCGATGAAAATTGTTAATATTTTTTTATTTCCTTCGAGTTTGCCAACTATATTATTAGTAAGTTCTAGAACAGCATCGCGGGTAGATCGTTCATGCCTAAATCCATATTGATTGTTAGACAAGAGATTATTGGATTCTAAATATTTTGTTAGCTGGGTATTAATCACTTTCTCTATGATTTTGGAGATCGTGGGTAAAATCGATATGGGACGATAGTTTCCGATTTGAGTTCTGATACCACTTTTATAAATGGGGTGGATGATGGACTTTTTGTAATCGTCGGGAAATATACCTGTGGCAAAGGAGGTGTTACAAATATGGGTAATAGGGCCTATTAATAAATTGGCGTATCTTTTAATGAGAGTACTAGAAATATTGTCGTATCCAGATGTGTGGCTGGTCCTAAGGTTAGCAATCAATGTTCGTATCTCATCGGTATCAGTGGGTAATAAGACAAATGAGCGTAGACTTGAATGTGATGGTACATTTAAATGAACGGGAGAATGGGTTCTAGGGATGGATTGAGCCAGTAACCTACCAATATTACTAAAATATAAATTTATGTTATTTACTGAATGTTGCGGGTTTTGAGAATCTATCAGGTCAGTCGCCGGTGTACGTTTCTTAGTAGAGTACGTGATATTTTTAATAGTGGTCCATAACTTTTTTGCATTGGTTCCACAGCTGGCTAATTCGGCTTTATCATATTCACGTTTTATGTTTTTGAGTAATTTATTACAAAAATTCCGATAGCGAGTGTAAATTAATTTTACTGTAGTGTCTTCTGGGTTCTTTTTACATTTGAGATGTAACTTATCCCTATTACGCATACATCTTAGTAGCCCTGGTGTAATCCAGGGTTTTAGTAGTCGTTTACGTCTCGATGTAATGTATATCCTGGTGCATTTTTCTATATTTCCGGTTATGGTTGTCTGTAAAAGGGCGGTCGCATCATTTGGATCGCTAATGGAATATATTGAATTCATGCAAATATTTTTAATTTTATCATCAAACGCATGGTAGTCGAGTACTTTAGTAGTAGTTTTTGGTTTATAAGGTGAACAGTTTAGGGTGATGTTTATGATAATAGAATGGTGGTCCGTTAGTGTAGTATGGGCTACCAGGCTTATTACGGGAAGCCTGGATTTGATAATGACATGATCAAGACAAGTTTGAGTATGTGTTGGTGTATAGAATGCAGGTAGCATGCCATGAGATGCTAAGAGATTAAGGTAAGGTTCTACTCGGTTATCGGCCGAAGATGTAGATATATCAATATTTAGATCGCCAGTTAAGAATACATTTTTGTAACAGGAAAGGGAAGTTAGTAGACTATTTAAAGACTCGAGAAAATTGGTAATTTGCCTTTCACTTGGTGGGCGATACACTGCTATCACAACCGAGTTAGGGTTTAGTTCGATCACCAAACAGTTAGCGTCAGTTAGAGGGAATTCTGATATTTTACATGCGAGATGCGACCTGTAGTAAACAATTACACCCTCATTTTGGCTTCGGACATAATTTGTGTGGACCGATAAGTATCCACTGATGGGAGGTATAATAGGGTTATTATATAACCAGCATTCGTTCAAGATTATCAAGTCCCAGTCGATACCGGATCGATGCAGCAGAGTGAGCAATCCCGTTAAATTACGTTTTATACTTCGGATATTCTGAATAATCATGTTTATGGATGAACTATCATTATTAATTAATTTAGGACAAGTTTCAATATCACAAGTAGCAGTTTCCGCAACAGTTAATTCGTCCAATTCGTGATTTAATATATTATTTGAAATATGATCGAAGATGACAAAGAATAAAATAATCATTATAATGTCGTATGTGTATAAATATCGACAACCATGCATACCCTATATACACTGAACTCGATATACTTTTCGCTAATATTTTGATAGAAATAGAATAACTGTAATAGTAAGTCTTATATCCCAAGGGTAAATATATATGATACATATATTTTAGAACGTTAAGTGATATATCTGTATATTTTTGTTGATACTCTTTGTATGAGAATGTGTATGGAGTATAAATACACAAACAAACAAAATTAAATATAGAAATGGGGTAGTTGTACACAAAGCCTCGCTCACAATATATAATGTTATTTGTATAACTATTACAAAGATCCGTTAGAAGAATAAAAGATGAAGAAGTGGTATGAGGGTATTTGTATAAATAAATCAAGAGTAGGCGATTGATGTACATAGGTGAAAAAACCTGTTGTTCAGCCCTGGCGCACACTTGGCCGATGTTTAACGAAGTACGCCGGGCGACCACGATCGTCTCACAGAACACAGCTGTTTTTGGTATCGCACTTTGCACCCCGCGTTCACACAACATGAATTTGTAAATGGATAAGCTCGAGTCTATTTCCCTGGATGGGTTGATATTGGTACCACCTATAAAAATAAAATATTCATAAAATATAATTCTTAATATAATATTTATCCTTTTGTCCATACTGTGGTATATCAATGCCAGTAATTGAATCAATTGTTTTCGGAGGGATTTTAAGTTCAGGTATTGAATGTTGAAGGCAGTAGTAATAAGTAGTAGTTGAATTTCTTGAAATATAATGTAGACCATATCGTTGTTGTCGAAAATATTATTTATGTTATGGAATTTTATTGTGGTTTGTTAATCACATAGTGTGGTATCTCAGATTGTACGGACGTGACTACATATTTGTAATGACATTATTGTATAGCAACTTGATATCATTTTGAGTTTTGATGCGTGTAATCTTCTCATTTTCACCCTTTTTTACCAAAATGTTAGAATTTTGTATCCAGATATATTTGTAAATATTCTTTAATTGAGTTTTAGTTTCATAGAAAAGTTGTTTAGTCGCTTTGGTTAAGTCCTCGTTTATGTACACGGGCATTTTATTTTCTGTTCCGTATATTTCACCATTTGTTAGGTGAATTTTACGTTTTTGTAACCATTGGTCCCGGGCATACTTAGATCGCAGTTGGACTACGATAGGACGCGGTCTGTCTGCTACCGGTAATTGTGTTCCTACTCTTTCTACACTTTCTATATCTGCAGGGTTTAGTTTGAGCTTCAATGCAAGCTTGTTTACGACTACTTTTATATCCTCGTTTTCAGTTATTTTCTGTAGGCACGCAATTTCGATATTTTTTTCTTTTTCTTTTTTTTCTAGTCGTACTACCCTCTCTTCTAGGGCAATGTTGCACTTTTCAAGGTAGATATTTCTTTGTTCTATTATTTTTATCTTATTTTCGGCACTTTTCTTAAAATCAATCATTTCTTGATATTTTTCAGCATAAAAATCTACCGTCTCAGTGAGGTCATCTAGCTTTTGTTCCAGTTTGAAGATTATTTCCAGCTTCTTATTCATTTCCACGAGCAGCGTTTCGACCGTGATCTTATGTGGATCGATATCTAGAATAGGCTTCTGAGGCTTTTGTATGGGACTAGACTTTTGGCAGTCACCACACATCTCAGTCTGCAGGAAATGCTTCTTAACGCATTTTTTATGATATACATTTTCACATTCTTTGCATTTCACAACATCATCTTTTGATGTTGACAAAAATAATTTACACTTTTTACACTGCACCATTGTAGGAATAATTTACAGCGTGCAACAGGGCTCGTTTAATACGTCTACTCTCAGAGCGCGCACCAGACGGAATGGGCTGATGAATGATGAATTAAACGAACTGTTACGAAAGAGTGACTGTTACGTCGACATTCTTCTTTAGCTGTGGATAATATTGAAGAAAATTATTAAATTTCTTATAGTTTATAAGCCTTCGGCTGCGGCTTCAGCTTCGGCCGAACGTTGTAGAGATTGCCGATTAATCGGCTTCGGCTTCAGCCAAAAATAGACCTTCGGTCGGACCCTAGCCGTGGACTAACCCGCAACGCTAGTTTCTTAAGTCTCTCAGCACAACTACAAGCTTCTTTTGCGTTATCTACTATTCTTTCCTATTTACTCAGACCGGAAGGTAGGTTTCAGACCAGGGAACCACGGATGTCCGTCTGTAAGATCAGGGTACCGCGGGAGCAAAGAAAAGCCCCACTGTGGGTGCTGGCGTGTTCGCATTTGGAGTTGGCCCCACGGGGGCTGTGGTTGATAGGGGGGTAGGGATTGGACATGTGTGTCGGCACGGTAAATAGTGGCTGTGCGTCCGATTCGACGCGCAGCAAGAGACTGTGCAACAAGATCAGTGGGGCTGGGGTCTCGTCGAGTCGCGGGTGCAGTGAGGCCGCTGCAAGTGGGAACCGACAGTTAGTTTGCTGAACGGGACCACATCTCCGGTATTTGCCTGGATAGCAAGTAATGCTGCTTTCGCTAGTGGTTGCAGCAGTCGACTTTGCTGGGTTTCGGCCAATGAGTAGCTGCATGGATTTCCATCGTGAGGTGAACGTACTATACAGCTCCGGAACCAGATGGATAGCTGGTAGCCGGCTTCTCTGGCGTTCCAAGCACGGATTGAAGTGTGACCTAGCTCTCAGGCGTTGCGCGCGGTCACCAGGCGTTATACTGTTACGGAACCCAACCGGATAGTGAGGAGTGGAGGAATTCACGGGGCAACTCTCTTTAACCACTCCCACGTCCGCATCGCGGGATGAAATTCCGGTCTTACGCCCAGCTTTTAGCTGCCGCGACCCGCATGAATTCTTGCTTATCAAGCAATAAAAACCTTTTGTAGCAGTTAAAATTTATTACCTACAGCAAAGAAAAAAGTACTGTAAAATACGCAGATTATAAATATATTTTTTGGAAATATAAATCTATTAAATGATTTACTAAAAAAAATTGAAATATGAGCTTTAGCAAAAATAAAGAAATTTAATTTTGAATCTAAACTGTAAGCCATAAATACTTTAATTTTTACCAGCAAAGTATGTTAACGACTTTATTACCTTTTTTGTGATACATATAATGTTTAGTTTAATTAACTCTACATAGACAAAATAAACAAAAGAAAGCACATACTGTTCGTAATTTTGTCAAGGCCACATTGATATCATTTGTCAATGTCGTTTTACTTTAACATATTTTAACCACGTTAAAATATGTTAAACAAGTCTTACTCTTACAGTAAAACGAAATTATGTACGTTTATTTTAAACTTAGTTACTATTATTTCACTAAATAATACGTAAAAACATAGCGATCAAGATGAAAAGAGACTTTAAACATGAATGATGTCATTGTTTTCCTAACCTCAATATTTTGAAGAAAAAGAGCCGAGCCGAGCCGAGCTCTCATATTAATGGTCAAGCGCAGCGTACGAACTCGTGACCACAGCGAAGATCGTTTCAACGAAGCATTCACCTCGTCAGCCCTCGATCCCCGCGTCACCACGGGAAGCGTTTGTCGGAAATCGCCACTGAATAGAACTGTGACACCACCCATCAAGTGTTCGTTCCTGCGGATGTCCTGCAGGGTTCTGTCCACGGCCTCAACTGCTTTTCTATTGGCCATCGTACACTCATCCCATACGATCAGAGAGCAATCCTTCAGCACGTGTCCCTTATCACTATTGCGTGACACACCACAAACAGGCGTTTCGGTGCTCTCTAAATCGATGGGAATTTTAAACATGGCATGTGCTGTCTTGCCACCCGGAAGCAGTGTGGCAGCGATTCCCGACGACGCTACAGCAATGGCAATTTTGCCTTGCCTCCTGACCTCTGCAAGTATGCCAGTGGTAACAAATGTTTTTCCTGTTCCACCAGGAGCATCCAAGAAAAACATTTTACCCTGGTTTTGCCCAACGCTTTTAAGAACAGTGTCATAAATTTGTTTTTGCTCTGAAGAGAACAAAGCGACATGGTGATTTCGTATGGTGGTCATTTCGCTCGGATCGTAAATTGTCTCAGCGTTATACTCTCGATTTCCACGGTCTTGATGCGGTGATGATTGGGGAGCTGGTAACCCATATTCGACCAATGGATTGCCGCCGATGGAAATGACCACGTCTTGAAGTGAACTAAGACAGGTGTTCAGCACGCGTTCATCAGTTACTTCGACTTCGTCTCCAGTAGCACGCCTCAAAGCTCGTAGAAAATCTTCAGATAGATGATGTCGATATTTTTCCCACAAAGCTACCGGGTTCGTGACTCCACAAAACACCAAGATGACGGCAAACAGATGACGCATACGGCTGGGGCTGTTACTGACGCTCGCCTCCGCGAGGGTGTCATCCCAGTTTTGGTCACCGTCGAGAAGGTGACGTGCTACACAGGCTGCGCGGTAAGTGGGATACTCCACGCCATCAAATGTTCTCAGAAAGGCAAAAGACGTTGGGCCTCGGATCGTGTGAAGTAATAACCGCAGAAAATAGCATTCGCCATTATTCGGGTGCACGGTATAAACTCTACCCAATACGGTGTCCTTGAAAATTCCCGGAAAACCTTCGACAGCACCTCCTCTTCGACGTCGGTTAAATATTCCCCTTTGCTTGTCGTACGTGTAATATGAAGGCACCTCGTCATACGTAAGGAACCTCGCAAACTGGTCGATTTCGCAGAGCCTGAAAAATGCCAAGAGAGTTGTTTGGCGCGGATTTTATCTAATCTACGGATAACTTATAGCAACGCAGGTAACCCCAGTTTCTATGAGTTGTCGCGGCGACATCCGTACTCATAACATCACTTTTGGTGAACGAAATTATAGCGCGATCTAATTCGACGCCAACGCCATCTAGTTAGCGAATAGGAAACATTTTTTTTTAATGGTGTAAAATTATAAAATTACGAAGCAATCATTACACCAATAAATACCGAACAAAAATATTAACAGTTTTTAGCATATACAAATACATTTTTTTAATTGTCTTGTTCATCTCTGAAAAGAATTAACGATACAATTTTAAAGAAGAAAATGCACAACTCCATCTATGACTCTTAAAAACATCTATTGACCGCAAGCGCATGATGAAATTTCAATTATTTATATTCAAAAAGTGTTTAAACATGTAATTCGACTTGATGTTTTTAAAATCTCAAAGATTTATTTATATCTAAAACCAAAAAGTGCTTACACGTGTAATTCAACTTAATGTTTTCTGTTTTGTAAATCTCATAGATGGCACTGTTTTAAAATTGTCTGTTATGTTTAACGGCATAAGTTAATTAAAATGTGAAGCTAACTTATATTATATTATTATTATTATTATATGTATAGATTAAAGCATGGTTATTAACATAATAACACCATAACAACATACAAATATGCGTCGTTAGATTACACGTTGCTACAGAATACATTGAAGAAATAAAGGTTCACTGCTCGTTCCTCGTAGGTGATAGCGTGATAATATGTAGCCTATATGTTGACCCGACTTCTTAATAATTTTCGTGCCAAATTTGAAGTAAATCCATGCAGTACTTTTTGAGTTTATCCCGGACATACATACAGACAAACAGACAAACAG
This sequence comes from Euproctis similis, assembly GCA_905147225.2. Taxonomy (NCBI): domain Eukaryota; kingdom Metazoa; phylum Arthropoda; class Insecta; order Lepidoptera; family Erebidae; genus Euproctis; species Euproctis similis. Next base: position 281,067 of record LR990106.1, read on the forward strand.
ACAAACAGACAAAAATTCTAAAAAGTATATTTTTGGCTTCGGTATCGATTGCAGATCACACACCAAGTATTCTTTTTAAAAAATATTCAATGTACAGTTTTGACTTTTCTACAATTTTATTATAATATGTATAGATATTCAACTATATACTCCAACTGTAAAGTGTAAATTGGTTTAGGAGTACTTTGTTCTGTAGTAAAGCTTATGAACGTAAAAATAGTGTATAACGAGTGACGATGAATTAATTTTACTCTGTGAAAGACAATACGACAAAGAGCTTTTGCTTAAACCAAAATTAGTCGTGATTTGAACAAGTATATTACTTGTTACTGGATGTACTTACGAATATTTTGGTAATTATAAATTGTATTTTCTTTTTTTATCTCATCATATTTAAAATATTGCAAAGCATACCTAAACAACATTAGCTATTTACAGTTTTCTTTATATATTACATAAAACTATGTTATTTATCAAGTAACTTGATGTATAATTTTCATTTATAATTTTTAAGAGAATTAATTTTCAAGTATAATATATTTCAAGGATAATTTAATGACAAACTGACTTCAATCATCACTCATGGTTAACTAATCTTATAAAAAAAAAACATTTATAAGTTCAGATTATGGGTTTAAATAATAGTCTGTTTCTGGTCCTCGGTCAATTAAAATCTATATTATGAAATACAAAGATACTGCTATCTACCCATCCAATTTTTACAAACATGAGCCTTGGTTGTTCAAGTGTAATAAATATATATAGTTAATTCATAATTAGTTTGGCAATTACAAGTTACAAGATCTTAGAAATAAGCGCTGAACCAGAGTTATTTGGAATAAAATAACCTATATTATTTTAATATTAATAGTCTTGCTGGTCGTGGGATCCATTCCGAGCCAATGATTTCTCTGAATTACTTGATATTAGGTCGGTAACCCATGGTAAAAATTTGAGATTTGGATAATTCTCCACGCGAAAATGATAATAACAATTCAATTCTTAGTTTTTTATGGGATAGGAGGGCAAAGGAGTAAGTGGGTCACCTGATGGTAAGCAATTTGACACCGCCCATGAACACTGTGGTGCGTTGCCCTCCTTTAAGAGAGTAGGAGGGAAAGGGGCTCGGACCTTTGGATACCTCCCTCACCGAACGAAAAGCGGCACGAGCAACTTTACGTCGATATTCTTATTCGAACCGCATGGATCGAATTTTTTATTTTGCAATGTAGTATGTAGGTATATATTATGAATGTAATAAATATGTATTACGTAGTTCTTGATCTTACAACTCATTTTTAAAGTTTTTAAACACGAGGAGCCAAGCAGTCCGCTCCATGAATGGGCTGGCTCGCCCGGGAAATACCAATAGCTCTCATTCACAGATAGTTTTAATGCTTTTTTGTGTATCAAATAAAAAGGCTTTTCGATAGTATGTTGAAAAATGTGACGTCATCCTAAATCCAATATTGCGGAATAAGTATTTTAATGCATTTTTACAATATGGGTTGAATGGGCTTGAGCTTGGGGGAGTACCTAAATCAAAGAACAATACGACGTTGAATATGGGGTATCTTCTTAGATAGAGGAATAATTACCAAATTCTATTCAGACCCATATTAAGATTTATACTTAAGTGGGGATTGAATCCGCCAATCTCCGTTCTACATTCGATTTTACCAATGCACCACGAGGCCCGTCGTAATGTAAGTAAGATGTGCTCTTTTTAAATTAAGCGTGTTATAAATGTATGTTTGTTACAAAGTTTTACTTCCATAGCGCGGAGAGACTCCACGCGAATTTTTTTTTTTTTCTTTGTATAGGAGGTAAACATCCGAAATGGTCGCATTTTCACCAGGTCAGGATCTGATAATGGGAACCAGGAGAAATCGAAGTCATCCACCAAAAGTTATATGCAAGTATGGTGTTTTTGTTACGTAATGGTGATGTCTTAGGGATATTCTTTATGGTGTCAATATTTGATGCTGCTGTGCTGATGAAGAAGCCACAAAACTCCTCGATGGTTAGGAGTTTGAAGACAGCACTGCATTTGATCGACAGAAACTACTTAGTACTATGTAGGGCTAGCGTGTTGCTTGTGAAGTATACCTGATGCTGCTATGCTGATGAAGAAGTCACAGAACTCCTTAACGGTTAGGAGTTGGGAGACAGTACTGCAGTTAGTCGATGGAAACTGTTTAGTAGTATATAGGAATAACGTGTTGCTTAGGAGGTATGCTTGAATCAACTTCTGATACTGCTGTACTGATGATGAAACTACAGAACTCTTAAACGATAAGGAGCTAGGACACAATTCTGTAAAAATGTTTTTTTATTTTCTACAATAGTTTCCAGGCTACGATTGGCCTTCATTCGGGTTACAGTGTTATTGGGTCTACCCATGATAATTACAAAAATATAATATAATTACTTTAAAAAAAAAGTTAAACCGACTTCTAGAAACGTAAACCACAAAATTTTACGTATTTGAAAACAGTACTTCTATAACTAAAAAGCGATAACATAACATAACATAACTTCACGCCTTTTGTTACCCGAAGGTGTAGGCAGCGGCTGTTAAGCCTCGTCTCGCCGTTATGTTTACGTCCCAAATGGAATAGGTGGCGAACCTATTGCCATACCGGGCACAAAGTTTGTCAGTCATCGATATTTATCACACATAACTTCCGAAAACTATTTCGAAAAGTCATTGGTGTGAGCCAGTGTCTGGAATCGAACCCCGGACCTCTGGATCAGAGGCCGTGCGATCGCCCACTGCGCCACCGAGACTGTTAAACCGAAAAAGCGATAAATAACGTAATTTACTAATTTCTATACTTAAGACATTATATAAAACGTAATACTTTAGTAAAGTTATCTTTATATATTATAATACTTACAAATATCACTTATTTTTGAACTCGGTGCAAGCCTAGGTAAAGTACTCTATTGTATTGCACCGACTTCAATAATAAGGGACAATTGTATATATTTTAACAGATAAAGATGATTTTACTAAGTTTTCATATACTTAAAGATTTTGTGGTTTACCTGTCTAGAAGTCGGTTTAACTTTTTTTTAAAGTATTTTTTTTGTGTTCGATGTGCTCGACATGATTAAATTAAAAAACACAATTCTGACATACGACTCTTCTCTTGATTAATCTCTCTCTAGTCATCAGTGCGCGTATCAGTTAGCACGTGAGATGGCTCTGCGCACATTACATAGACTGCGACTACCATCGTCTTCTCCTCAGTATCATAATATCTAATTAATTAAAGTAAGAAAGTTTCTCGCGTACTTAGTAGTGAAGTGCCAAACTATCCCAAAATCAATAATAGTGGTAGAGCCAATCAGTTCGCTGCAGGAATGGGCCGGCTCGACCGGTGAAAAACCACGACATCTCAAAAGATTGACGTAAAGTGGTTCATGCCGCGTTTCGTTCGGCGAGCGAGGTACCCGGAGGCCCACCCACTTTCCCCATCCTAACCTTTACCCTATCCCTTAAAGGTCAGGAACGCAACAGTAAAACTATAAGTGTTGTTAGTGTCCATGGGCAAGTTGGTTGCATACCATCAGGTGACACGCCTGCTAGTTTGCCCTTCTATCCTATAAAAAAAAACGATCAACAGATATAAATCAAACAATGTATATTATTACAATTTAAAATTGTAGTCACATACATACATACTTAACATACATAACTTCACGCCTTTTTGTACCCGCAGGTGTAGGCAGCGGCTGTTAAGCCTCGTCATCAATATTTATTACACAATCGGGTTTGAATCGTGGCTCACACCAATGGGTTCAAACCCGTGACTTCTTGATTCAAAAGCGAGGTGCTTGACAACTGGATCACCGAGACCTAATTGTAATTATTTGACTAATGTCAACATTCATAACTTTTTATCTTCCTGTCACCATTATTTTCTTGCCCTTATCTTCATCAGTCATCCTATCCAAACTATCCATATTGGGTCAAGTTTTGGCTCCTTCTAATTGTCCTAATAGTAGTGGTTTTTGCGGTGCTATTCCAGTATCCTGTCGATCATGGTCGCCAGGGTGTTAGGTTCAAAGCCGTTCCTTCTATTGAAGAATAGAGACGGTATCGTTACAAATTGATAAATTTGTGCGAAATGTGTGCTCGTAATTTATTGATCCGTTCTTGAATTTCACTATGAGGAAGTTGGACTGATCAGAGAGACGACTCACCACATCTTTTTCATCTATAGTAGATGCGATCTGAACTGATAAATCATTGTCATGTTCTCCGTGGTAAGCTTGAACAACTTTGAATAAAATGGCATCCCGTTGCTGGTTAATGTTACCGCCTCTGCGATGTTTGCTTCAAAGCAATGCTTGATTATTTAAATTTCAACACAGATTTTATTTTAAAAATAACTTATCCAAATATTTACTTATTTTTAATATTTATAAATTGCAATACTTCAAACACATTACAGTGACATGACACAACAAATTTTGACATTTGATTGAAAGTTTAAATGTCAATATTCATACGATATTGACGAACCATGGACTTATCTACTAACAATGAACTTTAAGTTGTGTTTTTAAAGGTCAAATTGCCTTGTGTGTCAAAGTGTAAACGAATCGTTTGTATGGGAAAATTAAATTGTATTTTTTAGTATTTTATTCGCAATTTATCCCTATTTTCTCTATCCTATATGTTATTCCTGGCTCTAAGCTACCTCTCCACCAATTTTCAGCTAAATCTGTATGGCCGTTCTTCAGTTATAAGTGTTGTAACAAACACGACTTTTTTTATATATACATATAGATAAAGATAATAAAAAAACTTTACCTTTTTGAATTTATTCTCTTTACAATTGCTTACAAATTTACATGGGCATTAGAAATTAAAACACACATAACAAATATCATACTTTTACGCCCAAGAATAACTACTAATAGTATATCAATTTTGGTTCAACGAAACGCTTACAAGTTACTGTAGTTACCACAGAGTACGTAGTTACAGTAGTAAGCGGTTACGCGTGCACCGGCCGTTGTGTGAGTGGATCCTACGTATATAAAATAATCGTTACATTTGTGTCTACCAAATTACGTATACGATTATAAGCCTCGTAATAGGTTACTGAAACCGATTACGTTAAATAACGCTCACGCCTAGTGTGTTGTGCTTCTTGTTTGCACTCGGTCGCTCAGTCGGTGAGCGGACGGGCCAGTATCGATGAAATGTGTCAAATTTAAACGTACGTACATGATCAAATTACATACATACATACATACACAACTTCACGCCAAATCCCTTGCGGGGTAGGCAGAGAGAGAGAACAGAGCGCCATAGGGCACGATTCTTACACACCTCACTCGCTTCGTTGACTTTCATAACTCTTTTCATGCACGCGCGTCGGTTTTTGAGGCTCTTAACATTATTATGATCAAATTATTTGTTTATTAATATGCGTAAGAAAATCGCGGTTTATCACTATAAGATACTATAGTTAATATAACACTATAGTTTCTTTTACTCTAACCTTGGAAGTTTTACCTCTTATTGAAATGATAAATATGGCGTATCTTCACAATCGTGTTAATAACATTAAAACAACTTTTAGGATTATATCGCGTTTATTTACTACTTATTTTTATTTATTTCCCGACGTTTCGAACTCTTTACAGAGATCATCTTCACGAGTGGAGTTAATGTTATGAGCATGATTCGCGAAAGTCTTGGAAATAAATATGTAAACGTGATTAAATTAAAGAAATAGATATTGACAAAAATGAAAACTTTAATCACTTGACCTTCCACTCATTTAATTTGTTGGAAGGTTACGGTTCATTTTTTTATTAGATGCCTATTTAGTTGGCTAACAGCACCCCTTTTCCGAAACAAGAAGTCGTGGAATCGAATAACTTTTTGAATTTTTTTGGAAGTTATATGTGATAAATATCGATGACTGACAACTTTGTGACCAGTGTATGGCCGTCTATTCCATTTGAGACGTACGTTTAATAAACGTGAATAGCCACTGCCTACACGTTCGGGTAGAAGAAAAGGTGAAGGGGTGAACATTATATTATATTCATAAATAAAATATTGTTATCTCGAGTAATATTCATCATATCATGATATTTTATGTTTAAGGTCTGTTTCGTGCGCAAAATGTTATTTGAGTTAACTCTTAATCAATATTATCAATTTTTATTATGCATTGTAACAATCATGATATCTTCAACTTATGACATTATGATTGGGTTACATATGTTTGTATGGTATATACATATTCATAGGGAAAAATATATATTTATAGTTTTTTTTATGGGATAGGAGGGCAAACGAGCAGGCGTGTCACCTGATGGTAAGCAACCAACGCCGCCCATGGACACCAGCAACACATATAGTGTTACTGTTGCGTTGCCGACCTTTAAGGGATAGGGGATAGGAATGGATGGGGAAGGCGGGTGGATCCCCGGATACCTCTCTCACCGAACGAAACGCGGCATGAGCCACTTTACGTCGGTCTTCTGAGAGGTCGTGGTATTTCACCGGTCGAGCCGGCCCATTCATGCAGTGAACTGCTTGGCTCTACCAAGGTTACCAAGGTTAGTAGTAGAAGTAAAGAAAGAAGAGGAAAAAGTACTAGTAGCGCATAGAAACAATAACGATGTTTATATTAAGGGAAATAATAATAACTGAGTTTATTAACTTTGTAATAACGGTGAAGTATCGGTGGTCCAATGGTCAAGCTTCTGCATCAAGAAGTCGCGCGTTTGAATCCTGGCCCACACCAATGACTACGATGTATTTCGGAAGTTATGTAGTGTGTATATGTATAAAAATCGATAAATGAAAACTTTGTGCCGGTATGGCAATAGGTTCGCAACCTATTCCAATTGGGACGTAAACATAATGGTGAGACGAAGCTTAACAGCTGCTGTTTACACCTTCGGGTAACAAAGGCGTGAAGTTATGTTATGTTGTGTTTGGACTGCAGGTTCCTGGTTCCTGGGTGTGTGCTTATGGAATGTGTTCTGGGCCACCGTAGCGATGGGTGACCTGAAGAAACAATGGACGACGTCGTTTATAAGACAGGTCAGTTATATTTGACGAGTGTGAAGCCACGTCAGGTAACAACCGCCCCAACTGGTATACGCGCAGAGGACGCAGTCCGGACCGCACGTCAGCTTGACCTGTCACATGACACCTAACATCTCCTAACACGTAATCAAATCCGCAATACCTACTAGAAACCTAACCTCACTTCGCTTCAGTTCATATAAGATAAAATACTTGCTGACTCGGTAAATTTTGGACCTGACAGTCTTAGCAATGAAGCGTTGAGAATAGGAAATCCACTTTAATTGACACCTCTTACGCAGTTTTTCAATAAAGTCCTCGACACAGAAATAGTACCAAAGCAGTGGTGTCAATCTGACATGTTGACTGTCATCTGAATATTATATAAAAAGGGCATTCCATCCATTTTTTATGGGATAGGAGGGAAACGAGCAGACGTGTCACCTGATGGTAAGCAACCAACGCCGCCCATGGACACCAGCGAAACATAGTGTTACTGTTACGTTGCCGACTTTTAAGGGAAAGGGTATAGGGAAGGAAGGGGGGCGGGCCTCCGTGTACCTCTCTCACCGAACGAAACGCGGCGTGAGCCACCTTACGTTGATGTTCTGAGACGTCGTGGTATTTCACCACTACAGACCGATTAGTTTATTATCAAGCATTTATAAACTATTCGCATCCATCCTGCACAGCTGTATCAGTAAAAAAATTGATGCTGAACAACCAATTGAACAGGCAGGTTTCAGGTCTACATTTTCGACAATGACCACATACACGTAATGGAACAAATATTAAAAAAATACAATTTGGAGGAGTATGGAGTATGTCCCACTGATCCTTTTGTAACACCCTGTCAAACGCTTTTTCCAGATCCACAAAACCTTCTGGCTAACAGCCAGTTGTTTCTCCACGATGTTGCGGAGAGAAAAAATCTGATCCATACACCCTCGTCCGAAGTTAAGTGTGATAAATATCGATGACTGAAAACTTTGTGCCCGGCATGGTAATAGGTTCGCCGTTAAGCTTACGTCCGAAACGGTGGCGAACCTATTGCCATATCGGGCACAAAGTTTTCAGTCATAGAACACACATAATTTTTCGACTTTAACTTCGAAAAGTCATTGGTGTGAGCTAGAATTCGAACCCGCAATCTGTTGATTCAGAAGAGGAGTGCTCGACCACTGGTCCACCGAGACCAAAATTTTATGAATAAGTAAATGACTAATTGATTAATTGATGATAGATAAATCGGTTGTGTACTCCGGGAATATAAATAATATGCTATTTTCTCAATATAGATAGAAAAATAAACGTTCACTGTCAATATAGTTTGACTATTGTAGTTTACATGACATTTACAACCGTCAAGGAGTGTTGCCACTATAAATAAAAATAAATACTACGATTCTACATAAGTGTTACAACAATAAGAAATTAAATTACCTACCATTAAAATGGAAAAACAAATGGAAATCTTGCTCTCCAAAATAAATGAAAAGTTTAATGAACAAACAATAACATTAACAACAGAAATTACGAAAAATGTTATGGAAGCGTTGGACGAAAAGTTAAAAATGCTGAGAGAAGATAACAACAACCTGAAAAACAAAGTTACGAATTTGGAACGAAAAATATCCGTCTTGGAAAAGGAAAAACGCAAGAACAATCTGATAATTTTCGGAATTGAAGAGAAAGGGAAGACAGAAATAGAGTTAATTGATTTCGTAAAAAAAATAATAATAAACTCAGGAACACCGTTAGATAGCCAAGAAATAAGTAATATCAAAAGAATTGGAACAAAACCTGGAAAAAACCGTCCAGTAATAATATCTTTAACGACATCATGGAAGAAACATTTGATTTTGAGAAACAAGCGTAACCTACCTGTAAATGTTTATATTAAAGAAGATTTTCCCAGGGAAGTTCTTGAAATACGCAAACATTTACAAACAAAAGTGGAAGTTGAAAGAGAAAATGGGAACATAGCGTTCATAAAATATGACAAATTAATTGTAAAAAAACCCGAATCAACGAACCGCGAGAAAAGAAAGAGGCAGACTACAGGATCGCCAACCAACCCTATACAGAAAAAACTTGACACGAAAAATATCGGTAACGCAAAGTCGTCCCAAGGCCTAAAAGAAGTAATCAAACCTAGCATCCTTTCATACGTCGCACGAGAAAGATCGGCCTCGCTGTCAGAGCTGCCAAAAAACAAGAAGAAGCCTCCTCCGACCAAAACCAACATAGAATTACTAGTACAAGATCCCTAGAACATTTTAAATAAGTCATTACTATCAAGCGGAATCTTCGTGAATAGCTTCATTTCGATGAGACGCCCAACAATATCATATGGGAAATTTTAGATTATGGTAGCTAACAGAGGTAATTACGACCAAATATGTTTATCACCAGAATAACCAAGATTCTCAAAAACTCATTACTAACCGACTGTTCGTGGTGTAATATTCAAGATAATTATTAAATTATTGGAAATTATATTTGTCCTATAAAATGCAAGGTTTGATTGAAGAGGTCCCCTTCTTTCAACTAGTATGGAAAACGAGGTCATGAAAAATTATTATTAACCGGCTGATTTTACATATATACATACATGACTTCACGCCAAATCCCTTGCGGGGTAGGCAGAGAGAACAGAGCGCCATAGGCCACGATTCTTACACGCCTCACTAGCTTCGTTGACATTCATAACTCTTTTCATGCACGCGCGTCGGTTTTTGAGGCTCTTAACATCACCTTCCTCCAGAACACGTTCTATTTGGTCATGGAATGTGTGTCTTGGCCGTCCTCGACTCCTACATCTATCCGCTTTTGCATTGTATATCTGCTTAGTCAGTCTTGCATCAACCATTCTTTCTACATGTCCGAACCATCGGAGCATGCCCTTTCTTACTTTTACACCGACACTCTCTTTCAAACCAACTTCCTTCCTTACAACCTTATTTTCTACGTGGTCAGCGAGAGTCACTCCGCAGATTTTGCGTAGTGCCCTCATTTCTACCGCGTTTATTCTACTTTCATGCACACTCTGCCATACCCAGCTCTCGCTTCCATAAGTTATCGTTGGGATCAGGACTGCATTGTGGATTGTTAGCTGGGCTTTTCTGCTAATGTTTTTTGCGCCCAGGAAACTACCCAACGCTCCATTTACGCTATTAAGTATCGCCACTCGTCTTTCTACATCCGCGGTGTATCTTCCATCTCTGCTAAAAGCGCATCCAAGATATACAATTTCATTCACCTGTTCCAGCACTACATCATAAAGCATTATCCTTGCATCTGTTCTGGATTCCTCCCTTTCAAACACCATAACTTTCGTTTTCGTCGCATTCAACTGCAAGGCTTTAATCATGCAATCATCTTTCATAGTAGTGACTAGTGTTTGCAGGTCCAACGGCAATTCGGCTAGAAGCACGGCGTCATCTGCGTAAAGCAGGCAGCTCACAACTAGGTCACCCATTCGCATCCCTACATCCATCGATCTCACTCTCTGGAGACAACTGTCCAGGTACAGGATGAACAGTCGAGCGGACAGCACGCAACCCTGTCTGACGCCGATATTGACGTCAAACCAGGGGGACAAGCCGCCGTCAACACGCACACATGCTGTGCAGCCCTCACAAGTGGACTTCACAGCGCGCAGCAGTGCTCCGCTCACCCCGTAGCCCGGGAGTATGCCCCACAGATCCTTTCGTAACACTCTGTCAAAGCTTTTTCCAAATCCACAAAACCGCAGAAAACCTTCCGGTTAGCAGGCAGTTGTTTCTCCGCGATGTTGCGGAGGGAAAAAATCTGATTCATGCACCCTCGTCCGCTTCTAAAACCACCCTGAGCCTCCCACAACACTCCATCAGATATCACCCTCATTCTCCTTTCAATAATTTTCCCATACACTTTTGCTGCTAAACTGATCAAACTGATGGCCCTGTAATTGGCGCACTGCATACGTGATCCCTTACCTTTATACAAGGGCACAATGACAGCGCGCCTCCAGTCCATGGGAACCCTACCCGACCTCCAGCATAGATTGCTCAAGGTCAGGAAAGCGTCCCGGACACAGGTTCCACCGTGTTTGATCATTTCAGCAGACATCATATCAATTCCAGCTGCCTTACCATTTTTCATACTTCGTATCGACCATTCAATCTCTTCCATAGTAATGTCCTCGTCAGATGCTGGCGCAGCGGTGTCAGACGTAGGCTCACTCTGTCTCAATTTTGTCCATTCTGGATGTTGACGAAGAACCCCGAGACTTTCTAACTTCCCTCCAGAAGAGTTTGTTATTCGCCTCGAAGTTCTCCGTCAACCTCACTTCCTCATTCGCAACTAGTCTTTCACGCTTCTCTTTCACTAAGGCTTTGGTAACATTCCTGCAGCGGCGGTAGCTCTCATACTTTTTCTCTGTCATACTATCATTCTGATTCAAACTTGAGACATAATCCAACCATGTTTTTTTCTTTCTTTCGACGCTGGATTTCACATCCGCGTCCCACCAGGCATCACCTCTCAGAATCTTATGCCTCTTTGCACTACCACATACTTCTTTTGCACTATCCACTATACTGTCTTTCATTCTTTCCCAGCATTCTTCAACACCTAGGTCAGAAAGACTCGTCTCACTGAGTCTTTTACTGACTAGGTCTACATATATACTACGTACACTTCCATCTTCTAATTTCTCGCATTTTGTCCTTTCAAGCTCTCCGAAATGGGTACGCACTCGCCAGTGTCTCCACTTCTTGAAAAGGCCCACGAAACGGCTTACCACCAGGTAGTGGTCCGTATCAAGAGTGGGGCCTCTGTAGGCTTTTGTATCCCTTAGAGTATTTCGGAGACGACTATCTATCTATCTATCTACTAAAATCAAATCAATCATATTCTTTTGTTCATTCCGTCTCCACGTATACGTGTGAATATCTTTATGACGGAATAATGTGTTAGACACAAGGAGGTTCCGTTCCAGGCATACGTCCAATATCGGCTTACCAGCATCATTCACTCTCTTGTCACCATTCGGACCAAGGACAGCCTCCAGGTTATCTCTCTTGGTTCCGACCCATCCATTAAGATCACCACACAGAATTATCCTTTCATTTCCCTCAACCAGATCCAGAATATTCCTAACAGTTTCCCAAAACTCCTCGAGTTCGCGGGGATCCTCGGAGCTGACGGGAGCACAAGCTGCGACCAGGAAAACTCGCGTGATCCCTAGTTTTATACTAACTTAAAGATGTCTCGGGCCTACCAAGTCATAATTTTTCACCCCGGAAGCAAATCGGGAGGAGAGAACGACTCCAACACCCCCACTGGCACGGACGTCCGGGTCCGTGATTTTTTAATATTAAATTATAATTATATAATTGGACTGACATATTATGTCCTTCAAATCGCGGGGTACGTTATCCCGGTCCTACTCGGCTCGTAATTAGTAGTGCAGATGCTATAAGTAAAAGTGATTACTATGAAGCTAGATCTTCGTGAATAGCTTCGTTTCGATGAGACGCCCAACAATATCATATTAATATGTGAAATTTTAGATTATGGTGGCTAACTTTGTTGGTTAACTTTGGCCGTAATTACCTCTGTTAGCTCCCATAATCTAAAATTTCCCATATGATATTGTTGGGCGTCTCATCGAAATGAAGCTATTCACAAAGATTCAGCTTGATATTAATCACTTAAAAAAATGTTCTAGGGATCCTGTACTATACAACAACTAACTTAACCACAAGAAGAAAAACTCCAACAACCCGCACCCCAAGCCGGCCGGTCACCGTGGGGGAAGACGACCAACACCCTCCAACAAATCTGCCATCTAATACAAGACAACGGACACGAAATAGAAACAGTCTATATCTGTGTACACTAAATACAAGAACCTTGAGAACACCAGAGAGTCTGGAAGAGTTAGAGTTAGCTATTAAAAACATCAAATGGGATATTATGGGCATAAGCGAGATGCGAAGAATAGGAGAAGGAATAGACGAGAGAAGCAATTTCATTATGTATCACAAAGGCGAAGTCGCTGGACATAGAGGAGTAGGATTTTTGGTAAAACTATACCTTAAAAGTCAAATAACTGGGTTCGAAGGGATATCTGATAGAATAGCTGCGATCCATATACACCTACCGAAACATTCTAAAAATTGGACAGTCATCCAAGTCTACTCGCCGACAGAACAAGCAACAAAAACGGACATAGATAACTTTTACAACAACCTAACAGAAATTACCGAAAAATATTCGAAAAACAATTTAGTACTAATGGGTGACTTTAATGCTCAAGTCGGCGCCCGAGCACCTGGGGAAGAACAAATAATAGGGAAATACGGGAGTGGCAAAAGAAGCGAGAACGGAAAAAAACTAGTAACATTTCTGCTTGAGAATAATTTAACTATACTGAACTCCGTGTTCCGAAAAAAACCGAAAAGCAAATGGACTTGGCTGTCTCCCGACGGAAAAACTAGAAACGAGATCGACTACATAATAACTAACAAGGTAAAGGCATTTGTGACACAGGAATAATACAAAATCTAAACTTCAATACCAACCACCGTATGGTACGCAGCAGTATATATGAAAGTGGTACAAAAAAACCTAGACCGAAAGCAATTCAAATGAATAAAATACAAATAAGCAACGAAATTTGGAACCCGATCAATGCCATAGAGGATTTAATGACAGTTGCTACCTCAGATATAGATTTAAAAGAAAAATATAACAAGATAGAAAACAAGCTCAAAGATCAGACAAGAACAGATATAACAAAGAGTCAACAAACCTATTTAAGTGAAGAAACTATAAAACTTATTGAAGACAGAAAAAATCTTATAGCAAAAAAGGACAAGAAGGAAAACCAAAAAGAAATCTCTAACCTTAGCAAACAGATACGCGAAAAAATAAGAAAAGACAGGATTATTAAAAGAAACAAAACACTAGAGAATTACATCAGCAAAACAGGAGGCACGAAGAAGGCGCTTAAGGAACTTCGAGATCAGGGTAAAGAATGGATAACAAAATTAAAAGATAAAAATCGACCAACTATATCACGCAACAAAATACAAAATATAGCAACAGACTATTACCGCTCAATATACGAAGAACAGAATCCAAATCAGCTAAAAACACAATTACCCGCTAAAGAACAAAACATTTACAACAAGGTCGAAGACATACCAGAAATATTAGAATCAGAAGTAGAAAAGTCTATAAAAAGTCAAAAGATGGAAAAAGCCCCTGGTCCAGACAAAATAACAAACGAACTCATAAGAGGTTCAATTAAAGAAATAACCCCAATGCTAACAATGGTATTTAATGAGATTCTATTTACGGGCAGATTTCCAAGTCAATGGGCAGAATCGCACATAATACTTCTGCACAAAAAAGGTCCCAAAGACGACATAGGAAATTATAGACCCATTTCTCTCATATCCAATGTGTACAAAGTTTTTGCTAAGGTAATATTGGGAAGAATATCACGTACACTCGATGAAAACCAACCTGTGGAGCAGGCTGGGTAAAGAAAGGATTTCAGCACCATTGATCACATACATAAACTAAAACAGCTTATACAAAAATACAACGAATACAACAAAAACATTTACCTGACCTTCATAGACTACTCCAAGGCTTTCGATAGTATCTCACACGAATCAGTATGGCAAAGTCTACAAGAGCAAGGCATCCAAAACGTTTATATCAATATCATCAAAAATATTTACAGTCAAAGTAAAGCCAGAATCAAACTAGAATCTATAGGAAATGCTTTTCCAATGAATAGGGGTGTCAAACAAGGTGACCCACTCTCGCCAAAGCTTTTCACAGCAGTGCTTGAACACATGTTCCGAAAGATAGAATGGGAACACTCAGGAATAAACATAAATGGATCACGGCTGAACCATCTAAGGTTCGCTGACGACCTGGTTATATTGGAAGAGGACCCACTAATACTGGAATCCATGGTACAAACCCTTGTAGACCGGAGCAGAGAAATAGGGCTGGAAACCAACATGAGCAAAACCAAAATGATGACCAACTCTGTGCCTGTAGACATAATCATTAACGGACAGAAACTTGAATATGTAAAGGATTATGTATACTTGGGCCAGATTATATCAACAGACGACCAAATGTCCAAAGAAATAGACAAAAGAATTGCAACTGGTTGGAACAAGTATTGGAGCCTAAAAGAAGTAATGAAGAGCAAAGAACTGGGTATGAAGATCAAGAAGAAGACGTTTGATACCTGCATTCTGCCCTGCCTTACCTATGGCTGTGAAACCTGGGCTCTGACAAATCAACACAGGGACAAACTAGCAGCTTGTCAGAGAAGCATGGAAAGGAGCATGCTAGGTCTAAAACTAATGGATAAAGTCAGGAGTACAGACATCAGAAACAGAACAAAATTAACAGATATACTGACACGTATTGATCAACTCAAATGGAGATGGACGGGACATATGCTCCGTTGCAAAAAGGGAAAGTGGAGCAAACTGATTACAGCTTGGTACCCAAGGGACGGCTCTAGAACCCGAGGTCGCAAAGCCAGAAGATGGGAGGATGACCTGAAATTGACCTTAGGCCCCCTTTGGCTAAGAATAGCAGAAGACAGAAAGCAGTGGAAAGAGTTGGAGGAGGCCTTTGCCGTAAGGCACACCGAAATAAGGGACATTTTGTAAATTCAGTGTAGCATATAATTATAAATATTTAACTTTAAGATCACATGTTGTTTATTCGGAAATAAAAGGCTTAATTATTATTATTATTATTATTGTAGTGTGGGACTCCCAAATCAGTGATCGGCTCGTAAGAGATCGTACGGTAATTCCGTACGATCCGGATGGCAATGATCCGCTCCAGGCTCCTCAGCAGAGCCCTGGAGCGAGAGGCGCCGGCGAGGTCTCTCGACCGAACGGGGGCCCCGTAAAAGGGCACGGACTCCCTCTCCCGGTACCCCGAGATTGGGCAGCAGGCAGTGCAACGCGCCTGCCACCCGTCGCCTCGGGGGATGATCCGCACGAAGTGCTCCTTGAAGCGCCAGCGGTCGTCCAGGGGAGGCCGAGGTACTTCATGTACCTCTTCACCGGGACAGCCGTGTCACCCACCTAGATCTGTGAGGCCGGTGGTTCCCGGCCCCGAGTGAGGCGGTGGAACCACAGCGCCTCACTTTTGTGAGGCGCCACCTCCAGGCCCAGACCGCGGATCCGTCTGACGACGATTGCCACCCCAGTCAGCTCGGCGAACCTGAGCGTCCGCTCGAAGTCGGGGCCCGTGGCGACCACCAGTGTCGTCTGCGTAGCAAACTGAGAGTCCGATATGTCCGGGCCCATCTGCAACAGGTGACCTACATATACCTACACACATTAATCAATATGCACATATTTACACACACTTACATAGACATACTGACTCTCAGTCAGCCGTGATCGAAAGAAAAACATATGGCTGACAAGCTTACACAGCACAACACCGAAAAATTGGGGGTATAACCATCCTAAAATATGGGTCAACGTTATTCTAAAGTATGTTTGTGGTAGGGACGGGCAGCAGCGTCCCTATCTACAAAAGGTTTACACCTGCGGTTTCCAACCCATTTGCCCAGCTGGGGACTGTGGGCATAAACCTCCCTATGAAAAAAGCACCAATTCAACGGCCCCCAGTTCCCGGTGGTCCTGCTATTTTCCCGGCCAAGGCAGCGGTCGTGGTAACGGTGGGGCAGAGGGTACGAAGAATCTCCGGGTTATGGCAGGCTGCCTGAAACAACTACTCGTGGCCACTTATAATGGACGCAGTCTTCGGCTGGACCAACACCTTACCGAACTCGAGGTAGAGCTGGGTTGATTGAACTGGCATATCTAGAATATGGCTATCTGAAGTCCTGAAGTATCTGAAGGGGAAAGACACGATAACACACAGTCAGGCAACTTACTCTACTTTCGGGAAGGTAACCAGTTCTCCCAGGCGGGTCTGTTTCCTCGTTCACAAGGACCTCGTTAGAAGCGTTGAGGCGATCAGTAGTATGTCAACCAGGGTACAATGTACTGAAACTCACCAACAGGTACACCCTGAAGGTAATACAGGCGCCGACCTCGACATATTCTGACGAGATAGCCGAAGCGATGTACGAGGATATTGCAAAAGCAATACATGGTACCGCCAAGGCTTACTACAACTACTGTTATGCGGAACTTCAACGCCAAAGTGGGATTTTCTTGATGGATTCGTTCTTTAAGAAGAGTCTCCACAGGAGATGGACTTGGTAAAGCCCCGATTCTGTGACAAGGAACGAGATAGATTTTATCATTACGGATAGTAAGCATATATTTAGAGATGTCTCTGTGATCAACAGGTTCAATACTGGAAGTGATCACCGACTTCTTCGAGGCTATCTAAATATTAACCTGAAAGCTGAAAGGCACCGGAAGATAAGGTCTATTCTCTGACCTACTACTACCACTCCAAATAGCCGAAACCGAAAAGTTCCAAATGGAACTTCAAAATCAATTCGACCTGCTGGAAACCACAGGCAACGTGGACGAAAAAACCGACACTGTGGTCAACACGCTGAGAAAAGTGTCTCAAAGGTTGTTCCCGAGATCGCAAAAAAGGAGTCGAAGCCCTCTGCTGAGCTACTCGAGCTGATAAGGCAAAGGCGAGAAATTTCATCCGATTAGCTGTCTTCGTCAGACTGGAAAAGCCTAAACCAGTGTATTAGAAAGCCGATGCGGCGCGACCTTCGTAGATCGAATACTCGAGCAATCGAGGACGCGATCGACCGCAACAAAGGGTCGAAAGTGTTTGCTCAGCAGCTGGGGAGGCCCCATCTCACGAAGCTGAAAACTGCTGATGGACGTGTTGTCACCTCTAAGCCTGTCATTCTCGCAGAGATAGAATCTTTTAATGGGTTCCTTTATTCCACACGGATGACCAAGCCGACAGAACAAAGCGATGATGACCACAAAGCCCCACTAACGTATCACTACAGTGAGGACATCCCCAAATTGGCAGAAAGCGAGATTAGTGCAGCTCTCGAGCAACTACAGAACAACAAGGCACCCTATGATGACGGAATTACTACAGAACTTCTAAAATCCGGCGGGACTCCTATCCTACAGGAATTAACAAGTCTAGTGTCTAGTGATAAGACCTTGCTGAAGAATTACAGACCCATCTCGCTGCTAAGCCATATCAACAAGTTGTTTTCGAGGGTCGTCATGAATCGTATCGCTGCAAGACTCGTCGAAATCCAGCCTCCGAAGCAGGCCGGGTTTGGAAAAGGCTTTAGTACCGTGGACTACAGCCATACTGTTAGGCAGATTGTACAGAAGATCGAAGAGTACAATCAGCCACTGTGTATGGCATTTGTGGATTACGACAAAGCCTTGGACTCCATCGAAACTTGAGTAGTTCTGGATGCATTGCAACGATGTCGGATTTACTGGCGTTATATCCAGGTGTAAGACAGGGAGATGTCATATCTTGCAAAATCTTCACCAACGCTCTGGAGGACGTCTTCAAGACCCTGGATTAACTGGATTAATTGGACTGGACAGAGGTCCAGTCCAATCCAGGGTCTAAACGTAAATCGTGAGTACATCTCACATCTTTGATTTGCCGACGATATCGTTTTAATAGCAGAGTCGCTGGAACAGTTAAGCGGAATGTTGCGCAGCCTAGACAAGTCCTCCCGGCGTGTCGGTTTGGGCATGAACTTGAACAAGACCAAGGTTATTTTCAATGAACATGTCGCGCCCTGACCGATAACCGTCGATGGGTCAGTTCTCGAAGTCGAAACAAATATTTCTACCAAGACCAAATTATCCAGTTAGGTAGACGAAACTTCGAGAAGGGGGTCGAAAGGAAGTTCACCTGGGTTGGGTTGCATTCGGCAAAGTGAGTCGAGTCTTCAGCTCGCCTATACCGCAATGTCTAAAGACCAAAGTCTTTGACCAGTGCGTCTTACCGGTGATGACCTATGGTGCCGAAACGTGGACATTCACGGTGGTGCTAGTCCACAAATTTAAAGTCGCTCAGCGAGCTATGTAGCGACCTGCGGTTTTTTGTCTGATATACTCATTCCTGAGTCTATCTTTGTTCTGGAGTTGCCCGAGAGCCGCACTAATCTCGCTATAGTGACGCGTTAGCGGGGCTCTGTGGTCATCATCGCTGTGTACCGTCGGCTTGGTCATCCATGTGGAATAAAGGAGCCCATAAAAAGATTCGATCTCTGTAAGAATCGCGGGCTTAGAGGTGACGACACGTTCATCCGCAGTTTTCAGCTTCGCTGAGCGAACACTTTCAACTCTTTGTTGCGGTCGATCGCGTTCTCGATCGCTCGAGTATTCGACAGACGAAGGTTGCGCCGCATCAGCTTTCTAATTCGCTGGTTTAGGCTTTTCCATTCTGACGAAAACAGCTGATTGGAGTGGAGTTTCTCGCCTTTGCCTCATCAGCTCGAGCGTCTCAGCTGAGAGTTTGGACTCCTTTTTCTGCGATCGCGGGAACAACCTTTGAGACACTTTCCTCAGCGTGTTGACCACAGTGGCGGTCGTTTCGTCCACGTTGCGTGTGGTTTCCAGCAGGTCAAACCCAAACCGATTTTAAAGTTCCATTTGGAACTTTTCGGTTTCGGCTATTTGGAGTGGCGTAGGTCGGAGAATAGACCTCATCTTCTGGGTCCTTTCAGCTTTCAGGTTAATATTTAGAGAGCCTTGAAGAAGTTGGTGATCACTTCCAGTATTGAACCTGTTGATCACAGAGACATCTCTAAATATATGCTTACTATCCGTAATGATAAAATCTATCTCGTTCCTTGTCCCAGAATCCGGGCTTCGCCAAGTCCACCTCCTGTGGAGACCCTTCTTGAAGAATGAGTTCATCAAGAAGAGCCCTTCAGACTCCAAGAAGTTGACCAGCATCTGGCCCCTGTGATTTCGGCACCCCAAGCCATGTGGACCGATTTTCGTTTCGCCGCGTTCTTATACACCCACTTTGGCATTGAAGTCCCCCATAATAACGTTGTAGTGAGCCTTGGCTATCGCCAAGGCAAAAGCAATACATGGTACCACCATGTATTACTTTTGCAATATCCTCGTACATCGCCGCGGCTATCTCGTCAGAGTATGTCGAAGTCGGCGCATACACCTTCAGGGTGTACTTGTTGGTGAGTTACAAGATACGCTACCCTGGTCGACACACTACTGATCTCCACAACGCTGGCACTGCGTCCGTTATACGTGGCCACGCGTAGTTGTTTTTGACATACACATAAACAGATACACACACATACCTAAAAACATATATAAATGGAATACGAATGATTAATAACGCAGATGAATAACGGCAAACAAGTTTGTTGAACTAGATATTCATTTTCATTTCATAGTCATTTAAATAGTTATATATTGTTATATAAATGACTGTTACTGAACTAGTTAATTGAAGAATTAGAATTGTTTACTATAAATTGCAGTGTCTGGTGACGGCCGGCGTTTCCCTGAACATGGCAGGCTCGGGTCTAGTGATGGGGTTCACGCCGGTGCTGCTACAACAGCTTGAAGAGTCGCACTCCGCCATGCCGCTTGACGACACTTCCGGCTCGTGGATAGGTCAGTACCCACTCACGTGCACGCGCATTATACCAGCCGGTGCCAGATGCCAGAAACGACCAAACATATTTCCTAGAAGTTAGGGTTCGATTTCGAACTGAGATCCGTCAGAGAGAGGTCTTCGAAATGAAGATTATATTAATCTTCTCTCCCTTTCTAAGATAATTTGAGATCTATTGTCATTTTGACGGGCCTCGTGGCGCATTGGTAAAACTACGGTCTGCAGCAATGAGGTCGCGGGTTCGATTCCCACCCGAGCACAAATATTTGTGACAAACATGAATATTTGTGTGGCGTCTGGGTGTTTTTCTATGTAGTAAGTATATAAGTATGTATTTACAAAAGAAAAGTATATATTATGTATTAATATCCGTTATCTTGTATCCATAACACAAGCATTTAGTTGCTTAGCTTGGAACTAGAGGGCGCTGTGTGTATTGTGTCCAAGATATTATTATTCTCGTTATCAAGTCTCGGTGGCCCAGTGGTCGAGGACACGGTTTCTGATCCAGATGTCCGCGTTCGATTCCTGATACTGGCTCACACCAATGACTTTTCGAAATTGTTTTCGGAAGTGTGATAAATATCGATGACTGAAAAACTTTGTGCCCGGTATGGCAATAGGTTCGCCACCTATTCCATTTGTAACGTAAACATAACGGCGAGACGAGGCTTAACAGCCACTGCCTGCACCTTCGGGTAACAAAAGGCGTGAAGTTATGTTATGTTATATTATTATATATATTACTAGCTGACCTGGTAAACGTTGTTTTACAAAAAAATATATACCTAATTAAGCAGTTGAGCAACCATAACATTTACGGTTTAAAAAAATTGATGTTGGCCGATTCTCAGCCCTACCCAATATGCATACAAAATCTCATGAAAACCAGTCGAGCCATTTCGGTGGAGTTTGTCAGTGATTAATATCATGCCAAAAAGAATATTGTGACCTAGTTTTATATTTAAAAAGCGTCAATTTTTCTTATTGTAACGCACCCGGGATCTCCCTTGCTTGCTATATATATATTTACTAGCTGACCCCGCGTACTTTGTTCCGCATCAAAAGTAATATCTGCTGTCCCGCTATGTTAATACTGCAATATCTTGGAAAATATTCGATTAAATTGCATGCTGTAAAGGGCCAGGATCATCTATATTACATGTACAATCTATTTAAGACTTAATTGGATGAAATTTAATGCTGCGATGTTTAAAATCGCTTCGTAAATAGGCCATTATTTCTCGTAAACAGTAAAAAAATAAAAATGATTATTGTGGGTTATCCCTAAGAGATAGACATATGTCCTCGCGGACTTTTTTGTAGATCTTTTAAAGGTGTATAATAGTGTAGTACATTGTTTTGATTTATCACTTAGGTTTCAGGCAGCGTTTGCGAGTAAAGTTCTAAATCTTGAAAATTATAACTTTTGTTTACTACACTATACATGAAAAACCACCCCGTTGAGACCGTCTAACTATTAAAAAAACCGCATCAAAATCCGTTGCGTAGTTTTAAAGATATAAGCATATAAGGGGACAGACAGCGGAAAGTGACTTTCTTTTATACTGTGTAATGATTATATTTTGAGCCCTACCCACCACCTACACATCAGACAAACTTTCATGGCAATCACCCATCATACAGGAATACATTGATGAATGTTCTCATCGGCGTTAACTTTCAATGCTTAATTATAATCTAACGAATGTAATGACCTGGCGGCCCCGTTCATAGATAAACAAGTCAAATGTGAGAGATTGATATCACTTGAGCAGTTGCATGACCACGGAGTGGCCTCTGACCTCAAACAATTTTACTTCACGACTGTAATACCGGAAGTTGTATGTGGCCTCTATGCCCGATTTTCTGCAATAATAGTTTTAATTTTTAAACACTTGTAAAATTTTTAAAAGTATTTGGAAAATAGAATAATTTTAAGATTTGATTTTGATAGGACACAGTCAAACATATTCAAATTAGAACATAGAAAATATTTACAAATGATTTATTAGAAATGAAATTAGAATATTTACAATAAATTAAAATTTTCCGTTCAGTAGTAGTTGTGTGAACCACTTTGTATATTTTGTTGTAAGGTCTGTCTTGTTTTTGTGTATTAGTTCATAATAGATTTTTACAATGGAAGGATTGATAAATATTCTTCAAAGCATACAGAATTCTATACAAAAAGGGTTTAAAACATTTTAAGATAACTACAAAGGATAGACTTAAGATAGAATAATTATAGAGACAAAAAAGGAATTGTTAGAAAAGAATTGGACTAACTGTGGGAGTACTCATTATAAATTATATGAAAATTATAGTACTGAAGAGATAGATCAAAAGGTAGATAGTATTTATGAATTAACTGAAGATAGTTATATAAATACAAGGCTTATATGAAAACAATACTCAATAACATAACAGGTAAGGTATCGGGGCAAGACAGTTGTGCAGATCAGATCAATAAATCAACCAAAAACTCTAGTGCTTTTGTTACATTGCCTAAAATTTCAATTCCCACTGTAACGGATGACGTTACTAGGAACTGTGCTGGTGGCTGGTGTTCGCGAGTTGGTACTTCTTCATGATGTTGTCATGTTTATTCGTGTCAGCGACAACTGTGTGTCGCTGCACACCGACCACTACAGCATACTGTGCGTACAGTGGTTATATACTATTGATGGCACGTACATGTACGTGCCACGAGGTGTAGTATCCCTTACACCATTCCCCCCTTAGTTGAAAAAAAAAATCCTTAAAATTGATCACAAAAGTAAAAAAAAAAATCCTATAGTTACACAGTACAGTACATAATATCTTTACATGTTCATGTTAATAAACAAGATTAATACAATAATAACATATAATGCTTAATTGGCAAAAACGTGATTTTACTATAAATATTTGTCAATATATCGGTAATTAGAAAAAACTAGTTCTCAATGTCAATGTTAATATGATGCCTACATTGCAAAATAGTGACGACGTGATTTAACAACGATTAGTCGTCAACATGCTTTGCGGAAATTGCGTGACATTGTCACAGTCACTATAACATACACAATATCTTATGATTACGTGTTATTAAGGTAAACGCAGCTATCAACGACCCATCGAAAATCTGAAGTTATTACCGACCTATAAAAGTAATTCGAAATCTAAACGTTTCCAGAACTATTCTAGCTATAGGTAGGCAAAGTTATACACGAATTTATTACTTGAGCATCGTATACTTCTACGTCAGTGTGAGTAATTGTGCAAAAAAGAGATAAAATACGTCAGTTACTACGGGGTAGCGTGGACGCAGGACGTGTCGTACTGTTCCCTTGTTCCTTCAGGTAAGTACTGTGACTTATCTATTTAAGACATTCATACAAACAAATGACGTCTATACTTTATTTTATATTACTAAATGTATTCACTTAAGTGTCAACTTTTCATTTCTTACAACATTTTATTAATAAAAAGTAATTTGAAACGATAAAACTTTAAATTAAAATGGGACGGTGTTAGCTTCACCAGTTTAAGTCGTGGCAGTTATCAACGACCCATAAGTCGGCAATGGCAGCAACGTAACTTTTCGTTTCAATTTTCTTTTATGTTATTATATCACACTAACACAAGTGTTTTTATGGACCAGTTTAAATCTAAGCTATACGTCTTTATAAAAATCTATTAGCGACTAAACTTTTTTGTCTAGTGTTTACCTATTAGCGTTGTCAATTTAACCAAAGTTATGATATTTTTCGATGTTCGAAATCAAATAGTTACAGTAATAAATCATTGTTTTTTTGTTTAAAACAGTGTGCATTTGTTCATATTTTTTGTGACATTAATCAATTATAATTTATTTTATAGTCCGAAGGTCAAATAAATTAAAATAACCATTTTTTTATGAGTCGGTAATACAATTTAGGTTTATACTTACATACTTTATTACCGACCCATGTGGGTCGGCAATAGCAACTATAAGAAGCTATTACCGATCGACGATCGTATATAGATTATTTAGTTTCTCATCTACTTTTATGACATAATAGGCGCCTATTAATAAATGCTACTTCATGGTTAAATTAACATAAAACATAAAATTATATTTTTTTCCAGAAATATGGAGCCACAAAAGCGGCGAAAAGTGTACAGTAAAACACAACTAGCCGAAGCAATCAAAGCAATTAATGACGGAACAAGTGTATATGAGGCATCAAAAAGGTTTAATATTCCTAAAACTACATTACGAGACAAACGGGACGGGAAATATAAGAATGAAATTTGCGGAGTTCAGCCGGTTCTAAATTTAAGTGAAGAAAAACAGATTGTAGACTGGATTCACTACCTTGGCAAGATGGGATTTCCAGTTACAAAAGAACAATTATTAGAAGCAGTGGCTAAGCTAGTCCAAAACTTAAATCGTCCAAACCCTTTTAAAAATGGTATGCCTGGCAGATATTGGTTTGAGAATTTTATAAATAGACATCCAACAGTATCTAAACGCGTTGCACAAAATCTTCCTTCAAGCCGAAATCAAGTCACAGAAGCAGCTATACGTGCATGGTTCGATAGAGTGAACAATTATTTTATGACAAATAATCTGCATGATGTTTTAGCAGATCCTAGACGAGTGTTTAACTGTGACGAAACTGCTTTCTTTTTATGCCCAAAGAGAAAGAAGTTTTGGTTAGCAGAGGTAGCAAACGAGTGTATAATCGTGTTGCTAGTGCTTGACTGTGCTTGTGAATGTTTCAGCTGACGGAAATCTAGCACCTACAATGATACTTTTTCCGTATAAACGTATGCCAAAAAATCTTGTACCTACAATACTTCGTGGATGGGGACTTGGTAACACGGAGTCGAGTTGGATGAACACAGAAGCATTTTATGAATATATAACCAACTGCTTCTATCCGTGGCTTGTAACAAATGAAATACCATTTCCAGTAGTTTTGTTTTTGGATGGTCACACATCTCACATATCACTTCCACTATCAACATTCTGTAAAGAAAAAGCAATCATCCTGGTAGCTTTACTTCCCAACTCTACACATATACTTCAGCCGCTTGACGTAGCTGTTTTCAGACCAGTCAAAGGAACATGGAGGACTGTTGTGCATAAATTCAGAATTCAAAATAACTATGCCAAGCTTAAACGCACTGATTTTGCTCCGGCAGTAAAAAAATGTTTTGACCAATGCCTTAAGCCTGAAACCATACAGAGCGGATTTCTTTGTTGTGGATTATATCCATTTGATGCATCAAAAATAAACTACTGTAAACTGTTGCCAAATTTAAAGCATACAGAAGACAATCATATATCCACATCTGAACATGCAGAAAAATTTAAGCATGATTTCGAGGCTAGATTGTCACCTATAACCTTAAAAAGTTTTAAAGATTCGGGAGGCCAATGGATGGGAGATCCAACTTATAAAAAGTTATTCGAATATTGGAAAAAAATTAGCCCCGAAAACGCCATAAATCAAGAGAGTGAAAGTATTCTGCAATTAGGGGAATCAACACTAAATAATAATTTTGTGAATGAAACGCCAGATATATCTGAGGCTATCCTAAATTTTGATATAGTTGGTGAGAGTAATGAGCAAGGTTCAGCAGTATTGGGAGAAGAGGCATCCAACTTATCCTTATTTATTGAAAAACCTCTACCCTCGTCGCCTACTGTATACTTATTGACTGTACAAGATGAGTTCAACCAGTTTCAGCAGACATCTACTCCTCAACAAGATAATTTACTTCTACCATTTACCAACAAGTTAACACCCTTGTCCACTTCAATTCTTGCACCAGAAAATAATACTTCAATCGAAATAACCGCGGAGCAGCTACAAACACTTCAGAAGTATACACCATCACCCGAAAATGCAACCAAAGAGGCCGCTCCAAAAACAAGTGGTTGCTCTGCTATTCCCACACCATTTAAGAATTATGCGACACCTTTCAAAAATTCTCTTTACTTTCCGAAAAATAATATCGATAATAAAAAGAAGACATTAAATAAAAAACTCACGCCGACAGTAGCTATATCTGATGAGTTTATGGAATACCAAAGGAGAATTATAAAAGAAAAAGAAGATAAAGAAAATAGAAAAATAAAAAGAAAACAAGAAATCTTAGAAAAAAGGGAAAAAAAAGAATTATTGAAGAAAACAACGACCTTAAAGAACAAAAAATCTCAATCTCAATAGCAATATCCTAGAGTTTGAAATCCTTTAATTAAATATATATTAATAGTATTATGTTGATTAATTTAAAAGTTTATAATTATTTAGTTCATTACTAAGAAGTACTCATTTGTTTTATTAAAAATAACTATAATAAAAAAATACGAATATATTTGCATTTTTATTTTATTTTATTATGATCGGTAATCATCATCATCACTAGCTTCTATACATTCCATTGCTGGAAAAAGGCCTCCTCTCATATACGATCGGGAATAGCTGCATAAAAATCGTTAATAGCTTCACAGACGTTTTTATGGGTCGGTAATTGCAACAATCGACTAAGTCACATTGTAAATTATTTTTTACATGATAATCCTTTATTTAAATGTATTTGATTCAATAAAAACATTTTTTATACATAACACTAGCATATAAAATGAAACTACAAATCTTTAGAGGAACCAGTATACTAAAAAAATATGGTTGATTTTAAAATTGCCTTAGAGGGGTCGTTAATACCTGCGTTTACCTTAACAATTATACATAAATCCGGTATAGTAGCCGCGTTTAATTGTCTATAATCTCTACAATGACGTATTTCCCAAATATTAAGGTACAACGTGTAGATAACTAGATCATAGACTTCTTGACGGCCTACGTATCCCTAATTCCTGCATAGCAGCGAATTCTGTTTTATCACAAATAAATTTATCGGGCGGTAAACGTCTGGCGTGCGGAGATATCCGGCTCTGCTACATGTATACCGCCACACCTATTTTTCCTGCTGCCTTCTTCCGGCTCAGGGTGGCACACATCTATAAGCATGTTTCTTACGTGATACTGACATACCTAATCTTGGCTTTTGGAGTTCTGGAGTGTACGCGTGTGGCTGCGAGAGTTGGAACGTGAACGGCGGTGGCTAAACCTTCTGTTGCGACCGGCCGCGTTGCGCTCGTTCTGTGTCTTCGTTACGGGAACTCGGCTTCCTTAATATTTTTTCTGTATTTGGCGCCTCTGTGATTCCTCGTCTCGTCTCGCATCTTCAAAGTTTCTTACTTATTGTATCGTATCGATTCTTTTCCTTAGAACTTGGTCTCTGTGGAGTGCGTACTTTTGACTTCGTCTTACTTCGTCTGCCCTTGTAAAACATACGCGAGGCTCGTCCGCCAAAAATTTCGGAATTTGCGAATCGAAGGAAATGCTGTCGTGTTATAGGCTTCAGATTTCGAGTCATTCTTCGATGGACCTTGCGTAGGCGACGGCATTGTGTTGGAGCATGGAGTTTGTGGATTAATTTTTCACAAAAAAAATAGTGCACTCACGGTGTAACAATTTCTTGGAAGTCGGATTTTCTTGAAACGCCGGGGTTCACACGTCAGGGTTTCTTGATTGCGTGTTCGTCCGGGTTCACACGTCGGGGTTTCTTCATTGCGTGTTCGTCGGGGTCACCAATGTAACGGTAGGTTGTTACTGATGACTTTTCTTATGGTTGATGTCATCGTGAGGCGGATATTCTTCGGTGATGGTGTTCGTCATCAGAAGGTTGCGTGTTCAGATCACGTCGGGGTCACCAGTGTAACGGATGACGTTACTAGGAACTGTGCTGGTGGCTGGTGTTCGCGAGTTGGTACTTCTTCATGATGGTAAGGGAGTGGTCGTTAATGAAAGACGTAATTAGAACCTTGTCATGTTTATTCGTGTCAGCGACAACTGTGTGTCGCTGCACACCGACCACTACAGCATACTGTGCGTACAGTGGTTATATACTATTGATGGCACGTACATGTACGTGCCACGAGGTGTAGTATCCCTTACACCACATTTTAAGGTCAGTATAATGAGTGGGCCACTTTTCATGATTTATTTAAAGCATTGGTACATAATAATGAGTCTCTAAGTGATTGACAGAAATTACATTATTTAAAAGATCATCTTACAGGAGAAGCCGAACAGTTGATTAGGTACACACCAATAAGTGACGCTAACTATGTTCAGTGTTGGGAACTGTTAGAGAGGCGTTATAATAATAAGAGGCATTTAGCTGACTGTATTTTAAAACGTTTGTTTGGCCAAAGGCTTACAGGTAGAATCTGGTAAGGGTCTCAAAGAATTGTTCGACACGACCAATAATTGTTTAAAAGCACTTACGCACCTGCACATTGATGTGACTACTTGGGACGTGATCATCATTCACATAGTTTCATACAAGTTAGATTTCGAAACGCGCAAACAGTGGGAACTGAGTATTGGTAACCTCAGTAGTAATGAATTGCCATCCATGGAACAATTTATGACGTTTTTAGAAACTAGATACCGCGCATTAGAATTTGTAGAACCGAATAGTTTTCCTATTCTGCAGGGTAAGGTTTCATCGAGGCACAATCACAAAACCTTGTTGGCCACGAATTCTGCATCTAAGCTTTGAGAGTACTGTCGGAAGGCGTCACACAAAATTTGTTTCAGGAAAAAGTTTACTAATCAACCGGTAGATGTAAGGCGTGATTTTGTTGCCAAACAAAATATTTGTTTTAATTGCTTAGGCAACAATCATAGCGCGTATGGCTGTAAGAACCCTGCCAGGTGTAAAATCTGCAATAAACGCCATCATTCATTTCTGCATCCAATCAGTAACTCCAACAATGACGCATCATCAGATTTGTCTAAGGCTACCGCCAACAATGAACCCATAGTTTCTTGTCTGTCCACAGGTGCGGTGCCAAAGCCACGATCTGTTTTTTTAGCCACGGCTCTAATAAATGGCGAGTCGAAGTCGGGTCATAAACAGGTAGTCCGAGCATTGCTCGATCAAGGCTCCCATGATCATCATCATCAGCCTTTAGAAGTCCACTGCTGGACGTAGGCCTCCCCCATAGTACGCCACAACTGCCGGTCCTGTGCAACC
Source organism: Euproctis similis (assembly GCA_905147225.2). Taxonomy (NCBI): domain Eukaryota; kingdom Metazoa; phylum Arthropoda; class Insecta; order Lepidoptera; family Erebidae; genus Euproctis; species Euproctis similis. The sequence goes on from LR990106.1 coordinate 310,852, forward strand.
TGCATCCATCGGCCTCCCGCGGATTTCACAAGGTCGTCTGTCCACCTGGTGGGGGGACGGCCTACTCCGCGTCGACCAGTTCGTGGTCGCCACTCGAGAACCTTTCTACCCCAGCGGTGATCGGTTCGTCGAGCGATGTGGCCAGCCCATCTCCACTTCAGCGTGCTAACCTTACGGGCTACGGGTCGGTCACGCCAGATCTCTTGCGAATCTCCGTATTGCGGATCTTATCTCGCAGAGAGATTCCGAGCATAGCCCGTTCCATAGCACCTTGAGCTTCGTTATGAGGCCAACATTTAGAGACCACGTCTCAGCTCCATATGTCATCACTGGTAACACACATTGGTCATAGACCTTAGACTTATGGCACTGTGGGATTTTGGATGAGAAGATTTCCCCTAGTTTTCCAAACGCTGCCCAACCGAGTTGAATCCGTCGGTTTAACTCTTTCTCGAAGTTGGCTCTACCTAGTTGGATTGTTTGTCCTCGGTAAACATAGTGGTCGACAACTTCGAGGATCGCATCGCCAACAGTAACCGGTACTTGAATGACATGGGCATTGAACATTACTTTGGTTTTGTCCATGTTCATTCTGAGACCTACTTGTTGGGAAAATCTGCTGAGATCCTTGAGCATTACCAAGGTCCTCCAGTGACTCTGCCATGGCCACGATATCGTCGGCAAATCGAAGGTGAGTGATGTATTCGCCATTGATGTTGAAGCCTAGTCCAGACCAATCCAAGAGCTTGAATATGTCCTCCAATGCAGCGGTGAACAGCTTCGGGGAAATTACGTCCCCTTGTCTGACACCTTTCTGCAATGGAATGGGATTCGTACTCCCAGACTCAATCCGGACTGACATAGTGGCGTTTCTATACAAACACTGCAGCACTTCGATATACCTATAGCGGGTGTGTGCGAGTTCGCCGGTTATAGTTTGAGAAGTATAAAATAAGTAGACACACTTTGTAGATGAAGGTAGAAATATTTTATTAAGCACAAAAGTCATACACATAGCACTATGAAATATAGTCAAGAGAAATAGAACAGAAGGAATGAGAAAATTAGATTAAGTATAGCGATAGCACATAGAAACAGAGACACACAAGATAACTGTCCGTGGCGTGAAATTTAGTAGGCGTGAGGATAGCGGAACAATACGATGCGATAGTAGCGAGTCGAGCTAATGAACGAATGTGTTGCGCTCTCGCAAGACGGCGGCCAGCGCTCGTATGTACTTGCGAGAACAATAGGGGCAGACGATCGGCCGGCATCGGTTTCCATATATATAAAATCGTCGCCTGTTGTATGTTTGTTTATTGAAATTATTTAATTAAGTTATGAAAATTAATTATATATAAAATTAGATTAGATTGGTTTATATTCATATAATAAATAAATATTTATTATTAATAAATATATATCACCACTACATCAGCCCCCCGGGAGACCGTTACTACGGGCGGTAATAATCAGGGAAACGCACCTTGCGACCTGACCGAGTGGTAGCAAACCTTTCTTCGGTTTTAGGTAATTTCGGGTCGTGAGGTGTGTTACTTGTGGTATGGTTTGATGTGTCGATTGTGTGATCGATGATTTGTGTTGTGCGACTGTGAGTTAGATGGTGTGCATGGTTGTGTTGGTGTGGTATGTGTGTGGGTTGTGGTATTGTCGTCACACTGTATGTATGCCGGTTTGAGCCTATCAATAGACACACTGACTTTTTTGCCACTAACCAGAAGTATGTACACTTTGTCACCACGCTGTAAAACTTCGTAGGGGCCGGTATACGCAGGTTTCAATGAACCACTAACTGTACAGTCACGTAAAAATACATGAGTGCACGCTGCTAAGTCCTTAAAAATAAAGGTGGGACGATTGCTGCCATGGCGAGTAGTTGGCGAAGGCTGCAATGTCTGTATTATACTCCGCAGTCTTGCCGAAAATTGTGACAAGTCTGCAGTATAATCGGGTTTCGCCTGAAAAAAGTCTCCGGGTAGGCGTAGAGGCTCACCATATACCAGCTCGGCCGAAGAAACTCCGAGATCCTCCTTAAATGCGCTGCGAATACCTAACAAAACGAGTGGAAGCGTCTCCACCCAACTGGTGTTCTTATGGCAGACTATTGCCGCCTTTAGTTGGCGGTGAAATCTCTCCACGAGACCATTACACATCGGGTGGTATGCTGTGGTTCGCCGATGTCGAAAGCCTGCAATTTCAGACAAGCTTCTGAAAAGAGCAGATTCGAACTGTGCCCCACGGTCTGTCACGATATCAGTGGGGCAACCGTACTGCGCAATCCAGCCACTGAGCAGGGCTCTGGCCACTGTCTCCGCTGTAATATCTGGTATAGGTATTGCCACAGGCCACCGTGTAAAACGATCGATGGCTGTGAGGCAATACCTACACCCGTGGGAAACGGGTAGTGGACCAATCAGATGGATGTGTACGAACTGGAATCTAGCAGTTGGAAGTTTGAAAGAGCTTAGTGGGGACGATACGTGGCGTGTGACTTTGGAGCGCTGGCACGCCAGGCGATTGCGTACCCATTCTCTGCAGTCTTTACGGACGCCAGGCCATACGTACCGCTCTGAAACTAGCTTCGCAGTTGCATTGGTACCTGAATGACATAGTGAGTGCAAGCTATCGAAGACTCTTTTACGCAGTGATCTGGCAACGAATGGCCTCAGATTATCATTACTGTCATCGCACAGCAATTTCGAACTGCAGCCTGGTAGTGTCACCTTTTTGATGTGCAGGGAAGTAGTGCGTTGTGCGATTTCTTTCAACTCCACATCGGCATCTTGGGCAGTTGCTAGCTCCTCGTGACTGAGAGGAATCGTCACCTCATAGACCCGAGAGAGGGTGTCGGCTATGAGATTATCTCTTCCTGATAAATGACGAATGTCAGTACTGAACTGGGCTATGAAGTCTAGATGACGAAACTGCCTGGGGGAGCAATTATCTTTCCGGCCATGGAATGCAATCACTAAAGGCTTGTGATCAGTGTAAATGGTAAACTCACGTGCCTCCACCATGTGTCTGAAATATTTTACGCTCTCATAGATCGCCAGGAGTTCTCGGTCATAGGGAGAATATTTTTGCTGTGTTGAAGTCAGCTTATGCGAATAAAATGCTAGAGGTTGCCAAACGGTCTGAAGCGTCCGTTACCAGGGCCAGTTTGGCACCACAATGAGGGTGAGCTCGCAACGTGGCTTGGCACAGACCATCCTTACAAGCCTCGAAGGCCTGCAGTGCTTTATCCACTATCTGAACTGGGTGTGAACCTTTAACCGTACCTGTTAACAATTCGTTTAGAGGCGCCTGATGTTGTGCGGCACCTGGAATGAAACGACGGTAAAAATTTATCATCCCTAGAAATCTGCGAAGTTCTTTCACTGTCCTGGGTATGGGGAAATTTTTTATGGCCTCCACTTTCGTTGGCAGAGGAACAGTGCCTGCAGCAGATATACTGTAACCCAAAAATTTAATTTCAGAAACACCGAATACACACTTAGCTGTGTTGATAACCATACCGTATTTTTGCAATCTGTCGAACAACTGGCGTAAGTGGTCCATGTGGGTGGCCTGGTCTTTTGAGAAGACCAAATAGTCATCCAGGAAAGCATAGACGAAGTCCAGACCCCTAAGCATCTCATCAATGAAGCGCTGGAAAGTTTGCCCTGCATTACGAAGTCCAAACGTCATGTACGGAAATTCGTAAAGACCAAACGGCGTCGTGATGGCGGTCTTCGCGATGTCATCAGGATGGACAGGAATCTGGTTGTAAGCCTTGACCAGGTCGATGGTGGAAAAGACGGTACACCCTGAAAGACTATGTGAAAAATCGTGAATATGCCTGATTGGGTATCTGTCGGGAATAGTGCGGGCGTTAAGTGCCCGGTAGTCGCCGCAAGGTCGCCACGTGCCGCTCTTTTTAGGAGCCAGCTGAAGTGGTGAAGACCAGGGTGATTCTGAAGGTCGACAGGTTCCAATCTGTAACATAGCCTCAACTTCAGATTTAGCAATTTTTAGTTTTTCAGGTGGTAGTCTACGTGGAGTGGAATATACCGGTGGCCCAGGTGTAGTGCGAATGTGGTGTACTGTTATGTGTTGTGTCGTGTGATGTAAACCAGATGGACGAGTAATGTCGGGATATCTAGCTAGTATATCGTGATAAACAGAACTACCAGAAATTACCTTAACCGAGGAAACATCGTCTTTACGTTTAGTAAGCAAACCCGCGGTAGTTAACATAGTGTTATTATCTATTAAAATGTTATTTCTAATATCCACTATTAAATTAAAATGTGAAAGAAAATCTACCCCAATAATTGGTTTACTCACTTCAGGTGTCTTAAAAATTGTGAAGGCTTTCTATCTCCAAGCTCTTCATGAGTTAATAATTGTTTTATCTTCCTCTCGTGTGAAGCAGAAAGTCGCTTGATGAGCTCAGTTTTTATTTTATTATATTTGTATTTAGCTGGAGGGCTAACAATGATGTCCTTCACAGCCTTCGCATACTGGATATCAAGGTTATTGGTCACCTGGTAAAACTTTGAAGCGTTGTCGGTGACGTCATGGGTTTCAAATTGACCCTCAACCAGAGCGAACCATAGTTCCGGATCTTCTGGAGAGAATGGTGGAACCTTAATTTTCAAATTTCGTGCACCTTTAGTTTCAAGCGCCATGGATGTTCTTGCTTTGAATTTCCGTCGCGCCGTGATATGGTCGCCTATTTGTGAGGCGGCAGTTTCGGCGGAGTCGCTGCTGTTCGACATGGTCTTCGTTTCCTTCTCGGGGTCACCAGTTATAGCGGGGGTGTGCGAGTTTGCCGGTTATAGTTGGCGAACGTAGTAAAAGATTGAGAAGTATAAAATAAGTAGACACACTTTGTAGATAACATAACATAACTTCACGGCTTTTGTTACCCGAAGGTGTAGGCAGCGGCTGTTAAGCCTCGTCTCGCCGTTATGTTTACGTCCCAAATGGAATAGGTGGCGAACCTATTGCCATACCGGGCACAAAGTTTGTCAGTCATCGGTATTTATCACACATAACTTCCGAAAACAAATTTCGAAAAGTCATTGGTGTGAGCCAGTGTCGGGATCGAACCCCGGACCTCTGGATCAGAGGCCGTGCGCTCGCCCACTACGCCACCGAGACTGCCTTTGTAGATGAAGGTAGAAATATTTTACTAAGCACAAAAGTCATACACACAGCACTATGAAATATAGTCAAGAGAAACAGAACAGAAGGAGTGAGAAAATTAGATTAAGTATAACGATAGCACAATGAAACAGAGACACACAAGATAACTGTCCCTGGCGTGAAATTTAGTAGGCGTGAGGATAGCGGAACAATACGATGCGATAGTAGCGAGTCGAGCTAATGAACGAATGTGTTGCGCTCTCGCAAGACGGCGGCCAGCGCTCGTATGTACTTGCGAGAACAATAGGGGCGGACGATCGGCCGGCATCGGTTTCCGTATATATAAAATCGTCGCCTGTGGTATGTTTAACATAACATAACATAACTTCACGCCTTTTGTTACCCGAAGGTGTAGGCAGCGGCTGTCAAGCCTCGTCTCGCCGTTATGTTTACGTCCCAAATGGAATAGGTGGCGAACCTATTGCCATACCGGGCACAAAGTTTGTCAGTCATCGGTATTTATCACACATAACTTCCGAAAACAAAGAGGCCGTGCGCTGGCCCACTGCGCCACCTAGACTACTGTCTATACTGTGGTATGTTTGTTTATTGAAATTATTTAGTTTATATTCATATAATAAATAAATATTTAATAATAATAAATATATATCACCACTACATACCGATAGCCAATTTGGCATCTCTGGAGGGTCTGCAGCACTGCCCAAGTTTCGACGGAGTCAAAGGCTTTCTCATAGTCCACAAAAGCCAGGCGCAAAGGCTGATTATACTCCTCGGTCTTTTGTATAATTTGGCGTAGTGTGTGTATGTGGTGTAGTACCATAGGACTATAGCCTTTCCGGAAACCGGCTTGTTCGGGAGGCTGGAAGTCGTCAAGCCTGCGCGAGAGTCGATTTGTAATGACCCTCGAGAACAGCTTATAGACATGGCTCAGAAGCGAGATGGCTCTATAATTTTTCAAGCGGGTTGTATCACCCTTTTTGAAAAATAACACCACCACGCTCCTGGTCCATGCCCCTGAAACGTCGCCCCCGAGCACGACAGAATTAAAAAGTTTCTGAAGGGCCTTAAGGATCGGTGTACCACCCGCCTTCAGAAGTTCGGTAGTAATTCCATCGTCACCCGGTGCCTTTCCGTTCTTTAGCTGCTTGAGAGCCATTCTGATCTCGTACAGACTGACGTCCGGGATGTCTTCGCTGTAGTGCCGAATTAGCTTGGATCTGGGATCTCGAGCCAAGCCGACAGCAGGAGTTTGTGAAGACTCATATTACTGTCTATAGAACTTCTGAACCTCTCCCAGAATCTCATCTTTGGAAGAAACAACGACGCCGTTATCCTTCTTCAATTTAGTCAATTGACTGTGCCCATTAGACAGATCTCTTGCGAATACTTTAGAGCCTTGGTTTCGCTCTAGAGCTTCTTGTATCCGCTGGGTGTTAAATTTGCGAATATCGCGTCGTATATTTTTCGAGATCTGCCTATTTAGCTGCCTGAGTTTGGACCAATCGGCCGAAGACTGCGTTGAAATTTCTCTACTCTCTTTCATGAGCCTGAGAGTAGGTTCCGACAGTTTTTGAGTTCTGTTTGCACGTCGCTTACTAAAAAATTTAGCACCGACGGCATGCACAACTTCCACTATCCTGCTGTTCATATCGTCCACTGTTTCACACTCATCTAGGCATTGGAAGCGATTTTGGAGTTCGAGCTGAAAGTTTTCTGGGTTTTGGTATTGAACAGGTGAAGGACGCAAAGTAGACCTCATCCGACGTGACCGCTCGACTTTGACACAGAGATTCAACATGCCTCTAACTAGTCTGTGATCGCTCCCAGTTTTCACTCTGTTGATCACTGAGACATCGTTGAATATATGTCGTTTGTCTGACAAGATGAAGTCTATCTCATTCCTTGTTGGAACCATCGGGGCTAATCCAGGTCCATTTCCTTTGTGGCTGTTTTCTGAAGAAGGAATTCATCATAAAGAGGCCCTCCTTCTCCAGAAATTCAGCCATTTTTTGACCCCTCTGTTTTTCTCTGTCCAACACCGAATTGCCCCACCCTCAGCTCATCGTCTTTCCTCGTGCCTAGTTTAGCGTTGAAGTCTCCCATAACCACAGTGAAGTAGGTTTTGGACGAGTGGGCTTTCGAGATATCCTCGTATAAGGCCTCCACTTCGTCGTCGGGGTGTGTCGAGGTCGGCGCGTAAACCTGTATGACCTTCAGCGAATATCCCTTGGATATTCTGAGTATAAGGTACGCTACCCTTGTCGACACACTCTCGATCCTCTCCACGTTGGCTACTAGAGACCGGTGAACGATAAATCCGACACCACCTTGCGAGGTGTTATCGCCTTCCCGGTAGAAGAGCAAGTTTCCAGACCGCAGGATTACCGTATCCTCCCCCTGTCTTCGGACTTCCGATAATCCCACAATGTCCCATCGAATCTTACTCAGTTCTTCTTCCAGTTCGGTGATCCTCTCGTCAGTCCTAAGCGTGCGTATGTTGTGTGTTACCAGGGCCAAAGTTCGTTTTTTATGGTAGCCGTGTCGCGACTGGTGATTTTTAGCACCCCCTACTCTGCCGTTACCGAGCCCGCTACCGTGAGCCAACGGAATAGCGGAGCTGCCGTGACTGGGGGCCGTAGCTTTTTCTTGTAGTACCATGGGGGGTTTTTGCCATAATCGCCACGCTTGACAGGCGGGTTGGCGATCGCAGTATGCAGCTGTATTTTGTTTAGAGAGAATGCTGCTGCCCATTCTTCCAGCTTTTTCCCTTAGTCGCCTTTTACGACACCCACGGGAGGTGATGGGGTGGCGGTATTCTAAGCTTTTTTTTTTATGGGATAGGAGGGCAAACGAGCAGGCGTGTCACCTGATGGTAAGCAACCAACGCCGCCCATGGACACCAGCAACACATATAGTGTTACTGTTGCGTTGCCGACCTTTAGGGGATAGGGGAAAGGAAAGGACGGGGAAAGGGGGTGGGCCTCTGGGTACCTCTCTCACTGAACGAAACGCGGCATGAGCCACTTTACGTCGGTCTTCTGAGAGGTCGTGGTATTTCACCGGTCGAGCCGGCCCATTCATGCAGCGAACTGCTTGGCTCTACCACCTTTACCTTCGGTACCGCTTCGGCTCCATATCAGGCTGTTCAAACGCTTCATCAAGTTGCTTTCGACGAAGGACACAAATATCCATTAGGCCATGAGAGAGTTTTAAACGCATTCTATATGGATGATTTGATGGAATTGAAATATTCAAATAAATGACAGAATTGTTGAAAACAGAGGGGTTTGAACTGAAGAAGTGGAACAGTAAATATAAGGAGATGTTAGAAGTTATTCAAGGAGTGGGAATGGATAGATTAAAAGAAACAAAGGATGAAACAAGCAAGTACAAAATAAACAATCTAATAGAGCATATAGAGAAAGAAATCGGAGAGCAAAATAAAGTACAAATTAAGCTAGATCAAACTATAAAAATCTTGGGTCTTACCTGGAACCGCGAAAAAGATATTTTTCAGTATACGGTGAATCTCCCTTTAGTATTAATGTCACCCGTAACAAGAGATTTTAAGAGAGAGAGTTTAAGATTAATCTAGAAGAATCAGTTAAAATACATGTGGCAGTAGTTCCGGATAATTCAACTATCGAACGATTTTCTTCGCTGCCAAGATTGTTCTGGGTGATAGCATATTGTCGACGGTTTTTAGATAAAGAAAAAATCAAGAAACATATTTACAAAAGCAAGAACTGGAGGTGGTATTAAATAGATGTATAAAAAATGTACAATTAGTGAGTTTTAATGAAGAATTTGGAGAACTACAAAAAAATTATCACAAACAATTAAGAGGTAAACTAAAATCCTTGTGTCTATATATCGACAAACAAGGTATTTTAACAGCTAAGGGCAGATTTCAAAATTCTGAATTAGATGATGACAAAATCACATTACGTGCAGGGTCTTCAGTGTTTACCATTATGTATTTTACCAATTTCAGATCCATAAACTTTATAGTACTTACTTTATTTGTCAGCATGTTAAACTTTATTTTTTTATTTCAATCAATCAAAAAAATAAAATTTATACACTTGTTTGATTTGGTTATACTATTTTTATTTGTTATATATTGGTATAAATTTCAAGTTATATTTTTATACAAAAATCATTATGGTCTTATGGAGCTATCGAATATGTAAATCTGCCATATTGATCATTTAATAAGGAATTATTACTTTAAGATTTATGTATATTGTTTTGTTTGAGAAGGACCACCAAGGACATTTAGTGAGGAATGCCTCACTAAATGTCCTTGGTGGGCTGTATGTTAAACGCTAAACCAAACGCCACATAGTGTTAATACAACGACAATACATGCATATTATTCGAGTGACATTTTTGGTTTTATTTATACGGTCACTCCCACCAGTGCAGCTTGTGTTGTTCCATTGGGCTCAGTACCAGGCAACTCTTGGTATTGAGAAGCAGAGCAACTTGCGTTATTCCACGGGGTTTAGTACCAGGCAACTCTTGGTATTTAACAACCATAGAAATTAAAAAAAAATGGTGCGCGGAGCCCCACCGCGCTAAAGAAATGAAACTTTGTAACAAACATGAATTTTTATAACACACTCAATTTAAAAAGAGCACGAGAGGTCTCGTGGTGCATTGGTAATGCACCACCATGCAAAACTACCGACTGTGGAATGGAGATTGGCGGGTTCGATCCCACTTGAGTATAAATCTTAATCTGCGTCTGGGTAGAATTTGGTAACTCCTCCAATATTTAGGAGGATCTTCCATTCATACAGCGTCCTCTAGTTCCAAGCGGATATTAATGCATATATACTTTTCTTTTGTAAATACAAACTTATATTATACATAGAGAAAAACCCAGACGCCACACAAACATTCATGTTTGTCACAAATATTTGTGCTCAGGTGGGAATCGAACCCCCGACCTCATTGCTGCAGCCGGTAGTTTTTACCAATGCGCCACGAGGCCCGTCATAAATTGTTTTACTTTTCCCGAACCACGCCATTAACGCTGGTACAAAATAATATTCTTATATTATTCCGGATTGTCTGAATCCCGAATTTTTTTAATTTTCCTCATGGAATTCAGGAACTCAGAAATCAATTCTTCTCAATCAGTCAGTCTTTTTGAAAAGTTAAATTTAATATCTAAAAGGAATATTGAATATTTGAAATAATATTTCCAACAGTGAGTTTTATGATATTCATAATATCTTATAACAAAAGAAAGTGATAGAGTAGCATGGATCATCTTGTCAGGAGGTGCTTGGACCAGGAGTGTTGCCTCGATAGTCGGGTTTATCTTGGACAATCTCCTCAATAAAACAAAAAGTTAATGTGTGAGTAAGAACAAAATGTTCATTTTTTACGCACTTGACTTGACTGTATCATTTCAGTGGGCCAATTTCATTCCGGTGCCCAGTTTAGCCGACTTTAGCCATTTTGGTGGCAAAGTTTTAATTTCAGTACACATTTATTATTTCCTGTTACGTGATGGCCATTATTATGTAACAAAAATGGTAAAATTTTCATTCTCTTATTATATATGTATAAATCATAGGATAGATTAAAACAACTTTTAGGATTATATCGCGCTTATTTATTACTCATTTTTATTTACGAACGTTTCGAACTCTTTACAGAGATTATTTTCACGAGAAAATGATCTCTCGTAATAAATAAACGCGATATAATCCTAAAAGTTGTTTTAATCTATGAATGAGATTCGCAAAAGTCTGAGAAATAAATATGAAAATCATAGGAATAAAAAAACCACCGAAATCCTAACTTCTGACAGTGTTATTATTACGAAAGCAAACACACCTAAATTAATAATCCGAACTTCAGAACCAAAATAAATAAATTGTTCGAGAAAACTCAACCGAAATATAAAAGAAACATAGCAACAAGAACAATATATTATTGCTTTAAAAAATGGGTATAAGGTAGGATAGAAAATGGTGATAGCATTGCCTATATTTAAAACAATATTTTCTTCTATTTCAGCTGCAATACCCAGCATCTCTCTCGTGCTGGGTAACTTACTAGCACCACCGACGATGTCCCGGTACGGAAGGAAGATCGCCAACCTAATCACTATCGTTCCTCTCATCATGGGCTGGATACTCATCTACTTCGCCAATAACGTCACGGTTCTACTCCTGTCGCGGTTTTTGCAAGGACTATGTATGGGGATGTGCACCTCTATCAGTTCTCTTTTAATAGGAGAATATACTAGCCCGAAGAATAGAGGAGCCTTTCTGATGTCTGTGACAGTCTTCATCGCTTTCGCTGTGACGGGTGTCCATCTGTCCGGCTCTTACCTAAGCTGGCGGCACACTTCATTATTATGTGCCATGGTAGCTGTTGTAGATCTGTTCTTAGTCCTGTATTCACCAGAGTCACCAAGTTGGTTAGCAGAGAAAGGAAAGTATGAAGCTTGCAAAAAATCCTTTCGATGGTTGCGTGGGAATGAAGAGGAAGAAGAATTAATGAAATTGATTGAAGCTAGCATCGAGCTGAGAGAAACAAAAGAGTGTCTAAAAATATCTACGACATTGACGAAGAAAGTGCGGAGTAAAATAGAGTATTTCAATGTCACAGTTAAGAAAAAGGAGTTTTTCAAGCCTATAGTTATAATGATATTGGTGTACAGTATGGCGCAATGGAGCGGCATCAACGTGATGGTGGCGTTCCCCATTGATTTGTTCAAAAAGATGCTCGGAACCAACTCCACCATAAGCATTCCTTTATTGGTACTATCATTAGACTTGCATCGTCTTATTGCTAATACTGCAGCACTATACGTGATACAGACAGTGAAGCGACGAATTATTCTGTTAGTGACGGTGTGTATAAATATTTTTGCTTTGGTGAGTTGCGGTTGCTACACTTATGCAAAGACTAATAGCTATATATCAGCAGACGAGTACGTATTGGGAATATGTCTGGTACACATACACATGTTCTCAGTGGCGACTGGCTCGCTGCCACTCTGTTTCATAATTGCAGGTGAGATATTTCCTTTAGAGTATCGAGGTATGGCAGGTGGCATCAGCGTATTCTTCTATTCGGTGAACATGTTCCTGGTAGTGAAGACTATACCGGCTTTGTTAAGTTCTATCGATCTGTATGGCGCTTATAGTCTATATGTTGCCATTATAACGTTCGGCTTGAGCGTCGTGTGGTATTTATTACCTGAGACTAAAGATAGGACATTACAGGACATCGAGGATGAGTTCCGAGGTAGACCGCTCTCCCCCGAAGAGTTGAAGTCTGTACAGTCGCTCACGTCATGGAAAGCGTGTACTACAGACAGACGGTGTAGCGGCCCTGTAGGCTTGTAGTCCCGTTGTACTTGTACGTAAGAGTAAGTGTAAATGTTATGGAATATAATAAAATACATACATACATACATAACTTCACGCCAATTCGTCGCGCGGCTCGCCTCCCGCAGCGCTGCTCCTGGCCCGGACGGAGGTCCGGGCCGGGTCCTGGTGCTTGCTCTGGGAGTCCTGGGGAACAAGGCGAAGCAGTTGTTTACCAACTGCCTCCGCCGCGGGGTGTTCCCCCTCGACTGGAAGTCGGCGAGGCAGGTGCTCATCAGGAAGCAAGGGAGGACCGGAGACGCTCCGTCGTCGTTCCGGCCGATATGCCTGCTGAACGAGGCGGGGAAGCTCTTCGAAAGGGTTATCTCCGCCCGTATCAGCAGCCACCTGTCACAGGTGGGCCCGGACATATCGGACTGCCAGTTCGGGTTCCGGCAGGGGCGCTCGACCATCGACGCGGTGCGTCGTGTGCGGGCCCTGTGGGAACCGGCAGTCCGATCGGGGGGGGGGGGTCGCGCTGGCGGTGTCGCTTCCTCATATACCACGAGGTGCCTCCATACCTGAGGTCGGTCATCGGGGCCTACCTGCAGGAGAGACGGGTGGACTATGTCGACCGGAACGGGACAGAGCAGAGGAAGGAAGTCTCATGCGGGGTTCCGCAGGGGTCCGTGCTAGGGCCCCTGCTGTGGAACCTCGCCTACGACCCGGTCCTCCGCACCAGTCTGCCCCGTGGCGTGAGTGTCGTGTGCTACGCAGACGACACTCTGGTGGTCGCCACGGGGCCCGACTTCGAGCGTACGCTCAGGTTCGCCGAGCTGGGGGTGGCTATCGTCGTCAGACGGATCCGCGGGCTGGGCCTGGAGGTGGCGCCTCACAAAAGTGAGGCGCTATGGTTCCACCGCCTCACCAGAGGCAGGGAACCCCCGGCCTCGCGGATCCAGGTGGGTGACACGGCTGTCCCGGTGGGGCGGTACATGAAGTACCTCGGCCTCACGCTGGACAGCCGCTAGAGCTTCGAGGAGCACTTCGTACGGATGGTCCCCCGAGCGCGACGGGTGGCAGGCGCGCTTCATCGCCTGCTGCCCAACCTCGGGGGACCGGGGGAGGGAGTTCGCCGCCTCTACGGTGGCGTCGTGCGGTTCGTGGCCCTGTACGGGGCCCCCGTTTGGTCGCGAGACCTCGCGGGGGCCTCCCGCTCCAGGGCTCTGCTTAGGAGCCTGGAGCGGATCATGGCCATACGGATCGTGCGGGGCTACCGTACCATCTCATACGAGGCGGCGACGGTCCTCGCGCGTTCACCCCCCTTCATCATCCTGGCCGGGATGAACGCAGCCGCGTACGATCTCGGCCGGGGAGGGGGGGACCCGGACGCGCGGGGACACCAAGTGCGGAGGCGGGAGGCCTTCCGGCGGGTCCTGGGGGACTGGCGCGACGCGCTGGTCCTCCAGGGCTCTGCGCGTTCACGAGCCGTCCTGCCCCACCTCGAGGCCTGGGTGCTCCGTAAATGGGGCACTGTCACCTACAGGTTGACTCAGATACTCACCGGGCACGGGTGCTTCGGTGAGTATCTGAATCGAATAAAACGTGAGGAGACGGCGAGATGCCACCATTGCGCATCCGGCCTGGACTCGGCCCAGCACACGCTGGAGGTCTGCCCGGCGTGGGCGGCTGAGCGCCGAGTCCTGGTCGACGGGATCGGGCGAGACAGAGGGGGGGCGACGGCGGCGTGGACCAGAGGGCCGATGCACTGTCCTGGGCCACCCCAACGCCGGAGGAAGGCCGCCGCGAGGTTTTAGTGGGTAACCCTTTGGGAGTCCCACACTACCCCCTGTCGTTAGACGGGGGGTGTGCATAAAGCATTTCCTCGCGTAAAAAAAAAAAAAAAAAGGCAGAGAGAACAGAGCACCATAGGGCACGATTCTTACACGCCTCACTCGCTTCGTTGACATTCATAACTCTTTTCATGCACGCGCGTCGGTTTTTGAGGCTCTTAACATCACCTTTCTCCAGAACACGTTCTATTTGGTCATGGAATGTGTGTCTTGGCCGTCCTCGACTCCTACATCCATCCGCTTTTGCATTGTATATCTGCTTAGTCAGTCTTGCATCAACCATTCTTTCTACATGTCCGAACCATCGGAGCATGCCCTTTCTTACTTTTACACCGACACTCTCTTTCAAACCAACTTCCTTCCGTACAACCTTGTTTTCTACGCGGTCAGCGAGAGTCACTCCGCAGATTTTGCGTAGTGCCCTCATTTCTACCGCGTTTATTCTACTTTCATGCACACTCTGCCATACCCAGCTCTCGCTTCCATAAGTTAGCGTTGGGATCAGGACTGCATTGTGGATTGCTAGCTGGGCTTTTCTGCTGTTTTTTGCGCCTAGGAATCTGCCCAACGCTCCATTTACGCTATTTCCTATCGCGACTCGTCTTTCTACATCCCCGGTGTACCTTCCATCTCTGCTAAAAGCGCATCCAAGATATACAATTTCATTCACCTGTTCCAGCACTACATCATCAACCATTATCCTTGCATCAGTTCTGGATTCCTCCCTTTCAAACACCATAACTTTTGTTTTATTTGCATTCAACTGCAAGCCTTTAATCATGCAATAGTCTTGTCTTTCATAATAGTGACTAGTGTTTGCAGGTCCGACGGCGATTCGGCTAGAAGCACGGCGTCATCTGCGTAAAGCAGGCAGCTCACAACTAGGTCACCCATTCGCATCCCTACATCCATCGATCTCACTCTCTGGAGACAACTGTCCAGGTACAGGATGAACAGTCGAGCGGACAGCACGCAACCCTGTCTGACGCCGATATTGACGTCAAACCAGGGGGACAAGCCGCCGTCAACACGCACACACGCTGTGCAGCCCTCATAAGTGGACTGCACAGCGCGCAGCAGTGCCCCGCTCACCCCGTAGCCCGGGAGTATGCCCCTCAGATCCTTTCGTAACACTCTCTCAAACGCTTTTTCCAGATCCACAAAACCGCAGAAAACCTTCCGGTTAACAGCCAGTTGTTTCTCCACGATGTTGCGGAGAGAAAAAATCTGATCCATGCACCCTCGTCCGCTTCTAAAACCACCCTGAGCCTCCCACAACACTCCATCAGATATCACCCTCATTCTCCTTTCAATAATTTTCCAATACACTTTTGCTGCTAAACTGATCAAACTGATGGCCCTGTAACTGGCGCACTGCATACGTGATCCCTTACCTTTATACAAGGGCACAATGACAGCGCGCTTCCAGTCCATGGGAACCCTACCCGACCTCCAGCACAGATTGCTCAAGGTCAGGAAAGCGTCCCGGATACAAGTTCCACCGTGTTTGATCATTTCAGCAGACATCATATCAATTCCAGCTGCCTTACCATTTTTCATACTTCGTATCGACCATTCAATCTCATCCATAGTAATGTCCTCGTCAGATGCTGGCGCAGCGGTGTCAGCCGTAGGCTCACTCGCGGCGCCCACATCCGGAACATACTCGTACATTTCCCCAAAATACTCACTCCACCTGCCCAATACATCGCTTGGGTTTGCAAGAATGTCACCAGTCTTAGACATAATTTTGTCCATTCTGGATGTTGACGGAGAACCCCGAGACTTTCTAACTTCCCTCCAGAAGAGTTTGTTATTCGCCTCGAAGTTCTCCGTCAACCTCGCTTCCTCATTCGCAACTAGTCTTTTACGCTTCTCTTTCACTAAGGCTTTGGTAACATTCCTGCAGCGGCGGTAGCTCTCATACTTTTTCTCTGTCATGCTATCATTCTGATTCAAACTTGAGACATAATCCAACCATGCTTTTTTCTTTCTTTTGACGCTGGATTTCACATTCGCGTCCCACCAGGCATCACCTCTCAGAATCTTATGCCTCTTTGCACTACCACATACTTCTTTTGCACTATCCACTATACTATCTTTCATTCTTTCCCAGCATTCTTCAACACTTAGGTCAGAAAGACTCGTCTCACTAAGTCTTTTACTGACTAGGTCTACATACATACTCCGTACACTTCCATCTTCTAATTTCTCGCATTTTATCCTTTCAAGCTCTCCGAAATGGGTACGCACTCGCCAGTGTCTCCACTTCTTGAAAAGGCCCACGAAACGGCTTACCACCAGGTAGTGGTCCGTATCAAGAGTGTGGCCTCTGTAGGCTCTTGTATCCCTTAGAGTATTTCGGAGACGACTATCTACCAACATCAAATCAATCCTACTCTTTTGTTCATTCCGTCTCCACGTTTACGTGTGAATATCTTTATGACGGAATAATGTGTTAGACACAAGGAGGTTCCATTCCAAGCATACGTCCAATATCGGCTTACCAGCATCATTCACTCTCTTGTCACCATTCGGACCAAGGACAGCCTCCAGGCCATCTCTCTTGGTTCCGACCCATCCATTAAGATCACCACACAAAATTATCCTTTCATTTCCCTCAACCAGATCCAGAATATCCCCAACAGTTTCCCAAAACTCCTCGAGTTCGCGGGGATCCGCGGAGCTGACGGGAGCATAAGCTGCGATCAGGAAAACTCGCGTGATCCCCAGTTTTATACGAACCCAAAGATGTCTCGGGCCTACCAAGTCATAATCTTTTACTCCGGAAGCAAATCGGGATGCAACGGAAGTACGACAGGTAAAAGACACAAATACAAAAATGTGTAGGATGAAGCCAGGAAACAATAAGACAGAAATATACATACTATTTTGTTTTATATTATTGGTCTCTCCTCTTTGTTTTTTGGAATTTCAGTGACACACTGTATAGAAACAAAACTCAGCCTCGATGTCATGCAATTTAGTGCATGTTCGAAACGGCGTATCCACTAGGCTACGGACGATAGTTGAAGTGACTGTCAATTACCCGTATATTTAATAACTAACTACGAAAATTTCTGAATGCGATTTCATTTAATGTATTGCCATCTATGTCTGATGGACATAGGTAATACTACTTACTACACAGATTACCGATCTAGATTTGAACGAATTCCTTAACTTTATTTTAGGTTTAGCGACATCTATGAACTAAATTAATAATTATCAATAGTGATAACGATTGAAGGTTTTTAAATATTTGTGTCAGCCATGAGCCAGCATTACTTTAGTCCGTTTTATGTGAATAATACAAAAAATGCTTGTATTGGAGACATATATGCAATTAGTACAGATAAAAATAACACATCAATATAAATAAATGAAACGTGACATTCCAAATTTAAAATATTTTTCTTTTTAAAACATTCTTAAAATAAACTGGAGTTCACATCAAAAGATTATGTTTAAGTATATGAGTGTTATTATTTAACTGCGTGTTTGTGATTACTTTTATATCTTGTGCTAAATAATAAATTTTATAAGATGCCGAAAACGAATGCCGAAATGTGTCGTCAATATCGACGCAAAAAAATGAAAATAAAATTAAAATGAAAAAAAATCCAGGAAAATGTTCTAACTAGATGTCCAAATATAAATGTAAATGTGACTGATGTAATAAATGGTAAGTGTAAATATTTTTTAATCCTGTTTTAAGTATAAACTAGTATTTTCATGTTTTTCAATCAATAAATTTGATTTTTATTTTATACTGATCATGGATTATTTTATATATATCGATTTACTGAAGTTTCACTTCTATCGTGTGTGAATCGCCCACACACCATTTTTTAGATAGAGGGGGGCAAACGAGCTTGCGTAGGGGATAGCACACAGCCCTGGGGGACTCCAGCATTCACAGGTTTTAAATCGGAGCATGATCCATCGACAGCAACTTTAATGCTACGAGCCGTGAGAAAGCTGGAAACCCAATCGCATAATTTCTCGGGAAGCCCATAACATGGATGCTTCGAATAAAGTGCTTTGTGCCAAACCCGATCAAAGGCCTTCGCTACGTCCAAACTAACGGCCAGCGCCTCTCCTTTACTCTCAATCACCTCCGCCCACCGACGGGTTAGGGACGCTAAAAGATCACCAGCTGAGCGATCTTGACGGAATCCGTACTGACGGTCACTTATCAACTGGTGCTCTTCTAGATACTTATGGAGCTGACGGTTGATGAGTGTTTCCATTATTTTGGAGAATATGGAGGGGATGGCGATAGGTCTGTAGTTGGACGGATCTGAGCGTTCACCCGATCCCTAAGAAATGTTTCTTAGGGATCGGGTGAACTAAAGCAACCTTCCATGATGTTGGTACAGCGCCGAGAGAGTAGGAGTACTGGAAAAGACGCGCTAGAACCGGTGCCAACTCCGGAACACACGTCTTCAGCACGATTGCTGGGATTCCGTCAGGCCCACTCGACTTGTGGACATCCAGGGATAAGAGTATGCGTCGCGCAGTACTTTGCCGGAAACAAATCTCCGGCATGGCGTGACCGCATTGTAGAATGGTCGCTGCGATGCTACACCTATCTTTCAAAGTCGAGTTGGACGCAAAAAGAGTGCCAAGAAGGTCGGCTTTCTCTTTTGCGTCGTGGGCTAGTGACTGGTCTTTCCAGTGCAACGGTGGAAGAGACTGCTTACATAAATTCCCAACAGCTTTGGCGAGCGACCAGAACGCAAGTGTTTCCGAGGGAAGGCGAACTAGTTTCTCTCGATTTAGATTAATTCTACATAACATATCATAACATAACTTCACGCCTTTTGTTACCCGAAGGTGTAGGCGCTAGGCGGCTGCTAAGCCTCGTCTCGCCATTACGTTTACGTCCCAAATGGAATAGGTGGCGAACCTATTGCCATACCGGGCACAAAGTTTGTCAGTTATCGGTATTTATCACACATAGCTTCCGAAAACAATTTCGAAAAGTCATTGGTGTGAGCCAGTGTCTGGAATCGAACCCGGACCTCTGGATCAGAGGCCGTGCGCTCGCCCACTGCACCACCGAGACTAAAGATATAAGGATAGATATAAGGATAAATATAAAGATATAAGGATAGATTAATTCTGTAATGTTTAAAATCACAATTTGTAAATAATGTATGATTTCTCGTAAAAAGTTAACTAATATTTTGGTCATTGTGGGTTGTCCCTAAGAGATACCATCAACACGAACTTTTGTGTAGACCTTCCAAAGGTGTATATTAATTTAGAACATTGTTTTCATTTATAACTTAGGCTTAGGTCAGCGCTTGCAATTAAAGGGCTAAATCTCGAAAATTAAATGATCACTTTTTCTTTACTACATTCTACATGAATTTATACCGTTCACCTTCTATCTACAAAAATACTCTTAGATTTTATTTTATACTAGCTGTCTCGATGAATTTGAAAAACATGTTCTACAATAATAAAGACCACATTGATATCTGCAAAATCGTTCGCGAGACGTATACACATACATATAAGTACTTTTACACATTTTAAAATTTGATAAAAGTGCCTGTTCAAACATTGATTAAATAATATGGTAATAAGGTTAATTGCTATCAGTATTTGAACAGGATTCTTTCCAAATTTTAAAATGAGCAAAAGTACTCATGTGTAATATAGTCTCGCTAACTTTTTTACTGATATCATCATCATCAGCCCTTCGAGGTCCACTGCTGGACGTAGGCCTCCCCCATAGAGCGCCACAACTGCCGGTCCTGTGCAACCTGCATCCATCGGCCTCCCGCGGATTTCACCAGGTCGTCGGTCCACCTAGTGGGGGGACGGCCTACTCCGCGTTAACCGGTACGTGGTCGCCACTCGAGCACCTTTCTACCCCAGCGGTAATCGGTTCGTCGAGCAATGTGGCCAGCCCATCTCCACTTCAACGTGCTAACTTTCCGGGCTATGTCGGTCACGCCAGATCTCTTGCGTATCTCTGTATTGCGGATTTTGTCGCGCAGAGAGATTCTAAGCATAGCCCGTTCCATAGCACGCTGAGCCGTCTTGAGCTTCGTCATGAGGCCAACATTCAGAGACCACGTCTCAGCTCCGTATGTCATCACTGGTAACACACATTGGTTATAGACCTTAGACTTCAGGCACTGTGGGATTTTGGACGAGAAAATTTCCCTTAGTTTCCCGAACGCTGCCCAACCGAGTTGAATCCGTCGGTTTATCTCTTTCTCGAAGTTGGCTCTACCTAGCTGGTCTGTTTGTCCTAGGTAAACATAGTGGTCGACAACTTCGAGGATCGCATCGCCAACAGTAACCGGTGGTTGAATGACATGGGCATTGAACATTATTTTGGTTTTGTCCATGTTCATTCTGAGACCTACTTGTTGGGAAAATATGCTGAGATCCTTGAGCATTGTACCAAGGTCCTCCAGTGACTCTGCCATGACCACGATATCGTCGGCAAATCGAAGGTGAGTGATGTATTCGCCGTTGATGTTGATGCCTAGTCCAGACCAATCCAGGAGCTTCAATACGTCCTCCAATGCAGCGGTGAACAGCTTCGGGGAAATTACATCCCCTTGTCTGACACCTTTCTGCAATGGAATGGGATTCGTACTCCCAGACCCAATCCGGACTGACATAGTGGCGTTTCTATACAAACACTGCAACACTTCGATATACCGATAGTCAATTTGGCATCTCTGGAGGGACTGCAGCACTGCCCAAGTTTCGACGGAATCAAAGGCTTTCTCATAGTCCACAAACGCCAGGCATAAAGGCTGATTATACTCCTCGGTCTTTTGTATAATTTGGCGTAGTGTGTGTATGTGGTCTATGGTACTATAGCCTTTCCGGAAACCGGCTTGTTCGGGAGGCTGGAAGTCGTCGAGCCTGCGCGAGAGTAGATTTGTAATGCCCCTCGAGAACAGCTTATAGACATGGCTCAAAAGCGAGATGGGTCTATAATTTTTCAAGCGAGTTGTATCACCCTTTTTGAAAAATAACACCACCACGCTCCTGGTCCATGCCCCTGGAACGTCGCCCCCGAGCACGACAGAATTAAAAAGTTTCTGAAGGGCCTTAAGGATCGGTGTACCACCTGCCTTCAGAAGTTCGGTAGTAATTCCATCGTCACCCGGTGCCTTTCCGTTCTTTAGCTGCTTGAGAGCCATTCTGATCTCGTACAGACTGACGTCCGGGATGTATTCTCTGTAGTGCCGAATTAGCTTGGATCTGGGATCTCGAGCCAAGCCGACAGCAGGAGTTTGTGAAGACTCATATTACTGTCTATAGAACTTCTGAACCTCTCCCAGAATCTCATCTTTGGAAGAAACAACGACGCCGTTATCCTTCTTCAATTTAGTCATTTGACTGTGCCCATTAGACAGATCTCTTGCGAATACTTTAGAGCCTTGGTTTCACTCTATAGATTCTTGTATCCGCTGGGTGTTAAATTTGCGAATATCGCGTCGTATATTTTTCGAGATCTGCCTATTTAGCTGCCTGAGTTTGGACCAATCGGCCGAGACTGCGTTGAAATTTCTCTACTCTCTTTCATGAGCCTGAGAGTAGGTTCCGATAGTTTTTGAGTTCTGTTTGCACGTCGCTTACTAAAAAATTTAGCACCGACGGCATGCACAACTTCCACTATCCTGCTGTTCATATCGTCCACTGTTTCACACTCATCTAGGCATTGGAATACTGTTCCGGCCTCACGTGGAATACTGTTCCCATCTTTGGGCGGGGGCACCCCACTACCAGCTTTCTCCATTTGACCGCATTCAACGACGCGCGGTTCGGCTTGTCGACAACCAAGCTCTTTCCGATCGGCTTGATCCGTTGGCATTGCGGAGAGATGTTGCATCTCTATGCATCATGTACCGCTTATACCACGGGGAGTGCTCTGAGGAATTGTTCGGACTTATACCGCCTGCTGACTTTCGCAATCGCCCGACTCGCCAGTGTCTCCATCCACATCGGCTGAATAGTTGGCGATCTACGACAGTGCGATTTAGCCGTCACTTCCTGCCACGCACTGCTCCTATATGGAACCAGCTGCCGGCAACGGTATTCCCGGACCGCTACGACCTTGGTACCTTCAAGAAACGAGCGTATTCCTATCTTAAAGGCCGGCAACGCTGATGCGACGCCCCTGGTGTTGCGGATGTCCATAGGCGGCGGTGATCGCTTTCCACCAGGTGACCCGCTCGCTCGTTTGCCCCTTTTTTCCATAAAAAAAAAAAAAAAAAAAAAAAATTGGAAGCGATTTTGGAGTTCGAGCTGAAAGTTTTCTGGGTTTTGGTATTGAACAGGTGAAGGACGCAAAGTAGACCTCATCCGACGTGACCGCTCGACTTTGACACAGAGATTCAACATGCCTCTAACTAGTCTGTGATCCCTCCCAGTTTTCACTCTGTTGATCACTGAGACATCGTTGAATATATGTCGTTTGTCTGACAAGATGAAGTCTATCTCATTCCTTGTTGAACCATCGGGGCTAATCCAGGTCCATTTCCTTTGTGGCTGTTTTCTGAAGAAGGAATTCATCATAAAGAGGCCCTCCTTCTCCAGAAATTCAGCCATTTTTTGACCCCTCTGTTTTTCTCTGTCCAACACCGAATTGCCCCACCCTCAGCTCATCGTCTTTCCTCGTGCCTAGTTTAGCGTTGAAGTCTCCCATAACCACAGTGAAGTAGGTTTTGGACGAGTGGGCTTTCGAGATATCCTCGTATAAGGCCTCCACTTCGTCGTCGGGGTGTGTCGAGGTCGGCGCGTAAACCTGTATGACCTTCAGCGAATATCCCTTGGATATTCTGAGTATAAGGTACGCTACCCTTGTCGACACACTCTCGATCCTCTCCACGTTGGCTACTAGAGACCGGTGAACGATAAATCCGACACCACCTTGCGAGGTGTTATCGCCTTCCCGGTAGAAGAGCAAGTTTCCAGACCGCAGGATTACCGTATCCTCCCCCTGTCTTCGGACTTCCGATAATCCCACAATGTCCCATCGAATCTTACTCAGTTCTTCTTCCAGTTCGGTGATCCTCTCGTCAGTCCTAAGCGTGCGTATGTTGTGTGTTACCAGGGCCAAAGTTCGTTTTTTATGGTAGCCGTGTCGCGACTGGTGATTTTTAGCACCCCCTACTCTGCCGTTACCGAGCCCGCTACCGTGAGCCAACGGAATAGCGGAGCTGCCGTGACTGGGGGCCGTAGCTTTTCCTTGTAGTACCATGGGGGGTTTTTGCCATAATCGCCACGCTTGGCAGGCGGGTTGGCGATCGCAGTAGGCTGTATTTTGTTGGGAGAGAATGCTGCTGCCCATTCTTCCAGCCTTTCCCTTAGTCGCCTTTTACGACACCCACGGGAAGAAATGGGGTGGCGGTATTCTAAGCCGGCGCCACACAGCTAGGTTTACTGATATGGTCTTTAATATTGTAGAACATGTTTTTGTTTTGTAATCTATAATTTTCACAGCGTACGCGTTAAAAGACATTTCATAGTTAATTATCTTAGTATTTATTGCCTTATTTTCTACAGTATTTATGGCGCAGTGGTCGAACACACAGCTTCTGATCCAGAGATCCGGGTTCGATTTAAGACACTGGCTCACACCAATGACTTTTCGAAATTGTTTTCGGAAGTTATGTGTGATAAATATCGATGACTGAAAAACTTTGTGCCCGGTATGGCAATAGGTTCGCCACCTATTCCATTTAGGACGTAAACGTAACGGCGAGACGAGGCTTAACAGCCGCTGCCTACACCTTCGGGTAACAAACTTAAAAGTTATAAGTTTGTTACATATGTGTAAGTATAAGCTGTTGTATAAGCTGCGTCATGTTATGTTTCATTTAAATTCATTTAGTAGTTTCTATGTGAAAGAGTTTGAAACCTGCATACACCCATACTTACTTTTACATGGGTGTATGTATGGTTTTATCTCTAAAGGTAGCCATTAAAACATTAGCTATACCTTTAACAACACTGTTTAATCTAATATTAGAAACCCAAAAACCACCAACACAATGGACAGAGTCAAATATCGTTTTGATTTATAAAAAAGGCAACCCGAACGAAATTGAAAACTATAGACTTATAAGCCTACTGTCAAGTATCTATAAGATCTTTTCCTCGATACTAAATGTAAGACTAAACATTACCTTAGAAGCAAGACAACCAATAGAGCAAGCAGGCTTTAGGAAAGGTTTCTCTACAGTCGACCATATACACACATTAGAGCTGGTCATAGAAAAGTATAAAGAGAGAAACAAGCCGCTCTATATAGCCTTCATTGACTATCGAAAAGCTTTTGACACAGTATCGCATGAAATTATATGGAAAACTCTAACTGACCAGAATGTAGAGACAGAGTACATACATGTTTTAAAAAACATCTACAATAGCAGTAGAAGTAGAATTCAACTAGAGAGAGCAGGCCCTTGGTTCCCTGTCAAAAGAGGAGTGTGGCAGGGTGACCCCCTCTCACCAAGACTATTTATAGCTCTACTAGAGAATATAATTGAGCAAATAAATTGGGAAACATGTGGAATTCGGGTAGAAGAGTCCTACCTAAGTCACTTACGTTTTGCTGACGATCTGGTTCTCTTTTCTGAGACAGCTCTACAGTTGCAGAATATGATGGAGTCTCTCAATAGTGCTAGCAAGGTCATAGGGTTACAAATGAACTTGTCAAAAACCATGTTAATGACTAATAGTAGTAAACAACCAATATATGTGAACAGTGAGCCCATTCATTATACAGACAAGTATGTATATCTTGGCAAACAAGTAAGCTTTGAACATAACAGCAACTACCTAGAAGTAGAGCGCAGGTCACAATTGACTTGGAACAAATACTGGAGCCTGAAAGAAATATTTAAAAGTAACATGCCAGTGTACATAAAGACAAAGGTACTGAACTCTTGTTTGTTGCCTTGCTTAAAATATGCTTGCCAAACTTGGAAATTTACCAACAAAATAAGAAACAAGATAGTTAGCTGTCAGCGAGGAATAGAGCGCAGTATGCTGAACTTGAAAAAAATCCAGAAAATTCGACACATAAAGATAAGAGAAGTGACAAAAGCATCTGATGGTCTAACTCAAGCACTAGGTCTAAAGTGGAAATGGGCTGGACACGTCGCTCGTCTCCAGGATAATAGATGGATTAAACGCGTTACTGTCTGGAAAGGTCCACTAGGTAAACGCAAGAAAGGAAGACCTCACACTATGGGAAGATGAAGTCATAAAAGTTGCTGGCCACAATTGGATACAGACAGCTCCATCTAGACACGACTGGTCAGCTTTGGAGGAGGCCTTCACGTTTAGAGGGGTTCATGCAGAAGAAGAAAGAAAGAGGATTAAAAAATTAATGTTGTAATATAAGTAATTTTACATATCTATATCGTTATCAATCAATTAATACAGTATATAATTAATAATCAACATTGTTCAGATAATTAAATTATTCTAATAATCAGTAATTCAATTTTATTAACATATCAATATTAATATCAATCTCTTAATAGGGTAAATAATTTATAATCTACATTAATCTAACAATTAAATAATTCAATAAATACTAATACAATTTTATTAACATGCCAATATTATTATCAATAAATTAATATAGTAAATAATTTTTAATCTGCATTATTCTAATAACTAAATTATTCCAATAATTACTAATTCAATTTTATTAAAATTCCAAGATTATTATCAATAAATTAATATAGTAAATAATTTATAATCTATATTAATCTAATAATTAAATTATTCCAATAATTACTAACTTTATTTTATTAACATTCCAATATTATTATCAATAAATTAATATGGTAAATAATTTGTAATCTATATTGATCTATTAATTAAATTATTCCATTAATTACTAATTCAATTTTAATAACATCTTAAAACTAGTTTCAATAAATTAAGATAGTAAATAATTTGTAATCTATATTGATCTAATAATTCAATTATTCTAATAATCACTAGTTCAATATTAGTATCAATCAATTAATATAGCAAATAATCATTATTCAACATTGTTCTAACAATTGAATTATTATAATAATCACTGATTCAATTTTATTATGTAATGTGTTTTCTGCTGAAATATAAGGCTTTTTTATTTTTATTTTTTATTTTTATTTATGTATGGTTTTGTATGGGTGGTGGTGTGTAAGATTTTCATAGTTGATATTGATCATTATCTTAATATTCTACCACAATGTATCATTACATTGATACAGTACTAATTGACAAATTTATTTCATTGTTTTCAATCCTTTTTTTTGTAATTTATTCGACAACGGTTGCTAGACAAAGCAAAAACATTTACCTTTTGGATGCCTCTGGTTGAAGGTTAGCAACCAGAAACAGGTTTGGCAAAATTAATCTGGGTTTTTGGATACTTACATAACATCATATCAAAATTTCAGTCATACTAAATTGATTTGAAAAATCAAAATTTGGCCATCTAAAATTGCGTCTGGCACAGCTTTAGCTACATCCGAACGGTCTTGCAAAATTAATATATGTTGGCAAAACTTAAATAAACATAATGTAACAAACAAAAATCATTTTAAAATGATTTAAAAAATGGAAATTTTACGTGTACAAATAGACTGCGCAGAAACGAACGCAACCACTACAGCTAGCCATACTGCCTGTGTTACGGTCAGGAGAGTATGAGGAATAACATATCTTAAAACTGGCCGACCTAAATACCTTATTTTCCCGATGTTACTAGCTCTGGTACTATAAGGTTAAAAAAAATCAAGTTATAAAAATGGTTGTTGTGCCTCATTTGACTTAAATAGGTATAATATGGCGCGGACTCTTTGTAGATATTTATAAGATCTACAATTACCTAGGTACAACATTCTATGATTCTGTCCCCTTATATGCTTATATCTTTAAAACTACGCAACGGATTTTGATACGGTTTCTTTTTATAGTTAGAGGATGATAATATATAATATTGTAAAGAAAAAATGATAATTTTCGAGATTTAGCAATTTAATTGCAAACGCTGGCTGAACCCTAAGTGATAGATCAAATCAATGTTCTACATTAGTAAACACCATCAGAAGGTCTACAAAAAAGTCTGAGAGGGCAAATGTCTATCTCTTAGGAATAACTCACAATGTCCATTTTTATTTTTTTACTTCTTCCGACAAATAATGGCTTATTTACGAAGCGATTTTAAACATTACAGCATTATTTTTCTTGGCCATTTACAGCATGCAAGTTAAACGAATTTTTTCGAAGATATTGCAGTAATAACATAGCGGGACAAGACTTAAAATTTACTCATTTATTACTTTGATGCGGAATTTCGCCGGGTTAGCTAGTAAGAACATAAAATTGACCTTAGTTTAATATAATATACTAGCAGACCGCGCGAACTTCGTACCGCCATATTTTATACATTTTCCACTAAAAAGATTATTGCAGCGATTATATTAATACCCCAAAAGCTTTCCTCATAAATGGACTATCTAACAGTTTTTTTTTTCAATTCAAGTTCCTGATACATACATACATAACTTCATGCCAGATCCCTTGCAGGGTAGGTAGAGAGTACAAAACGCCATAAGGCACGATTATTACACACCTTACTTGCTTAGCTGTTGATATAAGCGACTAACAACCAAGATATGATGAAAATAATAGCAGTTAAAATAATAAGCAGTTAGCTGCATGAATGGGCCGGCTCAACCGGTGAAATACCTCTCAGAAGATCGACGTAAAGTGGCTCATGCCGCGTTTCGTTCGGTGAGAAATATAATATATACTTTTCTTTTGTAAATACATACTTATAATACATAATAAACACCCAGACGCCACACAAACATTCATGTTTGTCACAAATATGTGTTGCTCGGGTGACAATCGAACCTCCGACCTCATTGCTGCAGTCGGTAGTGTTACCAGTGCGCCACAAGGCCCGTCAAGTTTATTACAAAAATATTCAACTATGCCTTTTTAGTTACTTCATCTTTTATGGTATAGGCGGATAAACGAGCAGGCGTGTCACCCGATGGCGAGTAACAAACGCCGCCCATGAACACCTTGACACAGATTGTTTTACAGTTGCGTTGCAGCCCCTTACAGTGGGATATTAAGGGGTCGGAAAAGGGATTAGAAGGGGTGGGGGGAGGGGGTTGGGCCTCCGGATACCTTTCTCACCGAGGGAAACGCGGCATGAGCCACTTTACGTCGATATCCTGAGAGGTCGTGGTATTTCACAGGTCGAGCCGGCCCATCCTTGCTGCGAACTGCGTGGCTCTATCACTGTTATAATATATGTTTGTTGTTGAAGATAAAAACTAAAGTAAATATTAAACTATATATTAATCTAAATCAAAGCTGGTGGCCCATTAATTGCTGTATAATCTAGATACTTATTACTTGATCAAAATACTTAATCACATAATTACACTCATCAATTACACTCATGTCACAAATTAATGCAGTAATATTTTAATTTATCTAAATTGCACTATATTGGTGCATAATTGGTGAGATTTTAACACATATATATATATATATATATATATATATTGTCAAAAATACAATACAAGCTAAATAATGTATAGTAACACACATATGCTTACATAAGTTTTCATCATGACAAAACAAAAGAGAATTTTAATAATGTATCATCAAATGCTCCACAGAAGTCGGCACTTGTATACCCATCCTCGTCCATAGGTCCGTCCGTATGTACGTACGTATTCATTATATATTATAGTATTATTTATCTTATTTCTATGTATTTATTATATATATATATATTTAAATTGTAATTTTGTTGTACCATTACTTATATATATATACACCTAAATTACCCGTTTTCTTTAGGCACTATTGTACTTCCAAAGGTTGCCTGGAAGAAATTGCTTTTAGCGATAAGGCCGCAATTTATACCTTAATATTGTGTTTATCCTTGTCTTATTTGTATGTTTTTCCTTTTTTGTAATTTATAAGGTGTAAATAAAGAGTTATCTTATCTTATCTTATCTACGTACGAGTACCTACGTCTCACCCCACACTACGCTTCCCGCACGCCACAGCTTTTGTTATTGTTCAAACGTGAACTCAATACACGTTTAATTAATCATCTTCATCATTTCTTTATCCTCCTCATCCTGTCTTTCCAGAAACTTTCCGTGATTGAAATAATCCTCAATTTCTTGTAATGTTCTATCTTTTGTCTCGGGCAGTATTAGGTACAGGGCCACAAGAGCCGCCGCCATGACCGCTCCGAAAGCTGTAAACATGCCGTGAACACCAACACTGTGCAACAAATAAAGACAAACTTTCAAAGCTACCATTAAACTTAACGACAGCGTGATTCCTGACACTGCAGAACCAGTTCCACGATGACCTAGAGGAAACACTTCTCCCAGGAAAGTAAAAGGTATCGGGGTACATCCGAGATTTGCCAATATAAAGTACACCACAAGCAGAGATAGAGGTATCCAAGTTCTAGTGTTGGAGATTACATCAATTGATACTAGATATAGATATGCACACACTACGATGAGCACCAGGAGTGAGGCCAGGCCGGTGCTAAACAACAAAGCTCTCCGTCTCATCAGTTTCACTAAAGCGGACGAAAATATAGCGCTGGCTGTGATGATAAGGTCAAGTGCAAGGGTGTAATAGAACGACTGTTTTTTATTACCGGTGATTTCGCCGATGATCTGTGGAGCGTACGCCGGGAATATGTGTCGGCCGCAAGCTTCTAATAAAATTGCACCAAAAAGCACAATAATGACAGGTTTTACGAAGTCTTTTCTCGTGAATTTGTTTAATAAACCTTTCGTTTTTTCAACACATGTCTGGTTTGTTTGAACAGCTAACCGTTCTTTTTGCGCCTTGAACATGTCATCGAGTTCCTTTTTTGAGTTTTTGTTAACTCCACGAAGCCAGTAGAAGGCGGATTGGCTCTTCTCAAATTGTCTTTTCGATGCTAACCACGCAGGACTTTCGACCCAAGTGCAAACGTTGATGAAGGCCATGACGTGAGGGGTTAAAGCCAATAATGCAACTGTTTTCCAATGAAAGTAGTATCCGAGCAAATGAACAATAGTGTTTCCTAGACATACCGCTGCCGTTTTGAGATTCAGAAACATTCCTCGGTGTTCTGGACTAGTGTACTCTCCTATTACAATAGCACCCAAGGTAACTGTAGCACCTGCTGTGATTCCTCCCAGGATTCTTCCAATCATCAGTAAGGGGATGTCGGTGCTAAGGTATATTAACAGCCAGCCTACGGTTCCCGGTATAATGACTAGTACGTGTGACATTCGGCGACCCAACCACTCCATGAGGAAGGAAGATACAAAGAAGCCGAGCATACTTGAAAGACCGACGGATGAAGCTGCAAGAAAATTATTAGTTCTGCATTTAAGTTGATTATGACTATAGTTATTATTATACGGAATTACCCCGCAACGCGAACAACTGATCTATAGCAGGATCTATTGCAATAACCTTATGTGAAATCGAAACGAAATACTTATGTATGGATAATACAAGAAATAATAGCAAAAATGAATGTGAGTGAGCTACCGAGCCAGGAGGCGGTGTTCAGATCAATCAGGATGATGTCTTGGCCGGAGAGCAGTGCGGGCAGCAGGCACGACGGGTAGCTCAGCACCATGCCTTGTCCTATCATATTTAGGAGAATTCCACAAGCTGTCCATGACTGAAACATCATTTACGAACCTTAGATAATTGTATCAAGCACTTTATAATCAAGTAATAGTAATACGTGAAGTTTAGATCACGCCAACATACAGCTAATCATTACCTAATCCAGACCAGAGAAGTTGTTTGTGCTACTGTGAGAGACGGAGAGGAGCATCAATATAACAGAACTGTTGTATGTGAGTATTTGGTATGGCGCAGGTCGCTAAAGACGCGTAATTTGTGTACTTGTGTCATTATGGGTAGTTGATATAGCCTTCTTCACTGTTATGATGAATCTAACGAAACTTATAGTCAGTGTCTTATAATATAAATAATAATGTTGGTACCTGTTTCAACAATGGCGAGACCATATCGTGGAGGGTTCTGCGTGCTCTCTACCTACTGCTCTGTTGTCGGGCTCTCTAATAACTATCAACATTATTGGTTGCAATCATTGATTACCAATTATCTATCGGTGATAACAAAATCAGTGCTCATAGATTGTGTCCATAAATATATATTATTTATATTACATTTAATGCAGGGATCCAACCTTGTCTGTCCATATCTACACATATACTAATATTAGCTGCATCCAGTTGAATGTCACGATATATCTGCCATCTGGTCAGCGTTCACGTCTCTCTCCTTCCCCTCCCCTTCGCATGCAAATGCAAACAAAAAATTACTTGAAAAAAAAGTTAAACCGACTTCTAGAATCCTAAACCACAAAATCTTTAACATACATAACATAACCTCACGCCTTTTGTTATCCAAAGGTGTAGGCAGCGGCTGTTAAGCCTCGTCTCGCCGTTATGTTTATGTCCCAAATGGAATAGGTGGCGTACCTATTACCATACCGGGCACAAAGTTTTCAGTCATCGATATTTCTCACACATAACTTCCGAAAATCAATTTCATAAAGTCATTGGTGTGAGCCTTTAAGTATATGAAAGTAGTTCTTTCTTTCTGTATATGAAAACAGTATCTCTATAAATAAAAAGCGATGAATCACGCAATTTACTAATTTGATACTTAATACAATATACAATACGTAATACTTTATTAAAGTCATCTTTAACTGTTAAAATATTTACAAATGTCACTCATTATTGAAGTTGGCGCAACACAATAGAGTAGGTACTTATCTAGGCTGACACGTTAGTGCTATATACTACCAAACAGTTTCCATCGACTAACTGCAGTACTGTTTCCCAACTCCTAACCGTTAAGGAGTTCTGTGGTATAGCAGTATCAGGTGTATATTCAAGCATTCAAACAACAAGCTAGCCCTACCTACTAAGTAGTTTCTATCGACCAATTGCAGTGCTGTCTTCAAACTCCTAACCGTTGAGGGGTTTTGTGCCTTCTTCATCAGCACAGCAGCATCAGATGTTGACACCATAAAAAGGAAAAAAAGGATATCCCTAAGACATTATTATTACGTAACAAAAACACCATACTCGCATACAATTTTTGGTGGATGCCTTCGATTTCTCCTAGTTTCCATTATCAGATCCTGGCCTGTTGAAAATGAGACCATCTCGGAGGTAAATACTATACAACGAAAAAAATAATCCATAATTGACGAAAATATTGGTGAAGTATCTTCACCGATATTTTCGTCAATTATGGATTATTTTATAAAGAAAAAGTATACAAACAGATGAATTGAAAACCTCCTCCTTTTTTCGAAGTCGGTTCAAAGTACGTTTTCATCATTATTATATTAGCATAGTTTAGCGTTAGGCGAAAAGAAGTCTTTAATTTTTGCTCGGATGAAGTTGGGGACACAGGCTTGTTCATAGACACTTGCCAGCTCACCTACTTACTGATAGGTATCTTAACTCAGCATTTTGAAGTAGATTGCAGATAGTCAAGTAGAATATGGGAATTACCTTCGTATATCTTATTTACAAGTCTCGGTGGTCCAGTGGTCGAGCACACGGCTTCTGATCCAGTGGTCCGGGTTCGAATTCTGACATTTACTTTACTTACGAAATTGTTAGCGAAAGTTAAATGTGATAAATATCGATGACTGAAAACTTTGTGCCCGTTATGGCAATAAGTTCGCTACCTATTTCATTTGGGACGTATATATAACGACGAGACGAAGGCGTGAAGTTATGTCATGTTGTATTGTGTTATGTTATGAGAACAAGAGCAACACGCCATACAATAGAATTGGCAGATATAATAAGAAAATTAGCTATTATCGAGAAATTATCGTAAGAAGATATTGGACACTAAACAATAGTGGTGTATACAATGATAAAATGTAACATGTAAACTTAAAATAGCTGATGAACATCATTATGGTCCAAGCTCATTGCCCCTATTTACCACTTGTGCGCCTTCCATTACGAGCTAGAGTTCGATCGGTTATGATTGATGCAATCA
Organism: Euproctis similis; assembly: GCA_905147225.2. Taxonomy (NCBI): domain Eukaryota; kingdom Metazoa; phylum Arthropoda; class Insecta; order Lepidoptera; family Erebidae; genus Euproctis; species Euproctis similis. The sequence goes on from LR990106.1 coordinate 344,333, forward strand.
ATGTCATCTGTACATGTCCTGAGCCGCCGCGCCGCCGGCCCGTCTTAACGCCTGTGTGCAAAACCTATACAGCTCATCTTTTTTCACGAATCGCAATGTCTCAGTGGTCCAGTGATCGAGCACCCAATTGATTCGAAGCGGGATCAAGAAGTTATGTGTTCAAATTCAGACTCACACCCATGACTTACCGAAATTATTTTCAGAAGTTAGGATAAATATCGATGCCTGACAACTTTGTGCCCAGTGTATGGCCAATAAGTTCGCCACCAATTCCATTTGGGACGTAATCAAACCGGCGAGTTGAGGCTTAGCAGCTGCTGCCTAGACCTTCGGGTAGAAAAAGGCGTGAAATTATGTTGCTATGTTATGTACGCTAATGTTTGAAGTTAACTTTTATTGGTAATTTTAAATGAGTTCGTAATTTATTTCCTTCTCTCAGTCAGTCGGGAGCGAAAGAAAAACATCTGGCTGACAAGCTTACTCAGCACAACACCGAAGAATGGCGGTATAACCATTCCGAAATATTGGTCTACCTAAATGTTCGTGGTAGGGGCGGGCAGCAGCGTCCCTATCTAAAAAAAAGGTTTACCCCTACGGTCTCCAACCCGTTTGCCTAGCGTGGGGACTATGGGCAAAAACCTCCCATAAGAAAAGCTCGATTACAACGGCCCCCAGTTCCCGGTAGTCCCACTATTCCCGGCCAAGGCAGCGGTCGTGGTAACGGTGGGACAGGGGGTGCTAAGAATGTCCGGGTTATGGCAGGCTGCCAAAAACAACTACTCGTGGTCACTTATAATGGACGCAGTCTTCGGCTGGACCAACACCTCACCGAACTCGAGGCAGAGCTGGGTTGCTTGAACTGCCATATTCTGGGGCTATCTGAAGTCCGGCGAGAGGGGGAGGACACGATAACGCTACAGTCGAGCAACTTACTCTACTTTCGGGAAGGTGACCAGCCCTCCCAGGGGGGGTGTCGGTTTTCTCGTTCCCAAGGACCTCGTTAGCAGCGTTGTGGAGATCAGTCGACCAGGGTAGCGTACCTTGTACTGAAACTCACCAACAGGTACACCCGGAAGGTAATACAGGTATATGCACGAGGATATTGCAAAATCAATACATGGTACCGCCAAGGCTCACTACAACGTTGTTATGGGGGACTTCAATGCCAATGGAAATCGGTCCATATGGCTTGGGGTGCCGAAATCACAGGGGCCAGATGCTGGTCAACTTCCTGGAGTCTAAAGAGCTTTTCTTGATGAATTTATTGTTCAAGAAGAGTCTCCACAGGAGGTGGACTTGGCGAAGCCCCGATTCTGTGACAAGGAACGAGATAGATTTTATCATTACGGATAGTAAGCATATATTTAGAGATGTCTCTGTGATCAACAGGTTCAATACTGGAAGTGATCACCGACTTCTTTGAGGCTCTCTAAATATTAACTTGAAAGCTGAAGGGACCCGGAAGATAAGGTCTATTATCCGTCCTACGCCACTCCAAATAGCTACAGGCAACGTGGACGAAAAAGCCGACACTGTGGTCAACACGCTGAGGAAAGTGTCTCAAAGGTTGTTCCCGAGCTCGCAGAAAAAGGAGTCCAAGCTCTCTGCTGAGACACTCGAGCTGATGAGGCAAAGGCGAGAAACTCTATCCAATTAGCCGTCTTCGTCAGAATGGAAAAGCCTAAATCAGCGTATTAGAAAGCTGATGCGGCGCGACCTTCGTCGATCGAATACTCGAGCAATCGAGAACGCGATCGACCGAAACAAAGGGTCGAAAGTGTTCGCTCAGCAGCTTGTAAGATCCCATCTGACGAAGCTGAAAACTGCGGATGGACTTGTCGTCACCTCTAAGCCCGAGATTCTCGCAGAGATCGAATCTTTTCATGGGCTCCTTTATTTCACACGGATGACCAAGCCGACCGGACACAGCGACGATGACCACAGAGCCCCGCTAACGCGTTACTATAGTGAGGACATTCCCGATATCACGATGTTAGTGCGGCTCTCGGACAACTGAAGAACAACTAGGCACCCGGTGATGACGGAATTACTACGGAGCTTCTAAAATCCGGCGGGACTCCTGTCCTAAAGGAATTAGCAGATCTTTAGGAATTAGCAGGGTTTTAATTCCGTCATACACCAGGGTATAACAGCAGGAGTGCGGTGGTGCTGTTATTCAAAAAAAGGTGATAAGACCTTACTGAAGAATTACAGACCCATCTTACTCCTGAGCCATATCTACAAGTTGTTCTCGATTGTTGTCACGAATCATCTCGCAGCAAGACTTGACGAATTCCAGCCTCCGGAGCAGGCCGGGTTTCGAAAAGGCTTTATTACCGTGGACCACATCCATACTGTTCGGCAGATTGTACAGAAGACTGAAGAGTACAATCAGCCGCTGTGTATGGCATTTGTGGACTACGAAAAAGCCTTCGACTCCATCGAAACTTGGGCAGTTCTAGATGCATTGCAGCGATGTCGGATTGACTGGCGTTATATCGAGGTGTTGAGATGCTTGTACGACACCGCCACGATGGCTATCCAGATACAGGACCGAACTCCATCGAGCTAAGTCGAGGTGTAAGACAGGGAGATGTTATATCTCCCAAACTCTTCACCAATGCCAATGGAGGACGTTTTCAAGACACTGCATTGGACTGGACAGGGTGTCAACGTGAAGGGTGAGTACATTTCGCATCTTCGGTTTGCCGACGACATCGTTGTAATGGCAGAGTCGCTGGAACAGTTAAGCGGAATGCGGCGCAGCCTAGAAGTCCTCCCGGCGTGTCGGTTTGGGCATGAGCTTGGACAAGACCAAGGTTATGTTCAATGAACATTTCGTGCCCGGACCGATAAGCGTCGAAGGGTCAGTTCTCGAAGTCGTAAACAAATACGTCTACCTAGGCCAAATTATCCAGTTAGGTAGACGAAACATCGAGAAAGAGGCCGAAAGGAGGGTTCAGCTGGGTTGGGCTGCATTCGGCAAACTGCGTCGAGTCTTCAGCTCGCCTATACCGCAATGTCTGAAGACCAAAGTCTTTCACCAGTGCGTCTTTTTAAACTGTAGCATTGACAATATAAACAATTAGTGTAATAGGACTAACAGGAACAAAATCATTCAAAAATCAAATATTAACCGCCCGAGCTTAGCTAAGTACCTTATTCGTAAAAAGTCGGTCTCGCCGTATTCGATATGGTTCGGATAGTTTCGACTACTATCCGCCGCGAGCCGCGAGTGGCTCAAGTGTGAGTGAGACACCAGAAACACGTCGTCGAACGGACTCGATCGGTCGGTCCGCGGACCGTAAACAATGTAGAGAAAGTTAGGACCTATGGAACTATTACAGCTGGTTGGTTGGATTGGAACTATATCTTTCCAGTTACGGATATAGTTCTCGGAACTATTACGGTCCGGAACTACTCACCACTACTTCTCACTCAGGTCGACGTTGTTGTTTACTACGGTACACATAACCTGCGTTTTATTTAATTTTTTATTTTAATTTTTGACAGTAAAAATGTGTGATAGTGATAACTCAGAAGATCAAAGTGATCAACCTTGTGCAAACTACACTACGGCATACTACCAAGTCATCACTAAGTAGATCGTATTTTTCAAGTGTCCATAAATGTAATTATTGTATTTTTATATTTCATTAATTATATTCATATTTATTATCTTAATATATAAATTATATTAAGATTAATAATTATATAAATTATATTAATATTATCTTCATTTAATTATTTTTTTATTATTCATGAAGGAATTAATATGGAAAAAATTATTAATAAAATTTATATTTGCAAATCTTTAGTCATATATTGCAATAATTAACTAAGATTTGAGTTCATGAGTATATTGAAGCCACACTCAATTTTTTTTTCTTTTTCTTGTGTATTTTAATATCATATTTTTTAAAATATTTCAGTTCCCAACAATCATCACAGGGATCACAAAATATTAATATTGAAATTGAAATAAATGTTTATTAAATAAAGTTACCATTTTCTGTATACCCTGGCTCTGTCACGAGGGGGTGCTCATCCTTGGGTAGCCTCGGTGGAGCTCCCCCGGGCAGGGCGGCTCCGACCGCGCGCTGTAAAGAGGCGCGTGGCCGGCGGCGCCCCCGAGGACCCTCCCCCAGCCGCACCGGAGGGTCATCCTTCCCGGGCCGCGACCCGGCGCACCCGCGGGGTGTGCGCCCTCGCGGCCCGCCGGCGGCGGCGATCACTGAGCTCGCCGCCGCCGCCTACGAGCGGGATCGACTCTCTCCCGACCCCGCTTGGCGGCCTCCTTCTGGTGCATCACAGCTTCGCAGAAGGAGACCACAGCCTTCCACTCCTCCTCGTTCGCCAGCATTGCCGCGACCAACGCCGGCGGGGACAAGTCTCGCCCAGTCCCGTCGACCAGGACTCGGCGCTCGGCCGCCCAGGCCTGGCAGACCTCCAGCGTGTGCTGGGCCGAGTCCAGGTCGGATGCACAATGGTGGCGCCGTCTGTTCACGTTTTATTCGACTCAAATACTCACCGAAGCACCCGTGCCCGGTGAGTATCTGAGTCAATCTGTAGGTGACAGTGCCCCATTTACGGAGCACCCAGGTCTCGAGGTGGGGCAGGACGGCACCGACGGCGCGCTGACCCGCACAGCTCTGGAGGGACATGTTTAGTGCAGTTCGGATCTGATCCGACCAGCGAGTGGGACATCTTCCTCTAGGTCTCCTCCCATCAACCTTGCCCGTAAGGAGCAGCTTCTCCAGATTGTCCCCTCTTCTTCTTGCGATATGGCCAAAGAATTCGAAGCTCCTACGCAGGCATATGGTGCTGAGTCTGGTTGATATCTTAAGCTCGGTCTGAATGGATTCATTGGTACGATGTTCTGACCAATGAATTCCGAGCATCTTTCTCCAGCACCACATCTCGAATCTTGGCGGTCAGCTTTTCTGAGGGTCCAAGACTCCGCAGCATACAGGAAGATAGAAAACACTAGGGTGGTTACCAGGCGCTTCTTTGTCTTCCTCGATATGATCCTGTTGGCCCATATATGGTCAAGCTGTGTCATGGCAGATTTCGTTATGCCAATGCGTCTTCGGATGTCCTTCTCGCATGACCCATTGTTGGTAATGATAGAGCCCAGATATGTGAAGTTATCCACAACCTCAAGATTCAGATTAGAGGCCTGGTGGTAGGGGAGCCCGCGATGCTAAATGGGGATTTACTCGAGCGTCGTAGAGACTTATTGGGTTGCAAAGCTTAGATGATAAGAAGAAAAAAATATTATTTGATATATACCTTTACATCGGTGGGGGAAGCGGCTATAGATTATTAAATATGTAAAAAAAAACTGTTGCATGGACATCCTCGAGCGCGTCAGATATTGATAGCATCAATGCCCTACGTATTTTTAATAATGTACGTAAGTTAATCTGATCATTTGCATGACGCGGGTGGTTGTATGTAAGGGTTGAAAATGAAAAAAAAAATTTAATCGATCGCGTCAGATTTTCTAAGGGAGTGTTAAGTGCACCAAAAAAAAGCTCTCATTCACTAATCTGACGATTTCGATGGGACGCAAACTCGCGGCCATTTTCATAATGTGCCGAAAAATTTCGCCATTTTGAAATACTCAAGCGCGTCAAATTAAGATATATATGGTTCATTTTTATGTTCTAAACGTACTGTCTCATAATCTGACGATTTTCTCGATGGATTCGCCTGATCTGACAAAAAGAATTTGAAAAACGGTTCACTTTAAAGGCCATCCCTGCAACTTTCCGCTAATTCCATTTCTGGACGCTTAAAATTATTTCTTTGAACTCAGAAAATGTGATAAGTACTATCACATTTTCTGAGTTCAAAGAAATAATATTTCTATGCATTTGAGCTCTCCCAGCTCGAAAGTCTGATAGAAGTTTCATAGAACACTATTTTTGGAATTTTCAAACCACAATAACTTTTGAATGCATAAAGCAATTTTCACGCGGTTGGCGGCATTCGACTGAGTTTTATAATCCTCAAGTAATTTTAATTTTAATTGATCGAACCACAAATTTCGGAGTTTCTTTCGTTCACGATATCTCTCGAACGAATCAACCGATTTTGACCAGCTTGGTGGCGATCGACGTGGTTTTTTAAGTTCAAAGGCGGATTAGTTTTTGAAGTTAATCGATAAGGCCGCTGAAAAGTTATTCCAAAAAAAATTTATCTTATTATTTTTTAGATTTTTCACCATTTCTCAAAATCTATCGGTCCGAATAGGTTCAAATTCACAGGAAATCTAATTTGAAGAGAAATCTTTAGAACGCCGTTTAGTAGATTCCGATCGGTTTATTTGTTCAAAAGTTATAAGCGAGTCACACACACACACACACACACACACACACACGCGCGCGCGCGCGCGCACACATACATACAGTCATAGTGACGACATCACGGGGGTAGTCAGAGAAGCTTCCCAGACCTTAAAAGGTCAAGATCTGATGAAAACTTGATTTTCGCACAACAATAACTTCCCGAATTGTTTAGAATTTTTAATTTTTACTAGCGGGAAGTGAAATTTTTTTATTATTTTTAAACTTAATTAATTGAAAAGCTCAGGAAAGGAATAGAAACGCGTAGAAGTAAATGTAGGCATCACGCAGCTGCACGCATTTAACTTTATCGACAATTTTTTGTTATTTCGGCTTGCGGAAATCGTCAGATTATATATTTTTCATTATTCTTGAAATATTTCATTCAAAATAAAAAAAAATTTAGCTACGCTCGAAAATGTCGAGATGACGATGAGTTTTTTTACAACTTTGTTGCCCTCCCCTTTTTTTACGTCTCTCTCAAATTGGATGTAATTAACTCACCCTACCTTAATCTGACGCGCTCGAGAATTTCTGATGGTAAATTTTTTTTACTTATCTGATCCTGTATCCTTCACGGGCGGCCTTATATATGGGCCTCATGTTTTGTGGAGGTACTTAACCAGGTACAAGGTATCCCCCTGTATATTAATCTGCCGCGCTTTAGTAAATCCCGAAATCCCTTCCTGGGCTCCCCTACTATGGGTGAGGGTCCCGCAGCGGTCGACTATCATGACTTTCGTTTTAGCCCTGTTTATGAGAAGGCCCATCTCTCTACTGGTTCGCTCTAGTCTCTCCAGCAAGATGCTCATTTCTTCTTTGTTTGAAGCGAAGAGAGTAGTGTCGTCGGCATAACGTAGGTTGGTCTTGGTCCCACCAATGGAAACGCCACCATTCCAGTATTCACACACTCGTCGCATGATATGCTCGCCATATATATTGAAAAGGATTGGGGATCGTATACAGCCCTGGCGGACCCCTTTTTTAAAGGATATTGGCCTGGAGAGAGTGCGGTCGATCCTGACCATACCCTGGTTGGCAGAGTATAATGACCGGAGCAGGGCAATCAGGTGATCAGGGACCCCCAGTTCAGTTATCACCTTCCACAGGCATTGCCAGTCAACGCAGTCAAATGCCTTGCTGTAGTCCCCGAAGCACATTACGAATGAGATATCAAATTCGTAGGACTTCTCAATTAGTTGTCTTATGTTGAGAATTTGTTCCCGTGTGCCTCTTCCTTTGACGAAGCCAGCCTGCTCCTGTGGGATCTGCCAGTCAAGTAAGTGTTTCAAACGTGTGACACCTACCTTCTTTTAAAATAAAAAAATATGAAAATAAAAAAATAAAATGACGGTTTTACAAAAAAAAGGTTTATATTATCACACAAATTTATAATGGGTCGTGGTTACGAGCCTATCCAGCTTTGTCACTCCAATCCCCGTACTGTCCTGTTAATGCGCGGCGGTAGCGGGTGTTCCAGAGCCAGCGCAAGGGGTCCACGGGAGGTGCGATGAGGTGGCTGCTTTGCCAGTGTGGGCCGGTGCGGGTCACCACGATAAATGGTGGATGATGCAGCGGCCGCGCCTGGGTAGATGCTCCTGGCGGTGTGGGTCACCACGATAAATGGTGGATGATGCAGCGGCAGCGCCTGGGTAGATGCCCCAAGGCGGACGGATAAGGAGGAGGACCCCTAAGGCGGGGTTTTAGTCCTTTCACAAATTATGAGCGTTCTTACTAATATTTATATATTATCCTAACAGAACGTGAGTGAGTATTCGTGCTAGCTGTCGCACTAGAAAAAAAAAATAATAATTTCATGACGATAAAAAGATTGCGTGTTGCTTGGATCCTAGTCTAGCGGCGAGTGAAGTGCGCGCGCGGCGACGACAGGCGGCGTAGCCGCCGGCTATTTTCTCGAACATTCCAAATAATAGAAATGGTTCGTAGGGTTGGCCTGATTAATTATTTAATATATATATGTCGGATAGACTTTTATTCGATTCCTTACTGGAAACATTAATTGTGGGCAAATCAGGATATAATCCGAGCACAAACAATTGATAACTGTTATCGAACACCTTTAATCTTGGTTATACAATATCAAATCAGTAAACAATTATTTAATGAATAATTTGGATTGAGCAGCGAGTTGAGGGCACCGCTCTCACTTTATAACCATCTCTTTTACAAATTTCCCAAACGAATCCTCCTCGATCCGTTTCTCTCACCATTACTCTAACAACGCTACACTGTTCAACTGTCAAAACACCATAAAGTCAAGATGGCATCCAGACCTCGCTCTACACATAAAGTGTTCTGCTCTGATTGGCCGAAACGATGTCACAATATTATTACCTATAATACATTTACAAATGATACAATAGAGTTCTGCAGAACAATCCCTACGCCTTGTCACATCCCCCGACACGGCCACCCTGACATGTCACACGTCCTCGTGTGATGTTGTGGTGCTGACTTCTCACTGCCATCTCTCTCCGCCACGACCATCCTGACTCTCCACCTCGCGTGATTTTTTTGTTCTGTTGAAAACATAACATTTGTAGTTACAGACAAAGCACACATAAGATAGCCAAATAACCCTAAAAACAATTATAGGTACACCTAGTTACTTATAGTCACGTTACTAAGATTACCATTGTAACTTATAGAGACTATAGTAGCTACCAACTACCAAACCACTCTCACAGATCAGCCACTGTGGCGAACCACGCAGCTTAGAACTACATACTTGCCAGTTGCCACTGAGGCGAACCACGCAGGTTAGTAGTCCTACAGACTTGCCACTGAGGCGAACCACACAGGTTAGTAGACCCACAGACTTGCCACTGAGGCGAACCACACAGGTTAGTAGGTCTACATACTTGCCACGGAGGCGAACCACACAGGTTAGTAGTCATATTTGCCACTGAGGCAAACCTCATCTAAGCTTATACCAAAACTGATGCCGGATAATGATAATCTTCTCATAATTGAAAACCTTTAGACTCCATACAATATTAAGTCACAGTATCTAAACAACCAACCTCCAGTTTATTACATAATAGCTTGTAGATTCAACTAACAACGTCTAAACAGCCACCTCGCTGATTTTCCATGCTTTTCATTTCTTATCTCTATAAGCTTACTACAAACTCACTTTCCGGAATCACCCTGTTTTCAGAAGCCACGACCATGTGTAACAACTGCTTCATTTCCAGACAGATATTACATAATTAACACACAGACGATAATTATAATCAATCTATGGAATTTTAGTGCCAAAACACAATTGGTTTCTGCAATTGCGCTTGTTATCAAAAATAGTAATTACTTGGTCTTCAACCTACTAATTCCGATTTATCAATTACTAGTTGACCTGGCGAGTTTTGTTCCGCAACAAAAGCAATAAGCAAATTCTGGATTTATCACTTGTTCTTTACTACATCATACACAAATTCTTTAATTTGTGTATGATGTAGTAAAGAACAAGTATATAAACAAGGTGATTTATCTTTATAAATCACCTTGTTTATACCCTCTATCTATTAAAAAAACTCATCAAAATCCGTTGCGTAGTTTCAAAGCATTTATGGGACCAGACAGCAGAAAGCAACTTTATTTTATACTATGTGTTCATTACCGTCCCTCGCTGACCCAGGGTGCGCAGTGGAAGATACACCAGGGCAGTGAGAGTGCAGAGGCACGAACTAACGCTTGCGTTGCGCAAGGCTAATTATTGATGGTTAGTATGTAGTTTATAAAAAGGGGCAATTAACTTACCGAAGTAAGGTTCAGCTACTTATTAAACCTAACCAGTTAATCTCGGATTGACCAATCAAAATAGAAAACTGTTAGGACTTATCTTAAAGGCAGCGAATGACGACACAATAGGGCCTCTCAGCGCGAGTCGTCACTACTCACAACCTTCACGAATATAGTTTACCAATTTACACAATAATTCGTTATAAGGCAAATCAATACAATTTTTCCATACAATATGTACATATAATGATAAACTTCATTTGATTGATACTAACAGTTTTGTTAGCAACAAATTATACCTACAATCTGACAAGAGGTAGATATTACCTCACTAATAGTTTTAAGCAACAGATAGCACTTTCGCTATCCTATTTTTTTTATATTCTAGCCAATAATCTGGCTACTAAATATTCTATTGGGAAGACTATTGATATAGAATCTTCCTTTAAGAGGTCTAGTGACATAGAATCTTCTATTAATTATTCTAGTAATAATGACATTAATAATAATTTAGCTTCTTTTGAGCATAAGTCTGACATTTCTTTTAGTCATTTAAATTAATTAATGAGACAATAGAGGTAAATACTTCTAGCTCAAAATTATTACATTCCCAGTTAATAAATTTGGCCATACAGTCAAACAACAACTACAACAGGTCACTACGACTACAAAAATGTAATTCTGATAATACAAATAATGATATTAACCTGGTGCATCAGAATATATATTGTATGACTGAGGGTAAACAACTGGAACTGGAATTATTCATGAAATCTGATAATATTAGTATTATGTGTATTACTGAGCACTGGTTGAAGAGGCATCAGCTAAGCAAAGTTAGTAACTCTGATAAAACTATTTTAGTCTGCGGGGATTTTAATGTCAATATTCTTGATAATACAATTGCTTCCTGTAAAATTTTAAGTCTTTTTAAATCCTATAATTTAGTAAATTTATTTATGGAGCCTACTAGAATTAGCGCCACTAGCGCTACCTGCTTAGATAATATATACACAAATATTAGGCCAACACAAAAAAGTATTATTAATAAATTAGATTCTGATCATTGTGGGCAAATGATTAGTATTAAAATAAAAAAGAAGTAAAAAAAAACAATTACTTTTGTGCCAGTAACAGCTTGGAACGTATGAGAGTTAACTTATCTAATAACTTGCCGTTGTTTGATGATGACTTAGAACCTAATTTGATGTATAGTTTATTTTTTAATTCTTTTCTTCGCGAATTTAACTCAATATTTACTTCCAGGGAGATGACTGTTACTAATACCCCTGTCTTTGGGGACTGGGCAACCATAGGTACCTATTCATAAGAGCAGGCAAACTTTGTATATGTTATACTATGAAAGACAATTCAATAGCAGTGAACAGTTTGGAAATCATGTAAAATTATATTCAAGGATTTTCAAACGCGTTTGTCAAGTCGCGAAATCTAATTTTATTAAATCTAAAATTAAAAATAGCAGTAATAAGATCCAAGCCACTTGGACAGTCATCAATGAAGAGACTGCATGGTAGGAGTCGAATCAGGGACTCAGAATTTACGTTAAATATTAATGGACATATTACCAAGTCAGATGGTGAGGTTGCCAATGCCTTTGAAGATTTTTTTTCTGTTTTCCCTGTCAATCTTACTAGTGCTCTAGGCTCTTCCACTTTCATTGCAGAGTCTTTGCTTAAAGATAACGTGCCTGAATTTTTTAACGATTTTCACTTCCGTCATGTTAATGGGTGTGATTTAAGTAACGCGTTTAAATCAATTAATATGAAAAAGACAGCTGATTTATGGGGCATTTCTGTGCATATTATAAAATCTTTATATAACACTATTGTTCCCGCCTTAATTCTGATATTTAATAGATGTATTGACTGTGGTGTGTTTCCTGACTTGATGAAATTAAGTAAAATCATTCCATTGTATAAATCGGGTAGTACATTAGACCCCACTAACTTCAGACCAATCAGTACTACCGACAATAAGTAAAATTTTCGAAAAGCTTATCCTCGCACAGCTACTAAAATACTTTAATGATAATAATCTGCTGCACAATAAGCAATTTGGTTTTACGCGCGGACGGTCAACATGTGATGCGGGGATTAGATTATTAGAATGTATATTTGAAGCCTGGGAGGAGTCACAGGATGCCTATGGAATATTTTGTGACTTGTCTAAGGCTTTTGATTGTGTGCAGCATGAAACTCTGGTCAGAAAATTACACCACTACGGTATAAGAGGCATCGCTTTGGATCTTCTCATTTCCTATCTGAGTGATAGGATTCAAAGAGTATATGTTAACGGGAAGCTATCACATGGATCAGCTGTAGCAATGGGAGTGCCACAAGGCTCTATTTTAGGACCTTTCCTGTTTCTTTTGTACATTAATGATCTGCCATATCTTGTGAAAAATAATCATGAAATAGTTTTGTTTGCAGATGACACTTCTTTAGTTTTTAAGGTAAATAGACAACAGACAGTAATTGACGATGTAAACAATGCTCTTTCAAAAATTGTAAACTGGTTTAGTGCTAATAATTTGCTTTTAAATAGTAATAAAACCAAATATGTTAAATTTTTTACAAAAAATGTTAAACAAGTAAAAACCAGTGTAGTGATGGACAATGAGAGATTGGAATTGGTCAATAAGGTTGTCTTCCTTGGTATAACATTGGATTCTAAATTACAATGGGGCCCACATATAGAAACGTTGTCAGGCAGACTAAGCTCAGCAGCTTACGCTGTAAGGAAAATACGTCAGCTAACCGATGTTGATACTGCGCGTTTAGTTTATTTTAGCTATTTCCACAGCATTATGTCGTACGGCTTATTGCTTTGGGGTAGTGCCGCGGATGCAGATTCAGTTTTTGTGCTCCAGAAACGAGCCGTTCGTGCTATCTATATGATGAGTCCCAGGGATACACTAAGAAATAAATTCAAAGAAATAAGAATTATGACATTCTATTCACAATATATTTATGAAAATCTTATTTATGTTCATAAATATAAAACTAAATTTAAGAAAAACTGTGATGTTCATAAACTAAATTTAAGAAATAAAAACAAACTCGCTGTGCCCACTACTAGGCTCCATAAAATCTCTAACTCGTTCCCAGGTCAATGTACATATACGCTTTTACAATAAACTTCCAAACGACGCGATTGAATTATCCATGGGGAAATTTAAAAATTATATTAAAAGTAGATTAGATCAAAGGGCTTATTATTGTATCGCAGACTATATAAACGATAAAAAATGGAAATGTTTGGAATTGAACTGCTCCTTTTGTGTTGTATTGATTGTACTTATCACTATTTGTTAAACTGGATATTTGAAAAGAGTCGGCCTTGAGTTTCTTGCCAGTTCTTCTCAAGAAGCCTTGACGCCGGAACTGGCACTTAGATTCGCTTTCACATTCAAGACAGTGTGATGAAAGGGAATCTAAGCTCCGTGAATGTTTTTATATGTGACGATTCTAAGTACTCTGTAAAGTCTATGGAATAAAGATATTTTGAATTTGAATTTTGAATTTGAATAAAAATTTAAACTTTCTCTTCCTAACAATAGCAAAACTTCTTAACAATTACAATTACCGAATGACAGCACAATGTCTGTTCAAATAAATTAAATCTTACTTAGCAATAAAAATAACTACCCTCAAGTTATGTAAAATGATAAACCGTGAAATTCAAAAACATGGGCAATTGTTTGTACAGAACAATATGTAATGATGGATAATGAACATTATAAAATGTAACACAATTGAAATAGATACATACAAGCTCACCTTCTTCCCTTAGAAGCAGGTAGACTACTTCTTTCCATTTGCATACTCACATGTTTCTCACTTGGATAAGGCCATGTAACTCTCATATACGGTTGTCGGCTATAGACGATCTTGATCTGCCTTTTTCTAACAATTCATTAATCTTATGATGGTAAGTCAAGTAGTAGGTCTGAGATTTGCCTACTCATCCTTTCACACTTAGCCTTTTTTATCAGTTTTCTTTTGTCCAACCTTTCTACATGTCCTAAACATCTACCTCTCAATGCATATCACATCATCTTTCCTAATACTAGCATATGATGCCTATAGAAAAGAATATGAATAAAGCTATATTTCTATTCATATAAAAAGCAATAGATATACAATAAACATACAGACATTACTCCACTAGAACAAATATACAAACTTCAAATATGTTCACTAAACAAATGCAAATGAACATTATACTTTTCACAGCTTGAATTTTATTCAAGAAACATAGCATTTCATTAACACAATTTCTAGCAGAAGGTTTTAGGTGTTAACCATTGACTTGCTGAATCATTACATTCCAAATGGAGTGTGTGATGTAACCTGTTGCCATACCGGGCAAAAAGTTATCAGTCTGCTTCAAATCTTTGGTGTGAGCCCAGAATCGACCTGACTACTTCTAAATCAGAAGCACAGAGCTCAATCACTGGACCACTGCAATTATTCATGGAAGAGATACACACAAACATACCAAACTTATCTTGGTTACCTAGCAACCAACAAACACTAATTTAAATTTTGGTTGCAACCAACAATCAACAACTATTATGTGTAAACTTTAAACTCTTTCACAACAAAACCACTTCAATAAACATTAATTTTATTTATTTTACAATTTATTGACATTCATTTATTTAATCAAACAAAGTGTATTAACTATAATGGTCTAATGTTAAGCACCAGGCACAACATAAGCACACTAGTATTCCAACAATATGTCATCCACACTGTGTCAGCCACATTTCAAATACTACCCAGGGATTCCAACTATTTAAAATTGACAGGTACACTAATATTAAAATATTCCAAGATCAACAAATCACACTTAACCAAAATATCATAATTCAGGCAATCTATCTTATGTAAGTGAAACAAATCTTACAAACTATTACCATCAAGAATATCTCCAGCTGAAATATGTACCTAAATCACAAAACATACTACACAAACTAGCAACAGCAACTAAGAGTGCATTTTGCAACATTTTAACAAATAACCACTCTGCATCATAATTCAAATAAAATGAAAAAGGTTCACCCGGCATTCTCTATAGTAGTATTTTTCTGCCCTTTAGTACTTTGTTGACATATAGCGATGAAATGTATCCACAGTCTCCGCAGTGGTAGTGTGTAGATGATGCTATTGTACCATATTGTTATTGAGAAACTTCATTCTTAACTCAATATGCTAAGCTTGCAGATATGACTCTGAAACATTGGTTAAAACTATATTATTATCCTCGCTAAACAACAACACAATTAACTCATACACTTTATCCTGGCTAGCTAGTTTCCTTTTCTTGAATGTGTGTCATTATTTCTCCTTGGGATACTAATATCACTTGTAATGCATTGCAGTGACCTTCAACAAAACCACGCTCTAAGAATGCGTTTTAGACACAGGTCGAATATGATCCATATGAGACATCATTCATGGTATTCATGGAATGGGAATCACATGGACTAGCAAACTGTTCTTCATTAGCCATGCCATAGCCGTAAAGTATGCGACGTACTCCTTGACGATACAATTCACTTCCAGTTTGGCAGTTTTTTTTTTGCATATTTATGCAAAAAAAAAACTGCTGCTGTTTATGTAGTTCCGATCTGTGTATAAATAGGACGTCATTCTTATCCCACTTCTGATGTCGGTTATACTTTTATTCGATTCCTTACTGGAAACATTAATTGTGGGCAAATCAGGATATAATCCGAGCACAAACAATAGGCATGGTGACAAATTTTGAAAAACTGTTAAAAAATGATCAAAAATATATATTAATTACGAAAAACACAATATTTCTGCTGAAAATTTAGGTTTACTATTCAAAAATTTGTTTATAATTCATAAATTTGAAATTCGTACCAAAACGCTTCAAAGTGTCATGGCGTCGCTTGTGACGTCACGTCTGAGTACAAGCAAAGAGTATATAAATAAGAGTCGGCACTCCATACATTGTCCTGAGCTAGTAACTAGCTAGCCTAAGAATTCATGTCGAGAGAGTGATTCGACGTTTACGTGAATTCAGTATGCTAAAGCCACATGCATGTGTGAATCTTAATCTGGTAAAAGTACTAGATGATGATAATACCATTGCCTGCGGATTGATTAACTTGCAAGTTTCTTTAATTAAAAATACATAAGTATGACCTAGTCTTTAAATATCTTTATTTTCTAAACATGTACATATTTACTTACCTATATTATGTTTGTTATATAATTATGTATAATGTTTGTTTATCTCAGTTGTGTGATATACAATGTCAAATATGTTCCTGGTTTTTTATAATTATTACAGCTATAAAATGTACTACAATTTATTTTGTATTGTAGTAAGTGCAATAATGATTGGACCAAAGATGAAGTTGTTCCTAAAAAAAATAAAACAAAATCTTTGAATCAAAAACTTGCTTTTTATTTATTTACACTTTTATACAATACTGGATATACATTATCTTTCCACAAAGGAACTATAACCTTAAGAAAATCTGATACATATTTTTCATCATACATAATGTTCATTATATCTACTTTCTTGTTAACGCTATAGTTGCAATCAGCTACACAGAAGTAGCCTTTTTTAAGACCTGTCAGTAACATTTGAGCTTGCATTTGCACATAAAACTTCTGGGTTCGTTTCCCATTATATACATAATTTTTCACTTATCTCACTCATAGGACACTTAATTTCAATAATACTATCTTCACATATCCCACCAGGTGAGCCTGCTAACATAGGATAGTTTTTAGATAGCATTAAACCACATATTTTAATTTTTTTTCCCAATTTGGCACTAACAGTTTTTCTCACATCATTCTCCAATATTCTACCATGTTTCATGCCTGGCGTGTCGGGAATTTTTCCACCCATTATTACTGCCATCAGAGTCCCATCACTGGTTTTACATCTACTAAACTCATAAGCTCTTGAAGCGGTCACTCTACCATACCTTAATTCATACCAAATCCTGCTTTTATGTTGCTACCTTGTTTCTTGTTCGACATTGTTGATGTCATCATCAGACAATATCACTTTTCCTAAAAATGTATCACAAGATCTTTCATTATATTTTAGCACCAAGTTGTCCATTGAAAGATTTTGTAGTCTGTCCTCTCTTCCCTTCCACTAAAAATTCTTCAAATACTGCAGTATTTGATGGTAAGCTAGGGCTGCCCTTAGACAACTCCTTAGCAGTTATGTATGTAAGGGTACTCCCAACCCGGGAAATCTTGGATTTTTTCCAGTAGCATGCTATGGATGTACAAGATGGTTCCTCACTCCTGCGATGAGCCCACATTAAGAATGCCATGGCATGTTTGCAACCTCCTTGAGAAGCCACACAATCATGACACTCTACTGACTTCACTGTTTCTTCCTGCTCGTCGACTACCAAAGACACTCCATACAACTTTCCATGTACTTTATGTTCTGGGCAGATTTTTGCTTTTGTTGTGCACACGTTTCCTTCACGTTTGACCTGGACATAGGATACGGCATCATCACCATAAGACGCCCTGGCAGACCTGAAATAAACAAAGCAATTACATAAATACAGAAAGAAATATGTAACATAAACATGACCTCAAAATGTAACATTGGAGCTTAAACTGAAATAGGTACAAAAGCTATGGTCTTATTTTTAACTACTTAAATAACTAGGTAATGAACTGTTTAATAGAAGGTACTTACTGGGAAGCCTTAATATTTCTAAATTCTGCTGAACAAGTCATTGTTTGATCGCAGAAACTCTCCTAGCATTAGTACGTCGATCCTCGGTAAATTTGCGCTGGAAGCCTTTAGAAATCCTTGTTCCATGACTGAGTGTATCAAATAGATTTACACAAAACAAATTTAAGTAGCAAACAAAACTAAAACGGCGTTTTTAGTGGTAAAATTTTGCGAGAGTCCTAGTTATCTACTGAATTACGAATAAACAATTTGACCAAAGAGCAGAGAGTACGTAAATTATTATTATTACTATTAACTATTATTATTATTATTATTAACTATTATTATTATTACGTAAATTAAACGCCAAAGAGTATATAAATGAATGAATTTGACAACTACTCATACGTGACGTCACGCGCTCTGATTGGCGTTCAATATTACATGGCGGATTGCCGTATTTAGTGATTTTATTTTATCAATAAAAAAATAATCTCGCTTTTAAATTAAAAAAGAATCAATGTTTTATAATAAACTACTTATGTTTATTATCTATACAAAATATTTCAATAAAATTTACTTGCTGTCATCATGCCTATTGATAACTGTTATCGAACACCTTTAATCTTGGTTATACAATATCAAATCAGTAAACAATTATTTAATGAATAATTTGGATTGAGCAGCGAGTTGAGGGCACCGATCTCACTTTATAACCATCTCTTTTACAAATTTCCCAAACGAATCCTCCTCGATCCGTTTCTCTCACCATTACTCTAACAACGCTACACTGTTCAACTGTCAAAACACCATAAAGTCAAGATGGCATCCAGACCTCGCTCTACACATAAAGTGTTCTGCTCTGATTGGCCGAAACGATGTCACAATATTATTACATATTATACATAATACTTTTACAAATGATACAATAGAGTTCTGCAGAACAATCCCTACGCCTTGTCACATCCCCCGACATATATATTATTTATTTATTTTTATTGACATGTAACCTTCCGTTACATTACGCCCCGCCCCACCAAAAGGATTTTGTTACACTAATAACAAAATCCGTAATAGAGTTAAACTTCCTAACTATATATTTTAGTTGATAACTGTAACTAAGTAATAAATAATAGCAACCAAGTAAAAGTTATTACGTGTGTGCAATTATTGACCACTATGACCTACAGATTTTTAAGACTTTAATGTGCCAAGTGCCCAACCCCTTTCCATACATGTATAATAGAACGCAAACGAGTGGGGAAAGCTCCCGGGTAACGCGGCACCTGATGAATTTAGGTGCATAACGGTTTATTATTTGCAGAAGGATTTTGCTACTGTGAGATATGAGCGCCAGAGTTCTTAAGTTATCGCAGATTCTTGTGGAGCCTTTCTTATGAAGTAGTATGACCACCGATTTGGTCCAATCTTCTGACCATTTACCAATCTGCCATGTGCGGTTGCAGATATGGTGAATATAGTCAATTCCGTTGTCACCCAGAGTCTTTAACACTTCTGCTGTTATTTGATCTGGTCCAGGGGCTTTTCTGCATTTCAGTGCTGTGATAGCGGCTGTTATTTCCGACCGCAATATTGAGAGTTCGAGTTCTAAGCTGGGCCAACCAGAAGCCAAATCTATGGAGGCGCAGGCCTGGTGGTCATAAAATTTCTCGCAGTATCCACGCCATCTATCTGCTATTGCTGCCGAGTCGTGTATTGGGCCCCCGTCCTCGTCATTGATGACCCAAGTTTTTGGTTTGAATTGTATGGATATGAGTCGTACCCTCCTGAACAGGTCTGCGGTTTGGAAGTTCAACGAGTTGGACTCTATCTCCGAGCAAATATTCGACAAGAATCTGTTCTTATCTCTTCGACATTTCTTTTTCACCTCTTTCCAGAGCCGAGAATACTTTTTCCTAACGTGAGAGCTAGGTGGAACCACAGCGCCTCACTTTTGTGAGGCGCCACTTCCAAGTGCGTCTTACCGGTGATGACCTACGGTGCCGAAACGTGGACACTCACGGTGGGGCTAGTCCACAAATTTAAAGTTGCTCAGCGAGCTATAGAGCGTGCTATGCTCGGGGTATCTCTGAAAGATAACAAGAAACTCAGGAATGGGTATATCTGCCAGAGAACTAGGGTAACCAACATAGCTCGTAGAATAAGCTCGCTGTAGTGGCAATGGGCGCGTCATATTTGTCGAAGGACCGACGGTAGATGGAGTAAGAAGGTCATAGAGTGGAGACCGCGTCTTGGTAAACGTAGCGTAGGACGCCCACCAGCCCGATGGTCAGGCGACCTCAGAAAGGCTGCTGGAAAAGACTGGATCGGAGATTCGGATATTGTGGCGCACATTGGGAGATGCCTATGACCAGCAGTGGACTGCAATAGGCTGATGATGATGATGATCGTAATTTATTTATTTCTTAGATCGAATCACGTTCATAACATTAAAATAAAACAACTTGTTATGGATTATATCGCGTTTATTTAGAACTTATTTTTTATTCATTTCCCGACGTTTCGAACTCTTTACAGAGATAATTTCATCACTCGTGAAAATGATCTCTGTAAATAGTTCGAAACGTCGGGAATAGTTCGTAATTATTGTAAATTAAACACCAAACCGTAAAATTAAATCACAATCATAAATAATATCTAGGGAGACTAAAAATAAGCGCAATATTAGAATAGAATAGAATACACATTATTTTACACACACATTTATTCCTATTTTTTTCGTGAGGAAATGTTTTATGCACACATTAGTGTGGGAATCCCAAAGCAGTGAGCTGCAATCCGATCCTAGGGCTACCCACTAAAACAGTAACACCACTAACCCCTCTAGTCCTCCCCGCCGTCGCCCCCGTGTTACAAAGGGGGTCGTCCTCGGGGATCCCCAGACTCCCCAGGGTGGGGCGGCTCCGACCACGCGCTGTAAAGAGGCGCGCGGTCGGCGGCGTCCCTGACGCCTGATCACTGAGCTCGCCGGCTCTCGACCGATCCCGTCGGCCAGAACTCGGTGCTCAGCTCCCCAGGCCGGACAGACCTCCAGCGAGGCACCTCGTGGCAGACGAGGGCCTCCCTGATGGCCGGCCAAGGGAGGGTCCCGAAGGCGTTGACGATTTCTAGCAACACCGCCAGCGAGTCTATCCTTCAGAGATACTCCGAGCATAGCTCGCTCCATAGCTCGCTGAGCGACTTTAAATTTGTGGACTAGCCCCACAGTAAGTGTTGCGTTCACGTTTTGGCACCGTAGGTCATTACTGGTAGGAGGCACTGGTCAAAGACCAGTGGTGGACCTTTGGTCTTCAGACATTGCGGTATAGGCAAGTTGAAAACTCGACGCAGTTTGCCGAATGCGGCCCATCCCAGCTGAATCCTCCTGTCGGCTTCCTTCTCGAAGTTTCGTATACCTAACTGGATAGTTTGGCCTAGGTAGAAGTATTTGTTTACGACTTCGAGAATTGACCCATCGACATTTATCGGTCCGGGCACGACATGTTCATTGAACATGACCTTGGTTTTGTCCAAGTTCATGCCCAGACTGACACGCCGAGAGGATTCGTCTAAGCTGCGCAGCATTCCGCCTAACTGTTCCAGCGACTCTGCCATTACAACGATGTCGTCGGCAAACCGAAGATGCGAAATGTACTCACCATTCACGTTGATACCCTGGCCAGTCTAGTCCAAGATCTTGAAGACGTCCTCCAGAGCGTGGCTGGAGAGTTTGGGAAATATGAACGGAGATGTCATATTTGCTCGATGAAATTCGTCACTTGGTCCTGGATCTGGACAGCCATCGTGGCGGTGTCATACAAGCATCTCAACACCTCGATATAACGCCAGTCAATCCGACATCGTTGCAATGCATCCAGAACTGCACAAGTTTCGATGGAGTCGAAGGCTTTTTCGTAATCCACGAATGCCATACACAGCGGCTGATTGTACTCTTCGGTCTTCTGTATAAATAATCTGCCGAACAGTGTGGCTGTGATCCACGGTACTAAAGCGTTTTCGAAAGCCGGCCTGCTCCGGAGGCTGGAATTCGTCGAGTCTTGCAGCGAGACGATTCGTCACGACCCTCGAGAACAACTTGTAAATATGGCTCAGGAGTGAGATGGGTCTGTAATTCTTCAGTAAGGTCTTATCAGCTTTTTTGAAGAACAGCACCACCGCATTTCTGCTCCAAACCTGTGGTGTTATACCCTAGTATATAACAGAATTAAAAAGCCTTGCTAATTGCTTTACGATAGGAGTTCCGCCGGCCTTTCGAAGTTCTGTTGTAAGTCCGTCATCACCGGGTACCTTGTTCTTCTGGAGTTGCCCAAGAGCCGCACTAATCTCGCTTTCTGCAAAATCGGGGATGTTCTTACTATAGTGACGCGTTAGCGGGGCTCTGTGGTCATTCTCGCTGTTTCCCGACGGCTTGGTCATCTGTGTGGAATAAAGGAACCCATAAAAATATTCTATCTTTGCGAGAATCTCAAGCTTAGAGGTGACGACCCGTACATCCACAGTTTTCAGCTTCGTTGGATGGGGCCTTCCAAGTTGCTAAGCAAACACTTTTGACCCTTTGTTGCGGTCGATCGCCTCCTCGAATACTCGAGTATTCGATCGACGAAGGTCGCGCCGCATCAGCTTTCTAATACGCTGGTTTAGGCTTTTCCATTCTGACGAAGACAGCTGATCAGATGGAGTTTCTCGCCTTTGCCTCATCAGCTCGAGCGTCTCAGCTGAGAGTTTGGACTCCTTTTTCTGCGATATCGGGAACAACCTTTGAGACACATTCCTCAGCGTATTGACCACAGTGGCGGTCTTTTCGTCCACGTTGCCTGTGGTTTCCAGCAGGTCGAACCGATTTTGAAGTTCCATTTGGAACTTTTCGGTTTCGGCTATTTGGAGTGGCGTAAGTCGGAGAATAGACCTCATCTTTCGGGTCCTTTCAGCTTTCAAGTTAATATTTAGTGAGCATCGAAGAAGTCGGTGATCACTTCCAGTATTGAACCTGTTGATCACAGAGACATCTCTAAATATATGCTTACTATCCGTAATAATAAAATCTATCTCGTTCCTTGTCACAGAATCCGGGCTTCGCCAAGTCCACCTCCTGTGGAGACCCTTCTTGAAGAATGAGATCATCAAGAAGAGCCCTTCAGACTCCAGAAAGTTGACCAGCATCTGGCCCCTGTGATTCCGGCACCCCAAGCCATATGGACCGATTTACGTTTTGCCGCGTTCTTGTACTCCCACTTTGGCATTGAAGTCCCCCATAACAACGTTGTAGTGAGCCTTGGCGGTACCATGTATTGCTTTTGCAATATCTTCGTACATCGCCTCGGCTATCCCGTCAGAGTATGTCGAGGTCGGCGCATATATCTGTATTACCTTCAGGGTGTACCTGTTGGTGAGTTTCAGTACAAGGTACGCTACCCTGGTCGACACACTACTGATCTCCACAATGCTGCTAACGAGGAAACCGACACCCCCCTGGGAGAGCTGGTCACCTTCCCGAAAGTAAAGTAAAGTAAGTTTTAACCCATATTTTGGAATGGTTATCCCGCCATTCTTCCGTGTTGTGCTGTGTGAGCTTGTCAGCCATATGTTTTTGTTTCACTCTCGGCTGACTGACGAAAAATGTACAGATAGCACAAAAAGTAATATTAGCACGAAATTATTTATTTAACCAAAAGTGGCTCATGCCGCGTTTCGTTCGGTGGGAGAGGTATCCGGAAGGCCACTCCCCTACCACCCCCACTCCCTATCCTTCCCTATCTCTTATCCCTTAAAGGTCGGCAACGCAACAGTAACACTATATGTGTTGCTGGTGTCCATGGGCGACGTTGTTTGCTTACCATCAGGTGACACGCCTGCCCGTTTGCCCTCCTATCCCATAAAAAAAAAAACATTTTTGTTTCTATGCCTCCTTCTATGCCCGTAATTATAGTGTTTTTTTTCTGTGTATCTATTGTCTCTTGTGTACAATAAAGTATATATAAATAAATAGATAATTAAGACAAATCAAAATTTAGTTTTTGTAATGAAAATACAGCAATAAAAATATTATTAAAAAAGCCATTAATAGACCAGGTGGGATATTATGAGCACTTAATTCCAGCCTGCTTGTTCGCTGCCCAGCGAATTCGTATTTTTAACGACTAATTTCAGCTAGTCTAGGCTACTCATGAGTGTCTAAATGGAATTAGTCGTTGATAAATCGAATTTAGAGTGAATTTTTTTACAGTGACTACTCGTCACCGACTAGCTAAAATTAGTCGTTGAAAATACGAATTAGCTAGGCAGCGAACAAGCTGGCTGGAATTAAGAGCTCATAATATGCCCCCTAGTATCAACCCTGTATGACGCCGATATGCCGATACATCAAACCATGGCAACAAGCGGCCGTCAATACGCACACATGCTGTGCAGCCCTCATAAGTGCAACAGATCCTTTCATAACACCCTATCAAATGCTTTTTTTAAATACACAAAACAATAGAAAACCTTCCGGCTCAGAGCCAGTTGCTTGTCTACGACAGAAAATAACAACAGAAAATTAATTCTTTACAATTTTCGAAGTTGTGTGGGAAGTAATAAAGTTTTATTAATGTCGGAACAATTGTTGCCATTCGTGTCCAGTGACGGTAGTGTAGATGCTAAATGGTTTTTCTTGCGAGTAGGCATCTAATTATAATTTATTTAAGGTGTGCAATGAAGTAGGAAACCTATGAAAGTGGCATGTCGACACAATATTGAAGCCGGGTGTGACGTCATTTGGCCGCATAAAATGGCGGTTTAGTGCTGCGCAGAAGAATTTTATTTATCGATAAACGTTCTTGGCTAAGATGGCGGGGGGATGAGGAACGCCGCCCCGGCGTGTCCGTCCGGCTTCACTTCGCCGACCGACTTCGCACAGTGTGCACGCGCATTGTGCACATATATATTGTATATCAATTAAAATAGTTAATTAAATAGTACTTAAGTGTACAAAGTTTGTTTGATTTCCAATGTTATTAATAACATTATTGAGTATTATTTCAACAGATACATTTTAATTGCATTGACATTATTTTAAAGTGAAAATTACGATCAATTGGAAAAAAATTTAGATGCAAATCTGAATTTTAATATTTTTAATTTTGTTTTATTTGGTGTTTTTAGAGATAAATCTACAAATTTACGTTCGAATGTCATATTAAAATTTGTGTTAAGTTACCAGTGAGAAGTGAAAATGTTATCGTGAACAAAATATATATATTTACGTAGAAATAACCAATTTTATTTTTCAACCTCACAAGACTCATGAACATTGTTATTCCGCTTAGAAAAAGTATGAATAGTCTTTTGTACAAAAAAATAATATAAAAATTGATAATACTAGAATAATCTTAAAAACAATCCTAGTGCTATAGTGCAATTGACTGAAATTTTGGAAAATTATTAACTTTGTATATATCAAAGAACCGTTTTTTTTTTTAATTCACCTAACTTAACCGTTAAATTATTAAAAATTGTGCCTCCCTAGTTCTAATACTAGTAGCTCAGTAAAAACAATTGTTAGTTAATTGTGATAATTAGTGAAAGTGTTTGACGAATTCATCTCCAAACTAAATATTATAAGAAGAAAAATGGAACCAAGATCAAGCAACGTGACCATTCGTAAGCCTTTTAAAATCAGCTCACTTACTGATTTATCGACGTTAAATATGACTAATGATAAATCTATATTAAAAGCTTTTATTTAGCTTGCACTGTATGTATGTATGTAAGTATGTATGTTCGGTGGAATCTTGCAACTCAATTTTGAAGTAGATGTCTTCAACCGATTGAGCTGAAATTTTGTATACACGTTTCCTTTGGATGACAATGCTTGATATGATGTGTGACATTATTCTACATATATCCAATATGGCGGACCACCCAAGATGGAGGAATGGATATTTTGAATGCATTTCTGCAGTATGGGTATCAAATAAAAGGGCTTATTTAGTGTAACTCAAAAAATAATATGGCGTCATTCTAAATCCAATATGGTGGAATATCCAAGATGGAGGAAAACATAGTTTAAGCTTCTGTACAATATGGATATCAAATGAAAGGGCTCATTGAGAGTAACTGAAAAAATAATGTGACGTCATTTTAAATCCAATATGGCGGATCATCCAAGATAGAGGAACTGTTTTTTTTAATGCATTTCTACAATATGGCTATCAAATGAAAGGGCTTGTTAATAGTAACTCGAAAAAAAAATATGCCGTCATTCCAAATCCAATATGGCGGGAAAAATATTTGCGTTTCTACAATATGGGTATCAAATGAAAGGGCTTGTTGAGAATAACTCGAAAAATAATGTGACGTCAATCTAAATACAATACGGTGGACCATCCAAGATGACGGCATACATATTTTTGATGCATTTCTACAATATGGCTATGAATTAAAAATCATCATTGCGATTAAATGGAAAAGAAAGCTCTAAGCTGAAATTGAATAAGATGATCGCCTTATCGAAGAGCTGGACTGTTTGAAATTAAGCGGTAAACTAACTTGCAATAATGATGCGTTGAATGAAATGACACTAACCTAGCCAGCTATAACTAAAAATAAGAAAATAAATTAAAAGCAAAAATCCTTTTTAAGGAAGCTTTTATTTAAGCGCTTTATAAATAAGAAAATAATATTTCCTTAAAAATTTCAAGTATCAACTTAGAGCCTCAGTATGTACAATTTATATAATAATAAAAGCTTGTCGCGAGGTTTGACTCCCTATCAGTAGGTAATTAAATTGCAATAGATAATATAGTAAAGGTAGTAGATTAATTTACATGAGTGTTTTGCCCATTTCTTTTCATGACAACCTTACACTCAGAATCGTCCGTGCGTTTTTGTTCCAATGAGGCAATTTTCTCAAGCGCTCGTGTTTTAATATCTTATGCTTTAAATATAATAATAAGTTAAATATCTGTATTTACGGACTATATTTAACCCAAGAAAATAAAGCTATTTTGATTTGATTTGACATTATAAAATTAGTACAGTTTGTTTACAACTCGCGCGACAAGCTATGAAAGTGTTTGACGAATTCATCTCCAAACTAAATATTATAAGAAGAAAAATGGAACGAAGATCAAGCAACGTGACCATTCGTAAGCCTTTTAAAATCAGCTCACTTACTGATTTATCGACGTTAAATATGACTAATGATAAATCTATTTTATTTGACACAACTATGTTAAGTATTCCTGACAGCTTACATAATAACAGCGACATTTTAAATGACTTTACTGAACAAATCAAAACTTTAACAACGAAACTGATGAGCGCATCAAGAGATTGATAATTTAAACATAGAAAACATTCGTCTTTAGTCCGATCTACAAGATGCCCTGAACTCACTTAACACTTACAAAAAAATTTGTTCAACGCCTAGTAGGAAAAGTATAACACTAAAACGAAGAAACTCAACTTTGTTAAAAAATAATACACCAGGCTGCCCAACTAATCGGTTTGCTAAATCTAGTGAGCGGGATATATTTACTGAATCTAAAATTATTAATAAGGCGACACAAACTACTAACAGAGGTACACAGACTTCCGACATTATAATTAAAGGACAAAAACAAAATAAGAAGATACACTGTGCGTTGAAACAGACGTTAAAACCTATAAATTCAA
This sequence comes from Euproctis similis, assembly GCA_905147225.2. NCBI lineage: Eukaryota > Metazoa > Arthropoda > Insecta > Lepidoptera > Erebidae > Euproctis > Euproctis similis. Next base: position 371,839 of record LR990106.1, read on the forward strand.
AAATATTACAGAACACACATACAAACACTCAGGGATCGCACAGCACGTCTGAAAAACAACAAATTGATAAGGCACCAAATATTATGACCCGAGCTAGAAAAAATAATAAGTAGTAATAATTATAATGATATATTGCAAGTAGCTGAAAATGCATTTCCTAACTATCAGATATGGCATTATCTTTCCCAACATTGCGGATTAAGGGAGTTATTGAATAATATTCACACAAAGTTGAATAATTACACAATGAAAGATTACTGCATACTATTCATAGGCGAGAAAGATTTTAAACAAAGTAATAACTACCCTCAACTGATACAATATTTACGCGACACGATATCGACAATAAAACATAGGAATGTAATAATATGTCTACCGACATATAAATATAGTTATTATTCGACAATGTTTAATTTTAGAATAGAAATGTTTAATAGTTTTCTTCACTACGACATGTTTAATTACAACAACAATGTGACATTATTTGACTTGAATCTAGATTTAATTTGTGACCACACAATGTTCACGAGGTATAGTGGCCGTATTAATAATGTTGGTGTCTTAAACATGTTCAAAAATTTTAAATATTTTATTAGTACTAACTCTGACACGACATCACAATTAAACTCAGTTCTTGATGATGTACATAAAGATTCCTTCACGACGTATGCTTTAAATTGTGATTCACCAACCCCTGGCCCATCAAAATCTAATACTCACAACCAGTTTTTTCCAGTATAATAGTCTTACTGTACTGCACCAAAATATTAATGGACTCCTAGCTAAAAGCGATATTATTACGGAATATCTAGATACTTCCTCAAAAAATGGGAACCACGTACATATCCTCTGCTTTACAGAGCATAATATAAAGTTATGTGACTTAGGCATCTTAGCGATTCAAAATTTCATTTTAGCATCAAAATTTACTAGGGACAATCGTAACGGTGGATCATGTATACTAGTACATAACCACTTAAAATACTCTGAGATGACGAGGTAAAAACTGCAAACGTCCCAAACGTTTTTGAATGCTATGCAATAGAATTAATAGACCATAAAATAAAGATTATGTGCATTTATCGAATCCCTAATTAATCGAAGCTAGACATTTTCTTCAGTAAGTTGACTTATATATTAGAATTATTCTGTTACATAAATAATAGTTTAAAAAAACTAAAAAACACTCTTTTTATAGAAAACCGAACTAAAAAATAGAATATTCATTTCTAAGATTTTCGCGAATCTCACTCATTGATTAAAACAATTTTTAGGATTATATCGCGTTTATTTATTATTTATTTATATTTATTTCCCGACGTTTCGAACTCTTTACAGAGATCATTTTGATCTCTCAAATGATCTCTGTAAAAAAGCATGGGGTGTCAATAGTTATAAATATTTTATTGACAGATATGAGTAGAGTGATTATCATTTCGATAATATCTTAAAAAGCACCCCACGCTTTTTTTAATTTATATTCATTGAAATTTTTAACACTATTCTCTTAATTTAAATTCATTAAAATTTATTTTCTATTTTTTAGTTCGGTTTTCTATAAAAAGCGTGTTTTTTAGTTTTTTTAAACTATTATTTATTTTATATTTTTTAGTTCGGTTTTCTATAACAAGCGCGTTTCTTAGTTTTTGGAGGAATAGCGCCATCTGTGACTTATACAAGGAACTCGTTTCAAGTTAATAACGTAAACTTTCCGCTGATTGCCACTAGATGGTGCGATTTGTGAACTATGAACACTAAAAAAGAAGTCGGTTACAAACAAACCTACAAACCTACAAACATTCAAACATACAGGTGAAGCTAATAAAAAGCTAATAAAAAAGGATAAACTAATAATCTGCTGTGACTTTGACATAGACTTAATTAAAAAATCTAAACAAGCTACTACATTCAAGCGAATAATATATATATCATCTAATGCGATAAGGTACGGACTGTCTCAGCCGAAACATGATTATCCCTAACGCATCGCCAATTAAATTCCTTCCTAAAAGAAAACCATCTCCTTAATCCTTTCCAATCAGGTATTCGTGCTGGACATAGTACAGTATCCGCATTGGTGCATATTACAGATGACATTCGTCTGGGCATGGACAATGGAAAGTTGACACTGCTATCCTTACTTGACTTTCGTAATGCATTTAATTCGGTAGATTTTCATGTCCCGCTCGGTATACTTCGCTCTCTTAACATATCTCCAACTGCAATTGCTTGGTTTCACAATTACCTGTTCGGTCGCCGGCAACGCGTGCACGTTGGTGATAGATATTCTTCTTGGACTAGCACTACAGCCGGTGTGCCGCAGGGTGGCGTTCTTTCTCCTCTTCTTTTCGCAATTTTTATCAATTCAATCTCTAAAAATATTGCTTCCACCTACCACCTTTACGCAAATGATCTTAAAATATATACGCAAGCTCCACTTGAAACATTATGGCAGGCTTTCACGTCTTTAAACATTGACCTAGAGCGAATCTGCGAATGGAGCATCAACTATGGTCTCAATGTCAATCCGATGAAAACTCAGGTCATTGTTGTCGGCAGCTCCAGGATGATAGCTAAATTGGACTATTCACTTTTACCGCAAGTTCTTTTTAACGGTGTAAATTTACCAATCAGTATGAAAGTTAAGAATCTAGGCCTTTATATTGATAGCACTTTATCCTGGGGTCCCCAATTGCAGGATGTAAGCCGCAAACTGTTTGCATCGGCGGGGTCTTTACGAAGATTAAAAAATTTCTTGCCCATTACCACCAAAATTGCACTTGCTCAATCTCTTCTTCTTCCTATACTCGATTATGCCGATGTCAGCTATCTAAATTATCTATTGTCCCAGTTCTCACCCATATTATAAATTCATCCCTACTTACTGGTTCGTTTCCTCTCCTTTGGCGTAAAGCATATATTATTCCTCTCCCCAAGATCGCAAACCCAAGCCTAGTCCATCACTTCAGACCAATATCCATCCTACCTTTCCTTTCCAAGGTCCTTGAGGCTATAGTCCACCGCCAAGTTTCTTTTCATATATCCAGTAATAAACTGCTATCATCATATCAGTCAGGTTTTCGACCCGGCCACAGCACTTCAACGGCTTTACTTAAAGTCACTGAAGATGTGAGGGCGGGCCTGGGGAGCTCGAGGCTAACGGTGTTAGTATTAATAGACTTCTCCAACGCGTTTAACACGGTCGACCACGAGCTACTCCTAGCCATGCTGTCACAGTCTGGACTGACGTCGTTGGCACGGGACTGGTTCTCGTCATATCTTCGTGGCCGCCAGCAGGTCGTCCGGGTCATGCAGCAGTCTTCTGACTGGTGTTCCCTGGCCTCTGGTGTGCCACAAGGCGGTATACTTTCTCCTCTTTTATTTTCTTTATTTATAAATTCTATCACAAGTGTTCTCACATGCTCTTACCATTTGTACGCGGATGACCTACAGCTGTACGCTCAAGCTGATGCGGGTAGCATAGGCAATTGTATTCAGGGTATCAACGCCAACCTTGATGCAGTTGCGGACTGGTCACGTAGATTTGGTGTGGCAGTTAATGTCAACAAGTGCCAGGCTATGTTACTAGGGAGTTCATATCATTTGACAATTGTAGTAATTGCTGATCTTCCACCCTTATTGTACGATAACACAGTCATCCCTCTATCAGGATACTTAAAAGACTTGGGTTTATATATCGACGACAGATTAAACTGGAGGAAACAAATTTGTCAAATTAGCCAAAGCGTCACAGCTGTACTGCGTTCTCTCTATAGGTTTAAGCATTTTCTGCCTTCTTCAACTAAGTTACTGTTAGTCCAGTCTCTTATATTTCCTATAATCGACAACGGCGATGTGTGTTACCCGGATCTATCGCAGGAATCACTCGATAAGTTAGATCGGCTCCTCAATAACTGCTTGCGCTTCATTTATGGGCTGCGAAAATATGACCATATTTCCTATTACCGCGCTAAACTCAAATGGCTCCCAATCCGCCAAAGAAGGTCCCTTAGATCGTTCTGTCAGCTCTTTTCGATACTTCGTGATCCACACGCTCCCGAGTACTTAAAATCTAAATTTCAAATTTTAGGCAGTTCTCACAGTCGTAATTTGCGTGCATCAGAAAATCTGATCTTAGACATTCCATCACACCGCACCAGTTTTATCTCTGATTCGTTCACTGTTTCTGTGATAAGACTTTGGAACGCACTTCCCCTCAGCATTAAAACTTCTCCAAGTAAGTTTTCGTTTAAGCGGAGAGTTAAAGAGCACTATTTATCTCTGCTGTCTTAACATCCGGGCTATGTAAAACCTAGTTAGTGAAATATATAATAGTATGGTTGGATTATTTCATATATATTTGTACCTATTGTGCACGCATATCTAATATGCATATCTACGTATTTATTGTATTTATTATCGTAGTATATATGTATTTATAAATATATTTGCGTGTACATCTGTGTATGTGATTATGTATGTATCTCTATGTATGTGTTTATTTATATAAGTGTATGTATGTACTGAATGTGATTGTTTATTTAAGCCTTTTTCTGTACCCTCCGCAGTTTCTCTGTTTAACCCAAAGGTCGACTGGTAGAGAATGCCTTATGGCATTAAGTCCACCTTATGTACCAATTTTGTACATGAAGAATAAATAAATAAATAAATAAATCTCACTGAAGCACAACTGGATAAACTTGAGCGACTTCAAAATGTATGTATACGGTTCATATTTGGTATTCGCAAATATGACCATATCTCCGAGTTTCGTAAAAAACTCAAGTGGCTTCCTATTCGCTTTCGCCGGAATACTCATATCCTTGTTTTATTATACAACATTCAATTTAGTCCAAAAACACCTAACTATCTCAAAGAACGTTTCGTGTTCATAAATGAAACACATTCGAAGTGCCTGAGGTCTTCTGAAAATTTGAGCTTATCCATTCCAAGGCATTCCACAAACTTTTATGGTCAATCATTTACAGTTCAAGCTGTACTGCTTATTTATATATATATATGTCGGATAGACTTTTATTCGATTCCTTACTGGAAACATTAATTGTGGGCAATCAGGATATAATCCGAGCACAAACAATTGATAACTGTTATCGAACACATTTAATCTTGGTTATACAATATCAAATCAATAAACAATTATTTAATGAATAATTTGGATTGAGCAGCGAGTTGAGGGCACCGATCTCACTTTATAACCATCTCTTACAAATTTCCCAAACGAATCCTCCTCGATCCGTTTCTCTCACCATTGCTCTAACAACACAACTCTGTTCAACTGTCAAAACTCCATAAAGTCAAGATGGCATCCAGACCTCGCTCTACACATAAAGTGTTCTGCTCTGATTGGCCGAAACGATGTCACAATATTATTACTTATAATACATTTACAAATGATACAATAGAGTTCTACAGAACAATCCCTACGCCTTGTCACATCCCCCGACACGGCCACCCTGACATGTCACACGTCCTCGTGTGATGTTGTGGTGGGACTTCTCACAGCCATCTCTCTCCGCCACGACCATCCTGACTCTCCACCTCGCGTGATTTTTTTTGTTCTGTTGAAAACATAAAACTTGTAGTTACAGACAAGATACAGACGAACCACACATGTTATAAAATAGCCAAATAACCCTAGAAACAACTATAGGTACACCTAGTTACTTATAGTCACGCCACTATGATTACCATAGTAACCTATAGAGGCTATAGTAACTACCAACTACCACGCCACTCTCACAGATCAGCCACTGAGGCGAACGACGCAGCTTAGAACTACATAGGTACTTGCCAGTTGCCACTGAGGCGAACCACGCAGGTTAGTAGTCCTACAGACTTGCCACTCAGACGAACCACACAGGTTAGTAGCCCCACAGACTTGCCACTGAGGCGAACCACACAGGTTAGTAGACCCACAGACTTGCCACTGAGGCAAACCACACAGGTTAGTAGGTCTACATACTTGCCACTGAGGCAAACCTCATCTAAGCTTATACCAAAACTGATGCCGGATAATGATAATCTTCTCATAATTTAAAACTCCATACAATATTAAGTCACAATATCTAAACAACCAACCTCCAGTTTATTACATAATAGATTGTAGATTCAACTAACGACGTCTAAACAGCCACCTCGCTGATTTTCCATGCTGTTCATTTCTCATCTCTATAAGCTTACTACAAACTCACTTTCCGGAATCGCCCTGTTTTCAGGAGCCACGACCATGTGTAACAACTGCTTCTATTCCAGAAAGATATTACATAATTAACACACAGACGATAATTATAATCAATCTATGGAATTTTAGTGCCACAACACAATTGGTTTCTGCAATTGCGCTTGTTATTAAAAATAGTAATTACTTGGTCTTCAACCTACTAATTCAGATTTATCAATTACTAGTTGACCTGGCGAGTTTTGTTCCGCAACAAAAGCAATAAGCAAATTCTGGATTTATCACTTGTTCTTTACTACATCATACACAAACTAAAGATAAATCATCTTGTTTACACCCTCTATCTAATAAAAAAAACTCATCAAAATCCGTTGCGTAGTTTCAAAGCATATAAGGGACCAGACAGCAGAAAGCAACTTTATTTTATACTATGTGTTCATTACCGTCCCTCGCTGACCCAGGGTGCGCAGTGGAAGATACACCAGGGCAGTGAGAGTGCAGAGGCACGAACTAACGCTTGCGTTGCGCAAGGCTAATTATTGGTGGTTAGTATGTAGTTTATAAAAAGGGGCCATTAACTTACCGAAGTAAGGTTCAGCTACTTATTAAACCTAACCAGTTAATCTCGGATTGACCAATCAAAATAGAAAACTGTTAGGACTTATCTCAAAGGCAGCGAATGACGACACCATAGGGCCTCTTAGCGCGAGTCGTCACTACTCACAACCTTCACGAATTTAGTTTACCAATTTACACAATAATTCGTTATAAGGCAAATCAATCAAAAATTTAAACTTTCTCTTCCTTACAATAGCAAAACTTCTTAACAATTACCGAATGACAGCACAATGTCTGTTCAAATAAATTAAATCTTACTTAACAATAAAAATAACTACCCTCAAGTTATGTAAAATGATAAACCGTGGAATTCAAAAACATAGGTAATTGTTTGTACACAACAATATGTAATGATGAATAATGAACATTATAAAATGTAACACAATTGAAGTTGATACATACAAGCTCACCTTCTTCCCTTAGAAGTAGGTAGACTACTTCTTTCCATTTGCATACTCACATATGTTTCTCACTTGGAAAAGGCCATGTAACTCTCATATACGGTTGCCGGCTGTAGACGATCTAGATCTGCCTTTTTCTAACAATTCATTAATCTTTTGATGGTAATTCAAGTAGTAGGTCTGAGATTTGCCTACTCATCTTTTCACACTTAGCCTATTTTATCAGTTTTCTTTTGTCCAACCTTTCTACATGTCCTAAACATCTACTTCTCAATGCATATCACATCATCTTTCCTAATACTAGCATATGATGCCTATAGAAAAGAATATGAATAAAGCTATATTTCCATTCGTATAAAAAGCAATAGATTATACAATAAAAAATACAGACATTATTCCCTAGAACATACATGTACAAACTTCAAATAATAATATGTTCACTAAACAAATGCAAATAAACACTATACTTTTCACAGCTTGAATTTTATTCAAGAAACAGCATTTCATTAACACAATTTCTAGCAGAAGGTTTTAGGTGTTAACCATTGACTTGCTGACTTCCAAATGGAATGTGTGGCCTAACCTGTTGCCATACCGGGCAAAAAGTTATCAGTCTTCTTCAAATCTTTGGTGAGAGCCCAGAATCGACCTGACTACTTCTAAATCAGAAGCAGAGAGCTCAATCACTGGACCACTGCAATTTTTCATGGAAGAGATACACACAAACATACCAAACTTATCTTGGTTACCTAGCAACCGACAAACACTAATTTAAATTTTGGTTACAACCAACAATCAACAACTATTATGTGTAAATGCTAACACTTTAAACTCTTTCACAACAAAACCACTTCAATAAACATTAATTTTACATTTTATTGAAATTCATTTATTTAATCAAACCAAGTGTATTAACTATAATGGTTTAATGTTATGCACCAGGCACAACATAAGCACACTAGTATTTCAACAATATGTCATCCACACTGTGGCAGCCACACTTCAAATACTACTCAGGGATTCCAACTATTTAAAATTGACAGGTACACTGATATTAAAATATTCCAAGATCAACAAATCACACTTAAACAAAACATCATAATTCATCAGGCAATCTATCTCATGTAAGTGAAACAAATCTTGCAAACTATTACCATCAAGGATATCTCCAGCTGAAATATGTACCTAAATCACAAAACATACTAACCAAACTAGCAACAGCAACTAAGAGTGCATTTTGCAACATTTCAACAAATAACCCCTCTGCATCAGAATTCAAATAAAATGAAAAAGGTTCACCCGGCATTCTCTATAGTAATATTTTTCTACCCTTTAGTACTTTGTTGACATATAGCGATGAAATGTATGCACAGTCTCTGCAGTGGTAGTGTGTAGATGATGCTATTGTACCATATTGTTATTGAGAAACTCCATCCTTAACTCATTATGCTAAGCTTGCAGATATGACTCTGAAACATTGGTTAAAACTATTATTATTATCCTCGCTAAACAACAACACAAGTAACTCATACACTTTATCCTGGCTAGCTAGTTTCCTTTTCTTGAATGTGTGCCATTATCATATCCATATTCTCCTTGGTATACTAATATCACTTGTAACACATTGCAGTGACCTTCAACAAATCTACAGTTTTGTAGACAGGCGTTCATTGACCCATAAGAGACATCATTCTTAATTATTTTCCGAGTAGAGCCCAAAGTGTATTTTTGGTATGGGAATCACATGGACTAGCAAACTGTTCTTCATTAGCCATGCCATAGCCGTAAAGTATGCGACGTACTCCTTGACAATACAATTCACTTCCAGTTTGCCAGTTTTTTTTGCATAAATCTGCTGTTATGTAATTCCGATCTGTGTATAAATAGGACGTCATTCTTATCCCACTTCTGATGTCGGATAGACTTTTATTCGATTCCTTACTGGAAACATTAATTGTGGGCAATCAGGATATAATCCGAGCACAAACAATTGATAACTGTTATCGAACACATTTAATCTTGGTTATACAATATCAAATCAATAAACAATTATTTAATGAATAATTTGGATTGAGCAGCGAGTTGAGGGCACCGATCTCACTTTATAACCATCTCTTACAAATTTCCCAAACGAATCCTCCTCGATCCGTTTCTCTCACCATTGCTCTAACAACACAACTCTGTTCAACTGTCAAAACTCCATAAAGTCAAGATGGCATCCAGACCTCGCTCTACACATAAAGTGTTCTGCTCTGATTGGCCGAAACGATGTCACAATATTATTACTTATAATACATTTACAAATGATACAATAGAGTTCTACAGAACAATCCCTACGCCTTGTCACATCCCCCGACATATATATATATATATATATATACACCTTAGAAGTATATATATATATATATAGTTATCTCAATCCGTCATTTGTTGATCATGCGTGCTGTATGGCGAGCACTTTGTTGATCCGAAAACCTATGTTGATCCGGGTGGTTTTTGTTGATCCAATATAATATTTTTCATACAAATGTGGTTCCGGACGGATCAACAATTTACTCCGTTGAAGCTTAGGAAACCCAACCGAAATGTTGATCCGATATACGAATCCACTTCGATAGTTGTTGATCCGATTCAAATGGGCCAATCAGAAGGCAACAAGTCCTCCTACTGTCCTGCTGGACATGTATAAGGATTTTGATTTCGCACACATGCGCATAGCGCATGTGTGCGAAATCTATAAAGCGCATATTTTTTTTACGAATCTTAATGTTTTAACTTATTAACCGACTTCGAAAACAGGAGGAGGTTCTCATTCCGTCTTTATGTTTAGTATTTTTTTTATATCTGTTCACCGATATTTTCGTCAATTATGAACAGATTTCCATTTTTTTTTCGGATAGTGTTCACCTCCAAGATGGTCCCATTTTCACCAGGTCAGGATCTGATGATGAAAACCACGAGAAATCGATGCAACTACTGAAAATCGTGTACGAGTATGGTGTTTTTGTTACGTAAATAAGTTATAAATATAAATGCTAAAGTCTCGTTGGCGCAGTAGTCGAGCTCACGGCTTCTGACCCAGAGGTCCGGGTTCGAATCCTGTCACTGGTTCACACCAATGACTTTTCGAAGTTATTTTCGGAAGTTAAGTGTGATAAATATCGATGACTGGTATGGCAATAGGCTCGCCACCTATTTCTATTTGGGACGTAAACATAAAGGCGAGATGAAGGTTAACAGCCGCTGCCTACACCCTCGGGTAACAAAGGCGTGAAGTTATGTTATATTAAGTTAAGCTTCATGCTAAATATAAATCTATTAATATTATCCATAGAGGAGACTCTATGCATATTATTGACACATTTATTAATTAGCCCAAGTATTTTTTTTATTAATTTTAATTTAGAAAATTACCTCTCCGCGCTTATTGTGATGTTAATGCATACAGATGTGAAATTATTTTATTATATACCTTCAAGCAAGTTCAATTCAAGCATCGTTATTTAGAAAAAATACTTAAAAAGTCAGCTAACTTAATTAAGACAAACAGACGACAAAAAAGTACCTACTAACGTAATTAAAAAGCGATAAATAACGCAATCAGTTTAACTACTTAATACAATATACAAAACGTAATACTATAACTAAACTAAGTCAGTCTCGTGTGAGCATTCGTTAAGTTAACACGTGTTGCTATCTTTTTACTTGTCCTGCAGCGGTTGTCAACCTTTTGCTCTTACTCGATATAAAATGAAGTGTCCTATTTGTAGTATTGATTTTAATGATGGCGTGCAGTGCGGTTCTTGCAAAAAGCACCTTGATTTCGGCTGCGCTCAAATCACTGAGGGGGGATGGCGGAAACTTGGGTCCGATCGGCGAGCTTTATGGAGGTGTGGAGTCTGTAGAGGTAATACACCGACTCCATCACCATCGGCTAGTGTGGTCGATTCAGTGAAACTTCAGACAATATTAAGGGAGGTTCAAGGAGTAAAGAGTCAGCTTTCCCAGCTAGCTCAGCTGCCAGGGCTTGTCGATGACATGAAATTCATTAAACAGGAGTTGAGGGAGGTGAAATCTTCAAGTGAGTTCACGATCAACAAAATAGACGAATTTACCTCCCGTGTAGCAGATGTGGAGAATCGATTGGTTCCTCTTGAAAAGTTGTCTGACAGGGTTGACTCTCTCCAAAATGTAGTTGATACTTTGAAGTCGCAACTATCAATTGATGACCAACGTTCGCGCCTTAACAATGTGGAGATCAAGGGGGTTCCATTGAGGAAGGACGAAAACTTATTTACAATTGTGGAGTCAATTACCAACAAAGTAAACTATAAGTTTCCCAAAACCCAGATTAATTACATCTACAGGGTGCCGATACATAATTCAAAAGAAAAATCCATTATTGTGAGTTTTATTAACCGATATGTAAAGGAGGAATTCGTGGCTGCGTCCCGCGCCACAAAAGGCTTAACAGCTGGTGATATCGGCTTTAAGGGAACCCAACGTGTCTTCATTAATGATCACCTTAACTCAGAGTCCAAGAATCTTTTAAATAAAGTCAAGACTATAGCGAAGGAAAGAAGTTATAATTACGTTTGGATTAAATTTGCTAAGATTCATGTGCGTAAGAACGATACATCACCGGTATTTACAGTGTTAAAGGAGAGTGATTTAAACAAATTAACATAGCATGCATTTACAGCTATTACTTTTATGCTATTATTTTAATTTACTCTTTGTTATTTGCTTTCTTAAGTAAAATATCTGTGCTTGTCATGCTGCCTCACTTACTAATTGTTATTCATATTTTCTTATACCGTCAGGTCGTATCCAGGTCATTTGCTAATTTACCTAAATTAAATAAATTCGCAAATTATCAAATGTTTGGTGCCGCTGGCTCGGTCAAAGTACGGTCGAACGCATTACGCTTGCATGAGTGCGTCTATTGTTTGGCGTTACCTCGCTATACTACTATTGCCGTCCCTTTTCTACTAATACGCTGTGAATGCTGCTTGCTCAGTCGCAGCAATACATCTTACTTGTATACCTACAAGTTACCCGGTAGTTATGCATGTCTTATTTTTTCATGCCGTCTATATGCTTGCTGTATTTTTTGCCATTCATACATAAATAAACTGCTTATTCTAATCAAAGAAATTTTTAACCTGTTATCATATATTTCTCTATGTCTTATATATACAAATGGATAATCAACACAACAAATTGAACATATATTACCAAAACGTGCGGGGGCTGCGTTCCAAAACTGTAACTTTTTATCGTAACATCTGTCTGAATAACTGTTATGATATTATTATTTTGACGGAAACTTGGTTGACTGAGAGTGTATGTAATTGTAGTGAGTGTTGAGTGTATGTATGAATATTGTGTGCCATCGAGATCGTGATTATTTAGCTACTGGTCAATCTCGAGGGGGAGGGGTTTTAATAGCTGTGAGACGGGATATTTCTACCCTTCAACCTAACACCTGGAAGTCTTCGGCTGAGGATCTGTGGCTTACTATATGTCTCAAGAACAACAACAATATTTCAAGGCTACATTTATGTGTTGTTTATCTATGTTGTCAGAACATGGGATTTTCATTCGCCCAACAACTACGTAACTTCTTAACGAATCTTACTGACATTGTTGTTCAAAATTCATCTGACAAATTTCTCATCATTGGCGACATTAATTTGAGTGGAATTAATTGGATACCGGGTTCAGACGCATATTACTCACCAATTAATGCAAATTCGACTGAGGAACACTTGCTAGTGGACGAATTGAATTTATGTGGCCTGCAGCAGTTCAATGGTATTCGTAATCATTTTAACAGAATTTTAGACCTAGTTTTATCTAATGATATCGTCGCTGTGTCGGAGTGTGACTGTCCTTTTGTTCCCCTTGACCCACATCATAAAGCCCTGTCAATCAACGTAGAATTTCTTAAAATAGTCCCTTTAAAGCCCTTGTCAGTTGTAAAATATCTATACAATAAAGGTGATTATACTGCCATTAATACTGCTATATCAGACATCGATTGGCATAGTATTCTCACTTCCATGTCGCTTGATGATGCAGTCTCCTATTTTTATTCAGTTATTGAGAATCTAAGAGACAAACATATACCTTCAAAGCGTGTAACCAATATGTCATATCCAAGATGGTACTCGACGGCTCTCATAAGGATAGTCAGAGAGAAATTCAAATATTTACGGAACTATAAAATTTATGGCAATACGTCTGATTTATTTACCTATAAATTATTGCGGGAAAGAGCTCGAAAGGTAGAAAAACTTTGCTATGATCAGTATACCAACTTAATTGAAAACTCAATTGAAACTAATCCTAAATGTTTTTGGTCTTACATAAGCTCAAAGTTAAAATCAGGTAACATCCCCAGCACTGTAGCTTTGGGTGATGTTACAGCGAACACTGGTCAAGATATTTGTAATCTTTTCTCCAACTATTTTTCTTCCACTTTCCTGTCACAGAGAAGCACTGGTATATCGAATTTTAATATACCGAACTCGGAACAACCCTTCGATATAAATCATATTGATATTGATCTTGAAGAAATAACAAAACTTCTAACCAATCTTGATCCTTCTAAAGGGGCAGGTCCTGACCATGTAAGCCCAATATTTTTAATTAGCACGGCCAAATCCATTGCTCTCCCTATATGTATACTATTTAAAAAGTCACTTAGATTATGCAATTTTCCCAAGATGTGGAAATCTGCGTTTATTACGCCTGTACATAAAAAAGGAGATAAAACACAAGTTTCTAATTACAGACCGATTTCCAAACTATGTATAATTGCTAAAGTTTTTGAAAAAATGGTATATAATCAACTCCATGGCGCTATACGGTCTTCCATCCACTCTTCACAGCATGGTTTTTTAAGGTCCCTATCAACTGTGTCCAACCTAGTCTTGTTCAATGATTTTTTAACGGAGTCAATGGATGCCGGAAGTCAGGTGGATGTTGTGTACACTGATTATAGCAAGGCCTTTGATAGAATTGATCATAATTTGCTAATAGACAAATTGGCTGTTATTGGTGTTCGGGGTGATCTGCTGAGGTGGTTTGCATCTTACATCGATAATCGGACTCAGGCTGTGGTCATCAGCAACTACATTTCCAGTTGGATGCAGATACCCAGTAGTGTCCCCCAGGGTTCGCTTTTGGGGCCTCTTCTTTTCCTTATTTTCATCAACGATATTTCGAAATGCTGTGTTCATTCCAATTTATTATGTTTAGCAGATGACATGAAAATTTTTAAAGCTATTAAATCAACTCAGGATGCTAACGATCTGCAGGCGGACTTGTTGCGGTTAGAAAACTACTGTATTCTTAATAAGCTCGACTTGAATCCTTTGAAGTGCTCTGTGGTATCATTTACTCGCAAAAAATCATTTATATCATCTCAATACGTCCTCAGGGGTCAAATCTTACCGAAAGTCAAAACGATGAGAGACCTTGGTGTGCTACATGACTCAAAGCTTTTATTTGACGAACATATCGAAGCAATTGTGTGTAAGGCTTCGCGTGCATTAGGCTTTATTATGCGTAATTCAAAGAGTTTCCACAGAGCCAAAACATTCAAAGTCTTGTATTGCTCTTACGCAAGGAGTATTTTAGAATATGCATCTCAAGTTTGGAACCCCCGTTACAGCAAGTATATCGACCGTATTGAGAACATCCAAAAAAGGTTCATTAAATACTTGTGCTACCGATTAGGAGTCCAGTATAGATCGGATGACTATCTTCTACTCTGTAAGCGATTTCACTTCCTTCCATTATCCTCTCGACGTGAAATAGCCGATATCTCGTTCCTACTTAAGATCGCCTCTAATAGTATTAACAGTCCTGAACTTATTGGCAAACTAAAACTAAATGTTCCCGGGAATCGCTTACGATTTAACCCACCTATCTATACTCCTCCAACTAACACTTACTACCGGCAAAACAGCTTTTTGTGGCGAGCAGGCAACAATTTCAATGACTTATGCAGGCGTCATGATTTCGACTTATTTTGCACTAGTGAGGCGTCAATGAGGCGGCAGTTGACTGCTGAATTTTTCAAATCTTAACTTTCCTCTTTCTACACTTTGATCGTTTCTGTATTTAACCTTAAAATCTTTTTATTTTGTTTTACTTTTCTGTCACCTATGTTACTGCTATTGTTAAGCTCACATTTTCTTATTTTAACTATGTTTTTATTCGTGTGAACCTTTAATTGGCTCTGTGTAGCATAACTTGTGAACTACTTTATCTAAAGCTGTTGGTTCACCATAAATAAATAAATAAATAAAAAAGTCATCTTTAACTATAAATATATTTACATAACAAACTTAACATAACTTCACGTCTTTTGTTACCCGAAGGTGGAGGCAGTGGCTGTTAAGCCTCGTCTCGTCGTTATGTTTACGTCCCAAATGGAATAGGTGGAGAACCTATTGCCATACCGGGCACAAAGTTTGTCAGTCATCGATATTTATCACACATTACTTCCGAAAACAATTTAGAAAAGTCATTGGTGTGAGCCAGTGTCAGGAATTGAACCCGCGACTTCCGGAATCAGAAGCGGGGTGATCGTACTTTAGTTATATCTCTATGTCAAAAACATGAAAATAATGCAAATAACATTTATTATATTAACAGAGTACATAATAAAAGGGATCAAGTAGGCACCTACTTTTCTGACTCGAAAATTAATTTTATGCAATATTTTGTAATAAACACTACTGCTGATTTCGTTTATATAAAGAAATATAGCGGACCCACCGCGCGGGCGTCGAAGGGTTCAAGGTCAAATGGCCTCGGATCAACGTTAGTTAGTAAGATTTGGCAGGAATATGAATATAAAACGGATGCACATTTGACTCGTCGGTATAATTTTTGCGACCGTTACGGATCAAAAAAAACATGTTGCTATTGTATATTTTGATGGCAAGTATGTTGCAAAGCGACCGATGCAGATCCACAAACAACCCTTCCATTTCAAATTTGGATCAAAGTATATCAGTTATATTTTTAAAGAGCCAATTATACGCTGCAATAAGGTGGATCAACATTTCTTTTAACGTCTTACTGGATCAACCTTTACATAGAACGGATATTTATATATATATATATATCTATATGTGTATTTTTATTTTATTATTATTATTTTTTGTATCAATACTACAAATCAAGAATGTATTTATGTAAGTATATGTATGTGTATTTAATTTAAATATGTATTAAGGATATGTTTATTGTTGTTATATATATTTTTGTTTAATTCGCCGACAACCATTTATCTACTTTCTTTCTTTCCATGAAATGGTTGTCCGGAAGAAATTGCCTTGGGCGATAGGACCGCCAATTGTATAAATTTGTGTTGTTTATAATTTGATTGTTAATATCACTATTTTAAGTACAATAAAGAGTATTCTATTCTATAATAAATGAATTTAGTCTTAAGATACAAATAAAAGAGCCTACGCGCCCCAGCAGTGGAACCTGTATCGACAATATTCTTCACAACATACGTGGAAGTAAAAGTAAAATAGTGGATCTAGTAGTATCTGATCACGCTGCCCAATTAATGAGGTTCCCTGTTAGACAAACATGTATTTTAAAATATTACTACATACAAAAACGGGATTATAGCAAAGATAATATGACTCTATTTACGAAATGTCTCGCTAGTCTAAGCTTTTCTGAAGTTTTTGAAAGAGATGATCCTAATGAGAAATTTACAGTGTTTTATGAATTGTTTAAATTGTTCTACGATCTGTTTTTTCCTATTATAAAATGCAAAGTATCGACCATTATTAAACCTAAATGGATAACCCGTGGTATTAGAATATGTAGCAGAAATAGACGAAAACAATTATGGAAATATAGGCTGACACCGACTAATGACACAAAGTTAGCACTTAAAGCCTTTTCTAAAAGATATCAAAGAGTAATTAAACTAACTCAAAAAGCACAGAACAGCCACTATATTGAGACAAGCGCTAATAAGTGCAAAGCTATTTGGAAAGTCATAAACACAGTTAGATCAAATATTCCAAAAAGTTGTAAATACGAAATTAAAGTAAATGACAAACTCACAGCGGATCCACAAATGATAGCCCAATATTTTAATGATTACTTTGTTGACCTAGTACAACCAATTATAAAAATTAATCGGAACTATAATAACACAAACACTTTGCCGACTTACAAATCAATGTTTATGGAACCAACTGTGCCATCAAACATAGTTAACATAATTAAAACACTAAGAAACACAAACAGTACAGGATATGACGGCATCCACACAAGTGTAATTAAATCAGTAGAGTCTATTGTAGCCCCAATACTAAGTAATATTATAAATAGTTGTATTTCCACAACAATTAAAAACATCGGTTATTAGGCCAATACATAAAAAAGATGAAACAACTAAAATATGCAATTACAGACCTGTAGCTTTAGTTCCCATTATTTTAAAAATTTTTGAGAAAGTGATATATAATTCATTAAACCATTACTTTGAAATAAATGACATTTTCTGCAAGGAACAAATGGGCATTAGGAAACATAAAACTATTAATATGGCCATATATAATTTTCTTGAAAAAATACACTTTAATATGGACAATAGGAAGCCAGTAGCAGCTATGTATATGGATATGACTAGGGCTTTCGATCATGTTGACCACAAAATTCTACTAGGAAAACTATACAGCTATGGCATAAGAGGTAATGTGCTTAGCCTCATAGAATCGTATCTGAAAGATAGGACTCAATTCACTCAGATAAGCCAAGTAGACGTTAAATCCAAGACAGAGATAACATACTCATCTCGTAGCAGATTAGTTAAATACGGCGTTCCCCAAGGATCTGTTCTAGGCCCACTATTATTTATATATTATGTTATATAAATGACCTCCCCATGATAACCTCACATCAAATGGCACTATTTGCTATTGCCATTTTGATGACTGTGCAATTGCTTTTAGCTCAGGCAGTACGAGTCAAATTAAAAAGGAAATCAAGATTTCTCTAGACAGTATTATTGACTGGTTAAATGAAAATAACCTGAAAATTAATCTGAAACTTTAGACTCAGAAATTCTAATCAGTCGAAACTACATATTAAACCTAGAAAGAGGATGAATTATTAGAATCAAGCTCAACAAAATTTTTGGGATTGTATATTGATAATGACATGTCATGGAGGACCCAAATTGATCATTTGTGTACAAAACTTTAGCAGTTCTCATATGCCCTATATATGCTTGCAAAAATCGCAAATAAAAATACTTTATTA
The DNA here is from genome assembly GCA_905147225.2 of Euproctis similis. Classification (NCBI taxonomy): domain Eukaryota; kingdom Metazoa; phylum Arthropoda; class Insecta; order Lepidoptera; family Erebidae; genus Euproctis; species Euproctis similis. The sequence goes on from LR990106.1 coordinate 390,370, forward strand.
ACAGCCTATCATGGTTATGTAGCCTCTTTATTAAGGTATGGCATTATATTTTGGGGCAATGCTACTAACATTTCAGATGTACTAATAGGACAAAAAAAATGTATTCATGCCATTTGTAATATAAAACAAACAGACAGCTGTAAGCCTCATTTTAAAAACCTGAAAATACTGACGGTCGCATCATTATATATATATGAAGTTAGTATGTTTTTAAAAAAAAACTCAAACCTATATAAAACAGTGGAAAGTGAACGTCGCTCTAAACCAGTGATTCCCAAAGTAGTCCAGGTGAACCTCCAGGGGTCCACGGGAGACTTGCTGGGGGTCTACGTAGGCGTGAACAAAAATGGGGGTCCATAAGATGCTAATGGGGGTCCACGTAAATTTATAGTTTTTATAAGGGCCTACCTATATTATTTTAAGTACCTAACTAAGCAGATAATATTTTAATAAGGCAAGCGACTGTTACTTGTCTAAACTTGCGTATGATATTACGTACAATTTCGTGACCAGACTTGCAAAACGCTATCCGCCCGACAATGCTTGCTTGCTCAGACATGAACTTGATCACCACTATAAATACTTGATGCCAAAGGCAAACTCATTCATTTGTTTCTACTACTGTACTTACCTTTTTTTTGTTATAGTAATTAAGTATTTTGTTTACGTGTACTAGTAGGTTGATCACAACTGCTTGTATAGATAGGTGACTTAGTAACTTAAGGATATTTTAATTGTCCTCTTTCGATTTGAAGACAAACACAGCCCGTTTTATTCAATTGTTTTTTCACGAGAGAAGCACTGCCTCTCTAAAAAGGCCGAATAAGCAATGTCAAAGTCAAAGTCAAAATAACTTTATTTTTATAGGTCTTCACAGACACTTAAAAATAGTCAACAAGTATAGATATAACATTATGATTTAAAATTAGATAAAAAAAAAGCAAACACGAGCGCTTGTGGAAAGTGCCTCCGTGGAACAAAAAAAAGACACGGACGCAATCGCCACGAGCGGCCCGATTCCGAGTGTAGGGGCTATCATGAGAAGAATCGGGCAAGAAACTCATGTGCCAAATACTCTTTTCAAACCATTTGAAATAAATAACAATATTATTATCACTACTGAAAACAAATCAGTAGGTTGGTGAATAAAAGGTGTAGCAAACAGAATACTCGACAATCACAATTAAGATCCAACCAAATTAAAATCAACGTCCTACAAGTTAACTAAGAAATTCTATGCGATCACAGTAGTCGAGCACAACTGACGCGACACCCTTTAATTAGAGTGGTAACGTTGTGCAAAAATTGTGGCTAATAATAAAAAAATAAAAAAAATAAGTTTCTATTATATATGTGAACACCATATCAAGGCAAATTTACAGTTAAAAAGCTATCAGAAATTATTACAGAACGCCTCCACTCCGAAAAAGTGAACAAATTCCAACACACAAACTACAAAATCCGCGTTGAGCAAGCAATTTGACGGTCCCACTCCGACTTGTCAGTCATGAAGTCGTTGATGGTGTAGTATGCACCACCAATGAGACGACCCTTCACAGCCCGCCTAAAGCGATCATAAGACAAATCCAGAATATGCGCAGGTATCCTATTATAAAACTGTACACCCATTCCCAAAAAAGACTTGTGTACCTTGTGCAGGCGATGATACGGTAATTCAAACTTATGCTTGCCTCTAGTATTAAAATTGTGTACATCGCTATGTTTTGTATATTTATCTAAGTTTCTCCTCACAAACATGATGTTATCATATATAAACTGGGAGACAACCGTTAAAATGCCAATTTCCTTAAAACGTTCTCTGAGGGAGACCCTAGCACCCAAATTATAAATTGCCCGTATTTCTCGTTTCTGAATAACGAAAATGGACTGAATCTCAGCTGCTCTGCCCCATAGCAATATACCATAAGACATAACGCTATGAAAATAACTAAAATAAACTATTCTGGCGGTTACAATATCGGTAAGCTGTCGTAGGCCGAACTTTTCGAACCGCGTAAGCAGCAGAGAATATTGCAGAGCAATTAATTTTGTAGGTAATTTTTCTTGCAAATAACTACTAACGACGGGAAAAGGGCGGGGTTTGAGCTTCGATGCCAGTTTGTCACGTTTTAACAATGAAGCCGCAGACGCGACGCAAATACAAGGAGCGCGTGAACTCATTGATTTGATGTTAGTTATCGTTTTTATGGACAATTTTGGGATTTCGACTTTTATTTTTTCCTACACAAATTTGATCAGCATTCGATACTGAGTATTTTTTATTTGTACTATTAAAAATTTGTGGTAAATTAGGTACTTTAAAATTGATACCGTTTTGTGAAAACGTCTGTATTTGTCTTAGCGGTTTATTAGTTGGTCCCTTCACAAGCCGTAATTCTATTTCCGCGTGCTGACAAAGGCTGCGGTGTGATACCTATATTCAGAAAAAAAACTTGGTTACTAAAACATTTTTTTTTTACAGGTAAGTTAACTAACACGAAACATGGCTACAGCAAAGAAAAAATGTCGACAATATAGTGTCGATTATTTGCAATATGGTTTTGTTCCATCAGAGGCAGACAAACAATTGCCCATGTGTCTATTATGCAACAAAGTTTTGAGCAATGACTCTATGAAACCATCAAAGCTCGAAGATCATCTAAAAAGGTGTCATACTGATAAAATAGGTAAAGATTTAAAATATTTTCAAACATTGAAGGAAAAATATGAAAAGAGACCCACCATGCACAGTATGTTCGCTTCAACATCTCAAAGTAACGATGATGGCTTGCGGGCATCTTACAATATCTTATTACTTATAGCAAAGTGTGGAAAACCGCACACTATCGGAGAACAATTAATTTTACCCCCTGTTGAAGAAGTTTTAAAAACTGTTTTGCACAAATCTCCATTTGACGTACTAAAAAGAATTCCATTAAGTAACAATACTGTTCAAAGACGCATTGATGAGCTCTGATATTCTTCTCATATTCGCAAAATAAAGGATTTGATTTGATTTGATTAATTGTTTATAGAATTAATACTTAAATAGGAAGTAAGTATATTGTTATGCTAAATATTCTGTTTTGGATGTCAAAATAAGAGCACATGTTTTTCTTAGACTACTTATCTCTATTTTACAAACTATTTTAATTATGTTGTTGACTCTAAAGTAAGTAATCACTACTGCAACATACCTCTAGATAGGTGCCCCTCAGTAAATAAGAATGATTAAAATTTTAAACTTATAAAGGTACGGAAACATGTTCAGAACATTTTTTTAGTTACAAATGCATCTCTTATGATTTTCAGTCTAAGATCAGTTAATTAATACATATTTAGCGAATTTACAATAGGTTTTTACTCATACATCAAAACAACTTTTAGGATTATATCGCGTTTATTTATTACTTATTTATATTTATTTCCCGACGTTTCGAACTCTTTACAGAGATCATTTTCACGAGTGATGAACAAAAAGATGGTAGTTGTTCAAAAGCTATTTTCATTTATACAGAGAGCACCCGCTTTTTGGAAATAAAAATCAAAAAGTTTATGTTAAAAATATGATTTTTACTATTGGTAACCCACATCAGACCATGAAAACAAAAGTTAAATACTTATTTATAAGATGTATTCACCTGAGAAAAATTTTTTTGTTTGTATGATTTAATAAGTAAAAGTTGTTATTATTTAATTATTAGAAAATTATCTTATATTTCTAAGTTGGTTGAAATCAAAGTATAACTATTATTACATATTAATTGATTTTAAATTTAAAGGTAAAGTATTTGTTAAAAAATATACCACTGGGCCAAAAACGCGGCCAGTCCTGAGAAAGACCCAGCAAGAAAACTCAGCGGCTGTTCTTCAAAACTGATTATTATTTCATTTTGAACGGGCTATTGATATTGCTATTATTTGTAATATGTTGAGAAAAAAAAAAAATCTGATCTCTGTAAAGAGTTCGAAACGTCGGGAAATAAATATAAATAAGTAATAAATAAACGCGATATAATCCTGAAAGTTGTTTTGATCTATGAGTGAGATTCGCAAGGGTCTTAGAAATAAATAGGATTTTACTCGTTATGAAATAAGACTAATTTATTTAGAAAATTCCGCAACGAAATTTTGTCGGTAAAATTTTTCCTAACACTTTTTTACTGGCTGAACTGATAAAAAATCCGCCATACTTTGCGGCACTTTAAGCGTCAGTTGCTATATATCGTATAATCTTGTTTCCGAATTCATTCACTTTATGTACGCACTGAAATACTGTTAAACTGTTTTCATGTGAGTGACAGTACTGAGTAAGACCGAGACAGATATATGTTTATGTGTGCGCCGTCGAAATGCCTAATATTTATCTAAGCAATTGTACGTATAGAATAATATGTCACGTCCATATATACAAGTCAATGAAGGTGTGCTTTTACATTTAGGGGCTACATCGTGATCAATAATATTAATGACGTGATCAGCCTAGCGAGTATTTATCTTGACGTAATTTATTTTATTTGACTAACAGTATACAATTATGAAACCTAATATGCGTGAATCTTAATATTTATAATTCTGTTATTGACCAACAGACAAACACATTTATTTAAAGTTTATTGATTTCTCTGATAAGAATTATTATTTTTCAAAATCTTCATTTGAACTTCCTGGTCTTCTCTGTAATTACTAAATTTACCATTATTGAAGTAATCTTCAATCTGTTGTAAAGTTTTGTCTTTAGTTTCTGGCAGCATGAAGTACAAAAATAAAAGAGTGATTAACATGATGATGCCAAGAATAAAAAAAGTTCCATACATTTTGAGGTTGATTAAGAGATATGGAGTTACTTGTAAGCCGACCATTACGCTCAATGACATGGATATACCAACAATAGCAGAACCAAGTTCTCTGTGAGATAAAGGAAATACTTCTGCTAATAACGCCAAGGGAATAGGAGTGCATCCCAGGTTCACTAGGACAAAGTAAATCACAAATACTCCAATAGCAAGCCAAGATTGATCGTTTGGTACAATCTTGTTAGCTATCAGGGCGATGTAAGCACAAGCAATCATCAGAACTGCACAAGCCATAAACCCTGTTGAGAAAAGTAAAGTGCGGCGTTTCATGATCTTCACGAGGAAAGATGAGAACACTGTACTTATTGTGATGATAATGTCTATACCTAGAATATAATGAAAAGATTCAGATTTACTTCTGACTACTTCGCCAATAATCTGCGAAGCGTAAGCCGGATAAATGTGACGTCCACTCGCTTCCAGCAATAGAGAACTGATCAACATGATGCAGAGAGGTTTCAAGAAATCTTTACGAGAGAATTTATTCAAATCATCTTTTATCTTGTCGCTCTTTGAAATTTTCACTCTTTGAACAGACAACTTCTCCCTTTGTGCTCTGATTAGATCCTCCAGCTCATTATTAGACGCTTCAGTATTTTCTCGTAACCATTGGAAAGACCTCTTGGTTTCAGTGAACTTTCCTTTCGAAGCCAACCACGGGGGAGACTCCACCCACGTGAATGTGATAATAATAGATATAATTTGTGGGAAAACGCAAATCAACGCAATGATTCTCCATGTTAAATAATGGCCCATGATATGCACTAGCATACTTCCGAAGTTAACTGATGCTGTTTTTAAATTGAGGAATACTCCTCTATATTTTGGGTTGGAATATTCTCCAATAACTATTGCTCCTAAAGCAACAGAGGCTCCTGCTGAAATACCACCCAGGATTCTACCGACCATTAGGGCCGCAATACTTTGGGCCCAATAGACAACAAGCCAACCCAAAACTCCTGGTAAAATGACTAACATGTGAGTTATTCTTCTACCGTAAATATTCATTAACACTGCTGATAACTGGAATCCAGGGATGCCAGCCAATCCGGCTGAAGATGCTGAAAAAATATAATGAATATATAATAAGTAAACGTGTCGGTAGTACGGAAATCTGGGAACACACTAACCATAATATTTAAAAACAATCCCAAATGAGTTAGTTGGCCATATTGTTTTGCCGAAAAAAGCAATGATGTTTTATATTTCATTTGAATTATATTTTTCCTAAATTCTTACAGAATTTAGGAAAAAGTGATATATAAATAACTAGTTGAATATCTTTCCGCCTAAAAAGCAATAAATGTGTAAATCTTGAATTTGTTTAAATTGAAATGGCGTGCGTAGCTGGGAAAAGAAATAAAAACGTTAATTGTTGGTTCTACGTAAGAGATAGACATTAACCATTGCGAGCTTTCTTGTGGACCTTTTTCAAATGTATAAATATAAATACACATACGTACATAGGTGGCGAACCTTTTGCAATACCGGGCACAAAGTTTTCAGTCCAAATTTATCACACATAACTTTCGAAATTAACTTCGAAAAGTCATGAGCCAGGATTCGAACCCGCGATCTCTTGATTCAGAAGCGGGGTGCTCGACCACTGGAACACCGACACTTATTAAATTGATAAGTGTTGACTTATTGAATTAATTTAAATTTTAGTTGTTTTAATCTATGAGTGAGATTCGCGAAAGTCTTAGAAATAAATATATATGCATACGCATATATATTATGTATATATCCGCGCTAAAAAAGTGAAACTTTGTTTTTTTTATGGGATAAGAAGGGAAACGAGCATGCGTGTCACCGTGGTAAGCAATCAACGCCGCCCATGGACACCAGAAACACATACAGTGTTACTGCTGCGTTACCGACCCTTAAGGGAAAGGGGATAGGGAAGGATGAGGAAGGGGTACTTCCGGGTACCTCTCTCACAGAAACAAACGCAGCATGAGCTACTTTACGTCGCTCTTCTGAGAGGTCGTGGTACTTAACCGGTTTAGCCGACCCATTCATGCAGCGAACTGCGTGCATCTACCACTGTTGAAATATAATAATAATACTTGCTGCCGATGCGACGTGATGGACATTGACACGTTTTAAAGACGTCCAGGTTATTTAAAATAGACAAATAATATGTATAAGTGCAATGAGGGTATCGGCTCACACTTTTCTGCGACAGTTTAATTCACATATAATATATCAAGTAAAGTTATTAACCTAACCACGAAGCCGTGAGCAGATCGACTCTGATTGAAGACTGCGGTAGTTGGAGCGCCGGCAGGAGACACGTGGTGTGACTGAGGAGCATACCCTGAGCTGCCATGTTCAGCAGCACTGCCGAAACCGTCCACGTCTAATAGAGATATAGAACTGTGATTATTATTACAGACATTTATTACGCACTTCACAGTGGAATGCAACTTGTTAGTTCTCGTCACTTGAACCGATCGTGGCTCGGTACACCTCTACTAATATTAAGACGAGGAAATATATGTTTGTTTCTTTGAAACTAGTGTACTGCTTAAAATTTATTTATTTATACCTATAGCCGAAAAACAGTAACTGGTTATTAATCATCTAATTAATGTAACGCGCTGGTAGCCTTTAATATCCGTAGGTATAAGTATAAGTAGACCTTAAAAGACAACAAAGAAAAGTCACCTGTCTGGCGAGTGGGGTCACCTGTCTCATTGTCACAACCGCTGGTGGTGGCGCCGCTTTGCACAATGCACCTTATCACCCACAAGTGAACACACCAACACGCTCGCCACGCGCATCATACAATCATTTATTGCACCTAGATATTTACATATCACAGGGACAGCTATATCAGATTAGATCTAACTAATCCTATTGAACGACATATTCACTGTAAACTAATATAGGTGTTAGAGTAGGTGCACAGTTTGTTTGTTTGCCCCGCACAATCTCTGAACATATTCAGTAATCCTGTTCACATACGATTGCTATCAAACGGTGCAGGCGGTAATTACATGGTATTGTCCATGACTATACATGAAGTGGAGACTTTCGTAAAACTATAACGTTTTCCCTTTCATCATTTCTCACTTTAAAAAACATTGTCATAAAAATCAACGTAATTAATTCAAAATCAAGTTACCTTCAATTTGATGTCTCTGACTTGATCAATTGAGATCACGCTATCGTCCTGTCACCAAGGTTCGCCTGACTATTATATCCGTATTATTGTCAGGCGTTTCCTTAGCACTGAATAATCTTTATCCTTCTCCGTCAATCGCAACATTCACTTTAAAAATCTCGTCGATTTATAGAATCTACAGCGGCTAGAGGCTCTACAGCGGTGCCAAATTGACTATCGATATATCGAAGTGGTGAAGTGCTTGTATAGAAACGCCAGTATGTCAGTTCGAAGTCAAGATGGGTGTATACAGGCTATTCCACTGCAGAAATGTGTCAGACAAGGATGCGATATATCTCTGAAGCTGTTCACCTCTGCATTCGAAGACGTCTTCAAGCTCCTAGATTGGACCGGGCTAGGCATCAACATCAACGGTGAATACATCACTCAACTACGATTTGCTGATGATATCGTAGTCATGGCAGAATCGCGGGAGAACCTTAGTGCAATGCTCGAGGACCTACAAGGTATCCCAACAAGTGGATCTACCAATGAACATAGACAAGACCAAAGTTATGTCCAATAGCCATGCCATTCAAGTACTGGTAACTATTGGCGATACGATCCTTGAAGTTCTCGATCACTATGTTTACCTAGGACAAACTATTTAACTAGTTAGATCCAACTTTGAGAAAGAAGTTAATCGATGGGTCCAACTCGGCTGAGCAGCTTTCGGGAAGCTTAGAGATATCTTCTCGTACAAAATAGCTCAGTGCTTAAAAACCAAGGTCTATGACCAGTGTGAGTTGCCAGCGATGACGTTCGGAAAGGAGACGTGGTCTTTAAATGCTGGCCTCATCAGGAAGCTCAAGGTCGCTCGGCGTGCTATGGAGCGGGCTATGCTCGACATCTCTCTACGAGATAAAAACCGAAATACGGAGATCCGTAGACGTACGGGAGTAACTGACATAGCCCCTAAAGTTAGCACACTGAAGTGGAGGTGGGTGGGCCACATCGCTCGAAGAACCGACGAAGAATGGGGAAAGAAGTTTTTAGAGTGGCGACCACGGACTAGACTGCCTAGCGTAGGCCGTCCCCCACTAGGTGGACCGACGACCTAGTTAGAACCGCTGGGAGTCGTTGGATGCTAGTGGCACAGGACCGGGAGTTATTGTGTGGCCTACGTTCAGGAGTGGTGATGATGTTTCTTAACTATTGATTGCTATTGGATTCGAATTTTAAATTGAATCAGAGGTCCGGGTTCGATTCCTGACACTGACTCACACCAATCACTTTTCGAAATTGTTTTCGGAAGTTATGTGTGATAGATATCGATGAATGAAAACTTTGTGCCCGGTATGGCAATAGGTTAACCACCTATTCCATTTGGGACGTAAACATAACGGTGAGATAAGGCTTTACAGCCGCTGCCTACACCTTTGGGTAACAAAGGCGTTTTGTTAAGTTATATGTTATGAGCTTGTCGAGAAATTATGTGATTAGATTTCCATTTTCCGGCTCTGAGCATTAACTTAAAACCCGTAGATGCTGGAGTGCCTTAGGAGTATGTGCTATCACCTACGCCGTCCCTCTGCCTATCAATGACATGCTGCATTGCGGCTATCTTCATTGTTAAGTTGTTGATAGTACGGGGATGCCTTATTTACCGGTTACCCCCGAATTTTTGGGTAACTTCGATAACAAACTAAGACTGAACTTAGTTAAATTTTACCCTAGCAAGACACACATTTGCGCGTGGTCCACTTAAAATACACATTTGGTCGTAGCTCCCTGTTTTGAGAATACTTGATCAATGAATGTGCGTTTCAGTTAGGGATGCAAACGATACATCGATTTTTTTCAAACATCGATGTATCGTTCATAAACATTGATGTTTTGACATCGATGTTGAAACCTGAAACATCGACGATACATCGCTCTTCATAAGCGATGTTTTATGAACGATATTTTATCATAGCGCCATCTTCCGTCCCAGCTGTGATTTACAGCTACACACCTAACTGACACTTCTCTCACCCCTCGGTCTAAAATGCGCTAAAAGTGATAATATCGCGAAGCCGACCAATGTCAAACTGACAAAAATAATCGGTTATCCGTTGTATTTTGTGACCATTTAATTTAGTCGGGTTGAAGATATTATCGCTTTTAGCGCATTTGGGACGGCGGCATCAGTCACAATCGTTGATTTGTTTATTTAGCGTTTTGTTCCCTCTGCAGTACAAATAGGTAAAGACGCTAGTAAGCGCAATACGGAACGAACGCACAATTATATAAAAAATAAAACAAAAGGTTGGGTATGTGGGATGACATGAAGGGGTTATTTCCTATTAATGCTATTATTAGGTACAATGAGACCTCCTCTGGCCGTCCACGTAGTGTTCGTACGAAAAAGGTGGTCAAAGCAGTAAGGGAAAGAATTCGAAGAAATCCTGTCCGCAAGCAAAAGATTTTATCTCGGGAGATGAAGATGTCGCGTATTTTAAAAGATGACTTAGGACTTGCAGCCTATAAGAGGCGCACTGGTCATTTATTAACTGATAATTTAAAAAAGAATAGGGTGTTAAAATCTAAACAACTACTGAAGCGGTACGCAAAGGGAGGTCACAGAAAAATATTGTTTACGGATGAAAAAGTTTTTACAATTGAGCAACATTTTAACAAACAAAATGACCGTGACATGTTTATGCTCAAAGCTTCCCAATTAGTTGACAGAGTACAACGTGGGCATTATCCGACTTCAGTGATGGTTTGGTGGGGTGTTAGCTACGAAGGAGTGACTGAGCCACATTTTTGTAAAAAAGGTATCAAAACATAGCCACAAGTGTATCAAGATACCATTCTTGAAAAGGTAGTCAAGCCCCTTAACAACACCATGTTCAATAACGAAGTATGGTCCTTCCAGCAAGATTCGGCACCGGGTCATAAAGCTCGGTCCACGCAATCTTGGTTGGAAGCGAACGTTTCGGACTCCATTAGAGCTGAAGACTGGCCGTCGTCTAGTCCCGATCTTATTCCACTGGATTATGATTTATGGTCAGTTTTAGAGAGTACGGCTTGCTCTAAACGTCATAATAATTTAGAGTCCCTAAAACAATCCATACGATTGGCAGTGAAGAATTTTCCCATGGAAAGAGTGCGTTTCTATTGATTTTAGCCTCAACGTTTAAAGGTCTGTATTGCAGCCAATGGAGACCAGTTCGAATAAGCTTTTTATATTTTATATCGTTTTATATTTATGTATTAAAGTAACACACTGTAAAACCAATAAATGTTATTTGCAATTAAAAAAAAAATTTTTCTTTGATACAATATTTATGGCATGACTAAGTGAAGTGAAGTGGGAGTGAAGGTACCTTGAACACACCTATTACTTGTTATTACAACTTCTTCAACTACAACGTTTTCTAACAATGATGAATGTTTCGTTTTCTACTACTGAAGTGTTTTATCTCTTGTTTGGCAATCACTATTCTATGTTCTGAAGTATATTCCTTAAGGCATTAGCGACTAGTTGACTCGGCGAACTGTGTTCCGAATTAAAAGTAAAAAATATGATAATTTTGGACTTATCACTTTTTCATTACTACATCGTACACGAATTATAGATACAAATCGGGGTGATTTCCAGTCCCTTTATCTATTAAATAAACCGTATCAAAATCCGTTGCGTAGTTTCAAAGATATAAGCATATGAGGGGACAGAGAGAGGAAATATAAATAATAAATTTACATAATTCATTATAGCGACTCGGCTGCTTTAAGGTATCCAGAGACGGCAGTGTGGACGGATATGTCTTGTGTCCAACAAGCGAGGGTTTTAAATTTACATTAAAGTCGTGGTAAATTTTGATTGAATATGACAGTGCCTAATGTTACAATAATTTCATCAGTGGCAGAGCCATGCAGTTCACTGGATGAATAAGCCGGCTAGGCCAGTGAAAATCCACGACCTCGCTGAGTATCGAATTAAAGCTGCATGCTGCGTTTGGTTCGGTGAGAGAGATATCCGAAAGGCCAACCCCTTCCCCTTCCTACCCATCCTACTCCCTTATAGGCAGACAACGTAAGTGTAACACTACCTGTGTTTTGCAAGGGCTAAAAGAAAACATACGAAACACATAAAAATATCACTAAATGAAATTGATCTTGTTGTTTATTTTATTACCTATCTCGGTCGTTAATATGTTCGCCATTCAAACTGAATGTCACCTTCCATCTTTCTGCCGCCGTTACTTCCTGATGCTGGTGGCCTCGGCGTATCCATTTTAGCTGTTTCATTTATACTTTCGTTATCCTGCGATTACATTTTAAAATAACATAATAGTCATAGTCTTCATGGCTAGCTGTCCCTCGATATTTTTCTCCTGTGAAATTTCATTCTTGCGACTCATCGCTCTACCTAATGCTTACACTGCTTACACCCTCGGATATAAAAGCGTGAAAGTAGACATATAATAATATAGTGATACCTTTACAGCGCATGTAAATGTATATCACAGATCTAGTTTAGAAGTTTCCGTTCTTTTGACGGCAGCGTGACATTATAGGAGTGTAGCTGTCCAATCCAGTCCACAATATAATATGAAGACATTTTAAAAATGTTCCAGATATTACTGAGTTCAAACAAACACACAAACTCGGCTTCTTTATGATATCAGCTTAAAAAAATAATATAATGTAATTCCTTAATTTGTTTTTATCATTGGTCGTCTGGCGGCCGCGTGGTGCACTCGTCACTCAGCTCACGATGGCTGCTAAACTTATCCGACAGGTAGCTTATTCTGCTATTAGTTTTCAGTTGCCTGGGGCTAGTATTTTTGGTGGCTTCGAATACTGAACATATCAATAATCTTTAATAAATCCGACTGATAATTTTGTGTTACAAATATGGATTAGAAGGTTAAGCTCCGCTACATATTTCATGGCCCAAAAATATTTCTTTATTATATTATTAGATATTTGTGGATTAACAAAATATTTTTGGCTGTGATTAATCACAGCTGCCTACACCATTAAATATTAGAAGCGTAAAGGTACGTAAATATTTAATTAATACATATACACAACTTTATAACCTCATGCCTTTATATAGGAAGCTATTACTACCTCTTTATTATACACCGGGCATACATTTGCCGGTCATCCATATATATGTAAACAGATATATAACACAAAACATCTGAGAAATTATTGGTGTGGATCCTAAATCAATCCGACGACCTCTGAATACGAAGCGCGACCGATTATTCTGATTATGAAATGACACAAACTGTAATGACTTGTAGAAGTTCGTCCCATCTCGTCGGATTTCAAACCCCGAACTTTCTGATTAAATTTTTTTATCAAGCTGTTGAGAGAATGCCTTAGCAATATGCATGCTCTCTGAAACTTGTTTCAGGTAATAAGTGCGAGCGCACTAAAAATACAGTGAAAACAGACTTCAAAAGCAAATGTTTTGCATTAGGCTCATTTGGATATTATAATAATTTGTAGTATGCTTGTTAATTTGCATGAATAAAATTGCCTTAAAAATATAAGATCTTATAAGGGGATTACATGTTATATAAAATTTTGTTTAGTATAGTTAGTGTTTGACTTGGCACCGACGTCTAAATATACCATTTTCAATGAAATGAGTAAAAAGTGGAGATCTTTATCAACGCAAGCAAGAGGCAACCTGTAGCTATTATTTTGATAACGGTGCTTTATAAATAATTAGTATCAATAAATTTATTCTTATGTCGGTACAGTTAATTAATATCCTGCTTTTGGTAAGCAATTTCTATGACATGTTTGAGCGAATATAACTGAAGCACTTACAGTTTTACACAAATTTTCATAAATATATTAAAGCTCATAAATGTATATTCTTACAAAATCTTGTTTGCAATTTTTTATTTTTTTATTATTATATATTTATTTGCAAACCAGTTTAGTAGTTTTTTAGGTTATCTATCCACAGTCTTTATGTCTGTGTATAATTAGGGCTTACAAATAGAAATCTAAATAGAGGCGCTGATATCAGGGACTCGTTATCGACTACGAAACACAATGTTGAATTATTTAATGAGATATGAACTTAGCGTGCTGTTTGTTATATCAGACCTGGACAGTGTCTGCTGTCTTGCTGAATATGGTGGGACACGGTATGGTGATGAGTCATACCACGTGCCTCCTGCCAGCACTTGATGACCCTCAGTCTACCATAAGAGCTGACCTGCAGACGGTTTCTTTGTTGGGTAACTATGAACTGATCACAATGTCTTTTATGACCTGATGATTAATTAGTGGCGAAGGTATAATAAATACTTTGATCACTATTTGTTGCACGTGGCTCAATCTTTGTGCAATTGCTAATTAAAAATAAACCACTCATAGATAGCTTGTTTAACTTCAGACATATATAAGTGCTTAGTACAATTATATTATGAAATGCTAACTAGCTGATAGGTACAGCAAACGTGGTCTTGCCAAAGAAATAAAGTAGTTTAATCAACAAATAAAAAAGGGGTTGTAGAGAGGTGAAAATTTAGGGTTGTATGTATTTTTGAGGGTTGTTTCATAAAAATATGTAAAAATTTAAAAAATGGGTGGCCTAATTTTATTATTTAGTTTAGAGGGACGAAAAAAATTTGTTGTCCGATTCTTAGACCTACCGGATATGCACAAAAAATTTCATAAGAATCGGTCAAGCCGTTTCGGAGGAGTACGGTAACTAACACTGTGACACGAGAATTTTGAATATTAAAAGATAATAAAGCGTTATACAAAATTGTATATCACTTCACAAAGTGCAAAAAACCTTTTAGTCTACTCAGACTAACTGGTTTCAGCTATTCTGGAACAAAAATTGAGTCTTGACATTAGTTTCCAATGTTATTTATTAAAAGTTTCTATCATAAAATCAATTTTTAAATGTTTATTGAAATGTTTGATTGGTTTAGCCTCTTACATTTTATATGTTGTTGGTGGAACGGACTCATCATCATCATTACATACTATAAAACAAAGTCACTTTCCGCTGTCTGTCCTCTAATATGCGCATATCATTAAAACTACGCAACGGATTTTCATGCGGTTTTTTTAATAGTTAGAGGGTGACAACGGGGTGGTTTTGATCTATAATTCATGTATAGTGTAGTAAAAAGAAGAGATGATTTTCAAGATTTTAAATTTTAATCGCAATCGCTGCCTGAACCCTTAGTGATAAATAAAAATAATGTACTACATTAATATACACCTTTAAAAGGTCTACAAAAAAGTCCGCAATGGCATATGTCTATCTCTTAGGGATAACCCACAATGATCATTTTCATTTTTTTACTTTTTATAAGAAATAATGGCCTATTTACGAAGCAGGTTTAAACATTATAGCATTAATTTTAATCCAATTAAGTGTCTTAAATAGATTGTGCATGTAATATAGATGATCCTGGCCCTTTACAGCATGCAATTTAAACGAATATTTTCGAAGATATTGTAGTATTAACATAGCGGGACAGCAGTTATTACTTTTGATGCGGAACAAAGTTCGCCGGGTCAGCTAGGTCTCTTAGGGATAACCCACAATGACCATTTTCATTTTTTTACTTTTTATGAGAAATAATGGCCTATTTACGAAGCGATTTTAAACATTACAGCATTAATTTTAATCCAATTAAGTGTCTTAAATAGATTGTGCATGTAATATAGATGATCCTGGCCCTTTACAGCATGCAATTTAAACGAATATTTTCGAAGATATTGTAGTATTAACATAGCGGGACAGCAGTTATTACTTTTGATGCGGAACAAAGTTCGCCGGGTCAGCTAGTAACATATAAAATAAGCAGCGAGCCCATCGCAATACGAATAAATGAATAAAGCGTTTATTCACTGGTCAAATTAAGCACAGTTCATTTTAAACACATGCAATGTAGCATTTAGTTAAAAATTTTAATTAGCAATATTTATATATTGAATCAACTTAAATCGTACTCGAACCCTGTCAAATAGATTTCTTTGAAATAACTCATATGAACTTATTTTTCTTGTTCATTAATTATAATAAATCATAAATGTTTCCAGCGTCTTTAGCAGGACTCGCATCACTCCCGGGCTACCTGGTATCATCAGTTCTCATGGATATCTGTGGAAGAAAGTTTACGCACATATTATTGATGTTTCCGGGAATCATCGGTTGGGTCGCGGTCTTCTTTGCTCAGAGTATGCCTGTTCTCATGATTGGAAGGACTCTGGGAGGTTTTTCAACCGGAGCAACAATTTTATTGGGAGCTACAATAATAGGAGAATATTCTGATCCGAAATACAGAGGAGTCTTCCTGAACTTGAAGACAGTTGCGTTTGGTATTGGAGGTGCGGCAGTACATGTTTTGTGCCACGTACTGTCGTGGAGAAATATAGCGTTGTGCGCTATCCTTCCTCATGTTTTATCAATTCTTATCAACTTTACATGGCCTGAATCTCCTCCTTGGCTGGCTTCTAAAGGAAAGTTTGATGAAAGCCGGCAGTCCTTCTTTTGGCTGAGAGAAGACACCGAAAATGCTAATAATGAATTCAGCGAGCTGGTAAAAGCCCAGACGATGAGATTGTCAAAACCAAAACTAGTCTCAAACTTTAGTATGAAAATTAATGAATTTCTGAAGAAATTTACAGAGAAGAACTTCCTGAAGCCAGTGTTCATTATGGTATTCAGTATCGCATTATTGGAAACAAGTGGTAGACATTTCTTTCCTGCCTACGCCTTGCAAATAATCGGTGAAATTACTGGAAACAAAGCTCAATCCTTCTATTACACTCTCGGTATAGACATCGTCATTACGGGCAGCGCTGTGTTTTCATCGATTCTCGTGAAGATTATGAAACGACGCGTGTTACTTTTCACCACAGGATTTGCAGCATGTGCAGTTCTCATGGTGACCAGCATCTATAGCACTTTGGTGGCGAATAACATAATAACCAATGGTCCATCTTGGTTAGCTATTTCGTTTTTGGTTTTATATTTCTTTCTGGCCAATTTGGGTTGCTCTCCGATACCGCTCGCTTTATTGGGAGAAATATTTCCACTACATCATAGACAATTCGGGTCTGCCATCGCCGGTATTTGGATGTCGTTGAGTCTTATGCTAACATTGTACATAACACCACACCTCCTGGCCAATATTAAATTGCACGGAACCTTTTTTGTATATGCAGGTACAACGGGGCTCACCCTATTGATATTATATTTTGTACTACCAGAAACTAAAGATAGGACCTTACAGGAAATAGAGGATTACTTCAATTATGGAGAGTATAGGGACGTGGACAAGTTAGACAAGGAAGCAACAAGAAACATAATGAAAGATCAAGAACTGCCGACAGACAAGATCCAAGATTAAAACAAGAGAAAATCGCGCTGATACTTCCATTGGTTTATACTCGACAATATACTATATAATATCTAGTATTAAAATTATTTATTTACTGAGGCAGAAAATCTCACAAGAAAAATATTTGAAGATGTAGATAGTAACATTTTATATATCGTAACCGAATGTCACAAATATTACATACCGTGGTTGAGGCCTATTCCTGAACAAAAATATATTATAAATGTAACTTCACGTCTTTTTCTACCCGAAGGTGTAGGCACCGGCTATTGAAGCTTCTATTCGCCGAATCGTTACGTTACGTCCCGAATGGAAATATGTGAGGAACCTATTGCCATACACCAGGCACAAGATTGTTATTCTCGATAATTATATCACACATAACTTCCAAAAAGAATTCCAAGATCTCATTGGTGTGAGTACGGAATCGAACCCACGACGAGTCAGAAGCGGGAACCTGGATGACTGGACCACCGGAACTAACATATTATTATAATAAAAACATATAAAAAAGCTATAGATTCAACCAACCATTTTTATTCACCCGTTTACTTCAATCAATTCAATATTCAATTCAATTCTCGATCTCACCATTATATATGTTATGTGATGAGCATGGCCCCTGGCATGCCCTGTGCATGACAAAAGATGGGAACAAAACAGGTAACAGGTTCGCAACGGAGCAACAATTTTTTTGTCAAATATTAGAAAAATAACGTATAATCCACGAAATTCTATTTTATATACTGGAGTATATTATATGTGACAAGGACAAGCCTATTATTCTGGTTATTCTGATTAGTTGAGGTTAATATTTATTCAACTACAGTAAAATCTTAGTTTATGTAGGTAGTTGATATCGTTACTACTTAATTAATAAAATATGTTTTCAATGGCTACACCATACACCTTTATTTATTTTAATGCTTTATGCGCACCCTCCACCTGGGTACGGCAGGGGGTAGTGTGGGACTCCCAAATCAGTAAACTGCAATCCGTTAGGGAGGTCCAAGACAGTGCTTCAGCCCTCTGGAGCACCATGCCGTCGCCCCCTCCCCCCCACCGTGGATCGATCCTCGGGGAGCGATCACTGAGCTCGCCGCCATACATATGTCATTCACAACAGAATAGTTCATTCAACATAATGTGAATGGATATATCGAAGATTGAAACCGGATTAATATTGTGACCAAGCAAAGTATTCACGTTACCACAATGTATTCAATTACCTATGTCACTAATAGTAAAAAAAATGTGTTATGATTAGTATCCGACCGAAAGTTCGGTTTCGGCCGAAACTTTTGGCCAAAAATCAAGTTTGGCGGAAGTTTCGGTTTCGGCCAATTTGGCCGAAACTTTTGCCGAAACCAACACTATTGTCGTACTAATTCTGACTAGTGGTTATTTTTGTTGAGAGTATAATAGTAAATAGTAGTCTCTGTATGGGTGAGCAGAGAAAACAGAGTACCATAAGGCACGATTCTTACATCCCTTACTTCTTTGACTTTCAATCGTTATTGTCATACATACTTGCCGGTTTTTAAGACTCCTGACATCACCTTTCTTAAGGACACGTTTATTTAATCATGGAAAGTATGTGGTCGCCCTCATCGACTCCACCATCCTTTCGCTTCTAAACTATACGTCTGCTCAATCTTGGATCAATCATTCTTTCTACATGTCCAAATCATCGGAGTCATCATCGGAGAGTCACTTCCTTAATTTTTACACTGACACTCTCTTCCAATTCTCTTTTAAACCTTCTTTGTTTATAACTTTTTCTTTCACGCAATTGATGAACCACATACCGCAAATTTTGCGCAGTGACCTCATTTAGACTGCTTTATCATTATTTTCATGCACCTTCTGCCTTGCCCAACTCTTACTTTCTTAAGTTTGTGTTGGGATCAGTGCCGCAATGTGAATAGCTAGCTGGGCTTTATGGCTGGTATCCGCCCAACGCTCTATTTTGCTGCATGTTTGCTGCATGAGTGGGCCGGCTCGACCGGTTAGATATGGTCGCGTTTTGCTCAGTGAGAGAGGCACCTGGAAGCTCTAATCCGGGTAGGATTAGAGCTTCCAGGTGCCTCTCCTATCATTCCATTTCCAGCTCCTTTCCTATCCTACTAACGAAAATATTCCCAAGTCAGATATTTTGACATCATGGATAGTTTGAAAGGATGACATATTGTACCGACTCCATTTGAAGTGTGAAAAGGGCAGGAAAGTGATGACCATATTTAGTTAAATGGTACCTCAAAAGAGATTGATGATTCTTTTAAGTACAAATACAAAACAAACTATTAAATAGTAATATCTCAAAATACCCTTATGTACTAAGTATTTTTATGGGTTAGGACGGCAAACGAGCAATTGGGTTTCCTGTTGGTAAGTAACGTCTTACCGCCCATGTACACCATGATACGTTGCCGTCCTAGAAGGGAGTAGGAGAAAAAAGGGAGGAGCAAGAGAATCGGGCCTCCAGATACCTCTCTCACCGAACGAAACGCGGCACAAGCCACTTCATGCGGATATTCCGAGAGGTCGTGGTATTTCACCGATCGAGCCGGCCCATACATGCAGCGAACTGTAAGACTCTACGACTTTTTCATCTATTCCATTTTTTACCTATTTCTTTTAAGAAGTAACGATTCGGCGAGTAGAGGCCTCTGCCTACAGTAAAAATAATGGAAAAAAAATGGATCAAAATTTAGTATTTTAAGGAATTTTAAACTTGAGCACGTGAGTTTCGGTTTCGGTTTCAGCCGGAAAACCAGTTGCGGTCGGACTCTAGTTATGATAGTTACAGACGACTACTAGTTACTACGAGTGTCTACGCACGTTTCCTAATGTAACATTAGGTGCTAAAGATAAATAGGCCAGGGGTGTATTCCTAAATACCGGGCGAAATTGGTTTGGTCTGAAGGGTAGTTGTATATATTTATGTGCGTAAAGTGGTTTTCTAAATATACATGTCAGTTAGACCCTAACCGCCGTTTCATTTATTACACTGGCGACGAGGATTAAAATTTTATTATTAGGATTCATCATAGTTTCGCAGAAAACAATAATTTGTATTTTAGTTATTGGTGAAGTCGCGTATTAGGAGTGATAGTGATAGTGATTTGCAATGCCGATCGGAAAGATAGAACCGTTCGACTTAGCGTCGAAACAATGGCCGGCTTATATTTGACGAGTGAATAAATTTTACCTGTTGATCGAAATTAAATCCGAATTAAGGCTAGCTCACTACGAGGAGGGGCGGCCGCTCGTGCTCTCAGTAGACAACAGCGCATACGGTCTGGGAGCGTTACTCGCGCATCGCTACAAGGACGGCAGCGAGCGACCGATCAGCTGTGCCTCGCGCACACTCAATGACGCCGAACGTAATTATAGTCAATTCGATAAAGAGGCTCTTGCCATCTATTATGGCATAACCAAGCACCACCAGTATCTTTTCGGTCGACAATTTGTGTTACGCTCGGACCACAAACCCCTAACATACATTTTTAGTGGCGCAAAGGGGATACCCCAGACTGCAGCTAGCCAACTGCAACGTTGGGCGACGTGACTGGCAGGCTACCAGTTTTCAATCGAATTCGTAAAGTCGGCTGCTAACGGACCAGCAGATAGTTTATCGCGGTTACCGTTGTCATGCGAGCGGCCACCCAATACTGATGCTATTAGTGGGGATTATTTAAATTATGTAGAAGAGACCATACCTTTAGATTTTAAAGACGTCGCTAGAGAAACCCAACGAGACCCTCTCCTGTGTAAACTCTTACGCTATATGTTATTCGGCTGGCCGGGTTCGCCTAGTTGCGAGGAACAAAAGATTTTCTTTACCCGTAAAAACGAATTGTTCACGGAGCGCGGCTGTATCGTGTATAAATATAGAGTGGTAATTCCGAAAAAACTGCGCCCATTCGTTCTAAAGGAAATTCATAGCGGACACCTAGGTATAAAATGAAAAATATTGCTCGAAATTATGTTTACTGGCCCAACATAGATAAAGACATTGAAGAAATGTGTCGGTCTTGTAAGGCGAGTATCTCAGTGCGGGACGCGCTGCCCCGTGCCCCTCTTCACCCTTGGGAATATCCTCTGCACCCCTGGCAACGTGTTCATGCAGATTTTTTTGATTGTGCAGGGAAGCGGTTTCTGATAGTCGTCGATGCCCTCTCAAAGTGGATCGAAGCGTTAGGAATGAATAGTACTTCAGCTCACGCAACTATTACAGCGTTCAGATCTATTTTCTCTCGATTCGGTATTCCATCATAACTGGTGACTGATAATGGTTCCCCGTTCTTTTCGGAGGAATTCTGAATTATAATATTGTTTAAGGAATAGGATAAGACACTCCACATCAGCACCGTATAGACCCCAAGGTAACGGTGAGGCGGAGAACGCAGTTAAAACGGTAAAGAAAGTCACTAAACGGGCTATCTTTGAAAAAGAAGATGTTTTAACAGCTTTGTATAGATTTTTATTTCAATATAGAAACTGCGAGCACGCCACGACTGGCATATCGCCCGCCATGGCGTTGTTAGGGCGTAGACTACGCGGACGCCTCGACGGTCTACGGCCGGTCTGTGGTACTCACGACGTGGTGGTGACCGCTCAAGGGCGTCAGAAGTCAGCGGCACCGAGGTCACGGCGCACTACGCACTTGATCATAGGTGACCCGGTGCTCACGCGTGACTATAATAAGTGGGGAGAAAAGTGGGCCAAAGGCCACGTTACAGAAGTTACTGGTCCGGTTTCATGTAGGGTAAAAGTGGGAGAAGGAGCAGAGTGGCGTAGGCACCACGATCAAATAATACCGCTCCGTCGTCGGTATTCGTTATCTCGTACTAGTACGGAGCCGGTCAAGTACGATATCATGGGGTCTGACAGGGCTGACGTGGCAGAGGTACCTGGCGTGAAAGAAGAGAGGCAGGGACGACCCGAGAGCCCATCAGGTGAATCGGGAGGTGAATTTGAGGATGCCTTGGGGCGTGAATCGGAAGTCCAACCAGATCCAAGACTTTCTCTACCGCCAGATGCCTCAGATGCTCAGATGCAAGAGCAAAAAGAGCTCATGCCAGAGCCCAACAAAATTTACATAAAAAATTGTTATATGTATGTATAAGTATTAAGTATATATATTGGTGTGTGTTGTGTTTAGATTAAGGAGGGAGATGTGTACATACTCGTATGTGCTCGTTGTATATACATATTTATGTGCGTAAAGTGGTTTCCTAAATACACATGTCAGTTAGACCCTAACCGCCGTTTCATTTATTATATGGTCATCAACACTTTTTAGTATATTTGTACCTCAAATTATCTTATAGTCTGTACCAAAGCATCTACACATTGCGTGCGTGTCGCTGTGATGGCTTTAGGCCAATAAATCTGTAAATATATATTTCAACTAGTATTTATGTCTCAATTCTAGTCTTGCAACTTATAGGGATTTACCGATATCTTTAAAGATTAAAATTATGTAATAAAACAATTACTTATTACAGTGATCATGAAAATCGTTATCCAAAACAACGCACTGAAACAAATAAATAATAAAAATGTGAAGCGCCCATTATCTGGACTAAACGTGATCATATAATCTGATAGAACGTTTGATAACAGTGAGCGGCACAGGTAGTGATGCTCCCGAACTTGTCGCACGTGCACGCTGCACCAACGTACACGTACGAGTAGTGTCCTCGCACGCAATACACGCACTACACGCACTACACGCGGTACACGCGGTACACGCAGCACAGTGCCTACATAACGATGACGAGACAAACCAAACGATGGATAACACCGTTCAAAAAACAGGTACTCTTCATGTTTTCTACTTAAAAACTAATAAAAATTGTGTAAATCTTTGTTACTAATTATTGTACTAGAACTAGGTAGGTATGCATATTTTATATTTATGTTGTACTTACTGTTTAAAATCTGATTTAAAATATAAGCACAATTTTACTACAGGATCATTATCATTCACTTCCCCGGAAATTTTAGCGTTCACCGAGACTGTTCCAAGTATGGGATTTTACTCTAGCTCTTTTTGAATGAATTTTGCTGCATATAATGCCACTCATACAGTACATAACATAACTTCACGCCGAGGCCGATTAGAAAATATACAAATATATAAATATATTAGTGAAGTGGTAGGCCACCATTACTGCCACACCATGAAGACAATTATCAATGCTGTTCCATATCGCTGATGCCACTCGCACCAAACTAAATAACGGATTTTATCTACACTTGTAACTTATACATGAAGAAACGGCTAATCTGACCGTGATAAAATTTGCTAAGATATAATAGAGTTATCGCATGAAGATGTAGAGTCGACACTGTTGATCAAGGTCACCTACATCACATCACAGATACCAAATATCTTGTGAGAGATCTATACGAGGACAGTGACAGATGAAGTGGTGTGACAGGTGGAGTGGTGTGACAGATGGAGTAACGTGATAATCATCAGGTTTATTGTGATATAGTGTGAGGTGTTATTTGTGATTGACATAACAATACTTCCTTACTACCAAGGAACTCGTACAGATTTTAATCCGTACTGTCTCTCTCCCCGCCAACATGACATTGGCTGCGTCTGACATATATGCGTTTCATTCATTTTTGGCTTCGCAAAACCGTTAATGAAAGTTAGATGTATATTGTATAGTAAGAAGAGAATCCAAAATTTAAAAAAAACTTGAGAGGTGTCAAGGGACACCCGGACCACGGGACAACGAAATTCCTTTTCGATTAATTAGTGAAGGAATTGGCTCAATTTTCGTACAGAAATGAAAATATCTGGCTTGCTTTCTATAAGAGAGCGAGAGAGAGAGAGAGAGAGAGAGAGAGAGAGAGAGAGAGAGAGAGAGAGAGAGAGAGCTAAAAACAACATATATAAAATATGAAAACATGGAAAATAAAACTTCAAAAAGAGTCATTTATTAACTGAACTCTTTACAGCGATCATTTTCAGGAGTGAAAATGATCTCTGTAAAGAGTTAGAAACGTCGGGAAATAAATATAAATAAGTAAGAAATAAACGCGATAAATCCTAAAAGTTGTTTTAATCAATGAGTGAGATTCGCGAAAGTCTTAGAAATAAATATTCAAAAAGAGTTCCGATACCGGGATTCGAACCCGAGCCCCCTGTATGAGAGCAAGGTATCCCAGCCACTAGACCATTTGCGTAGTTATACAAGTTTCTAAATAAGCCGATACTTAAAAGTGCCCTAGTTAGGCATGGAAAAAGCGTCGTGACAATTTGTTCCGTCTAACCCCCTTTCACAACGCGCGGAACTTCGTTCCAAAAAAATTTTTAATTGAGTCCAGCCACCATTTTAATGGACACCTATACAGAAAGACAGGCACAGTACAGCTGAAAATTTTACAAATAGGTGAAGTTAACGTCTGCGAGTCAAGTATTCCATATAAAACCATTCTCTTCCCTCTTCGAAATAATCGATATTTTTTTTGTGGTCACCTTATTACATAATATGTATCCTAATCAAAATCTAGCTAATTTTTTAAGTAGTAACTTACCCTTACTTGGTATCTTATTACTTATACTTACTTATAATGGTAAAGTAGACATTAAAATTACTTCGTCACTTTTAGAGTTTATTGATTATAATGGCAAGTATTTCCTGTTGCAAAATTTTCGTATAAATATCAAAATATATACTGTCGTTATCAAAATATGTAATATATCAAAACATGTACTGTCTCGGTGGTCCAGTGGTCGAGCACCCCGCTTCTGAATCCGGAAGTCGCGGGTTCAAATTCTGACACTGGTTCCACCAATGACTTTTAAAAATTGTTTTCGGAAGTTATGTATGATAAATATCGATCACTGAAAACTATGTGCTTGGTAACATAACGGCGAAACGAGGCTTAACAGTCGCTGCCTACACCTGTTATGTTTACCTTTATACATACTTTAAATACGCCACAATGAGTTCCATTTCATTCACAACACAAATATTTGGGTGGCGCTGTGATCGGATCGCAAATGTAAAGTGTGGTAGTTCACAAGTGTCCTCCAAGTTTCATATTATGTAACGCACCTGAAATATTTATCATAATGACACGGTAGTAAATTTTATTAAATATTATGATAATTATGATTATGACAGTATCATAATCACAAACGTTTCGATAACATCAATAACATGTTGACGCAATCAACGCCGCAACAAGATTGCGACCACTGCCACTGCATATACACTTACCTTCAACGGATAAATTACCATAGTCGCGATATAATGCAATGCAAGCAATGTTACTTCAACTTCCTGCCCCGTTCCCATTATTTGGGGTCGGCACAACTGGTTTTTCTCTTCCACACTTCCGTATCATTCGCATCTTCCTCATTAACACCCTTCTTTATCATCTTTGTCGTCGTTTTTCTCTCACAACCATCCATTGTAAAAGCTTTTATTTAAATTGCACTGTATGTATGTAGGTATGTATGTATGTAAGTACGTATATGTATGCAAGATTCCACCGAACATATGTATGTTCAGTGGAATCTTGCATACATATCTTGCACTTACACATCTTGCAACTCAATTTTGAAGTAGATACCTTCAACCGATTCGCGGCGCCCACATCCGGAACATACTCGTACATTTCCCCAAAATACTCACTCCACCTGCCCAATACATCGCTTGGGTTTGCAAGAATGTCACCAAACTTAGACATAATTTTGTCCATTCTGGATGTCGACGAAGAACCCCGAGACTTTCTAACTTCCCTCCAGAAGAGTTTGTTATTCGCCTCGAAGTTCTCCGTCAACCTCACTTCCTCATTCGCAACAAGTCTTTCACGCTTCTCTTTCACTAAGGCTTTGGTAACATTCCTGCAGCGGCGGTAGCTCTCATACTTTATCTCTGTCATACTATCATTCTGGTTCAAACTTGAGACATAATCCAACCATGCTTTTTTCTTTCTTTCGACGCTGGATTTCACATCCGCGTCCCACCAGGCGTCACCTCTCAGAATCTTATGCCTCTTTGCACTACCACATACTTCTTTTGCACTATTCACTATACTTTCTTTCATTCTTTCCCAGCATTCTTCAACACCTAGGTCAGAAAGACTCGTCTCATTGAGTCTTTTACTGACTAGGCCTACATACATACTCCGTACACTTTCATCTTCTAATTTCTCACATTTTATCCTTTCAAGCTCTCCGAAATGGGTACGCACTCGCCAGTGTCTCCACTTCTTGAAAAGGCCCACGAAACGGCTTACCACCAGGTAGTGGTCCGTATCAAGAGTGGGGCCTCTGTAGGCTCTTGTATCCCTTAGAGTATTTCGGAGACGACTATCTATCAAAATCAAATCTATCATACTCTTTTGCTCATTCCGTCTCCACGTATACGTGTGAATATCTTTATGACGGAATAATGTGTTAGACACAAGGAGGTTCCGTTCCAGGCATACGTCCAATATCGGCTTACCAGCATCATTCACCCTCTTGTCACCATTCGGACCAAGGACAGCCTCCAGGCCGTCTCGCTTGGTTCCGACCTACCCATTAAGATCACCACACAGAATTATCCTTTCATTTCCCTCAACTAGATCCAGAATATCCCTAACAGTTTCCCAAAACTCCTCGAGTTCGCGGGGATCCGCGGAGCTAACGGGAGCATAAGCTGCGACCAGGAAAACTCGCGTGATCCCCAGTTTTATTCGAACCCAAAGATGTCTTGGGCCTACCAACTCATAATCTTTCACTCCGGAAGCAAAGCGGGAGGAGAGAACGACTCCAACACCCCCACTGGCACGGACGTCCGGGTCCACTCCGGACCATAGGGCTACCACGCCACCGGGGAGGTCCTCGGTCTCTCTCCCCCTCCGCTTTGTCTCCGTCAAACATAAGGCATCCAGGCATCTCTCATTTAATACACCCATCATCTCATTCATCTTTCTTGCCATGCTATCTCTAACATTCCACGTGCCTATACGGCACTCCCCTCTCCTCGTCCCGCCAGGATTGGCGCTGCGTGAAGGGTGGCGGCCCCCTTCGCCGCATGCGCATGCAGCCGCACCGACGGGGGCTAATCGGTGCCCGTCGCTTCCGGGGCACGCCCTAGCAGCCCGTCCGGCTGAGTTTGCTTTGGTCAAGATTGCGTCCCACTGGGACGGCAGGGATCGCGACGTGCACGCTCTTGACATGACCCCCTAATGTGATATACATAATGCGAATAATTTATTGAGTGGCTTCTTAACAGAATAATATATCCCACCACTCATCATAATAAGAGGAAGTATGGATGAGCGCCGGCACGAGTAGTACGGAGTAGCTTGATTATAAATGTATTTGTACATTCCATATTTCAGTGCTTCGTGACGCTGGGCGTGTGTCTGAACATGGCAGCTCACGGCCTGGTGATGGGGTTCGCCGCAATTCTAATACCACAGCTGGAGAAAGCAGACTCGATAATACCTATAAACCAATCTTTAGGATCTTGGATAGGTACGAATAAATATTGCATTTATCAGTCTCGGTGGCCTAGTGCTCGAGCACACGGCTTCTGATACAGACTTCCGGGTTCGATTCCTGACACTGGCTTCCTGACCAATGAATTTTCGAAATTGTTTTCAGAAAGTTATGTATTAGTCTCGGTTGCGCAGTGGCTAGCACCCCGCTTCTGATTCCAGAAGTAGTGGGTTCAAATCCTGGCACACACCAATGACTTTTAGAAATTTTCGCAAGTTACATGTGATAAATATCGATGACTGACAACTTTATGCCCGGTATGGCAATAGGTTCGCCACCTATTCCATTTGGGACGTAAACATGACGGCAAGACGAGGCTTATCAGCCGCTGCCTACACCTTCCAGTAGAAAAAGGCGTGAAATTATGTTATGTTTAAAATACCGAAAAAACTTTGTGCCCGTTATGGCAATAGGTTCGCCACCTATTCCATTTGGGACGTAAACATAACGGCGAGTCGAGGTTTAACAGCCACTGCCAAAACCGTCGAGTAGAAAAAGGCGTGAAGTTATGTAAAAAAAAAGCGTGGAGTCCCTTCGCGCGTTGGAAGTGTAACTTCCTGTTGTAGAAAAGAAAATAATAAATTAAAAGCAAAAACCCTTTTTAAAGAAGCTTTTACTTAAGTGCTCTAAAAATAAGAAAATAATATTTCCTTAAAAACTTCAAGTTTCAACTTAGAGCCTCAGTATGAACAATTTATATAATAACTAGCTGACCCGGCGAACTCTGTTTCGCATCAAAAGTAATAACTGCTGCCCCGCTATGTTAATACTACAATATCTTCGACAAATTTGAAGTCGATAGCAGCTATAGGTTAAAAATGGGAATTTTCCATTGTTAACACCCCCGCAACCCCCCTTGTGGGTGGAATTTCGTAAAATCCGTTCTTAGCTGACCTCTACTCGGCGAAAGGAATAATCCTACCAAATTTCAAGTCGCTACGCCTTATGGTTCCAGAGATATCGTGATGAGTCAATATATAGGTGGAAATGGAAATGTATGTATATATATATATATATATATATATATATAGATAAAAGCTTGTCGCGCCAGTTGTAAATAAACTGTACTAATTTCATAATGTCAAATTAAATCAAAATAGCTTTATTTTCATGGGTCTTCACACATAGTTAAATACAGTCCGTAAATACAGATATTTAACTAATATACTTATATTATAAAGCATAATATATTAAAACACGAGGGCTTGTGAAAATTGCCTCCTTGGAACAAAAACGCACGGACGATTCTGCGTGTAAGGTTGTCATGAGAAGAAATGGGCAAAACACTCATGTAAATTAATATACTAACTTTACTATATTATCTATTGCAATTTAATTACCTATTGATAGGGAGTCAAACCTCGCGACAAGCTTTTACTATATAAATTGTACATACTGAGGCTCTAAGTTGATACTTAAAGTTTTTAAGGAAACATTATTTTCTTATTTTTAGAGCGCTTAAATAAAAGCTTCTTTAAAAGGGGTTTTTGCTTTTAATTTATTTTTTATTTTTAGTTATAGCTGGCTAGGTTAGTGTCATTTCATTCAACGCATCATTATTGCAAATTAGTTCGCCGCTTAATTTCAAACAGTCCAGCTCTTCAATAAGGAGATCATCTAATTCAATTTCAGCTTGGAGCTTTCTTTTCCATTTAATCGCAATGATGATTTTTAATTCATAGCCATATTGTAGAAATGCATCAAAAAGATGCATGCCGTCATCTTGGATGGTCCACCGTATTGTATTTAGAATGACGTCACATTATTTTTCGAGTTATTCTCAACAAGCCCTTTCATTTGATACCCATATTGTTGAAATGCAAATATTTTTCCCGCCATACTGAATTTGGAATGAGGTCATATTTTTTTTCAAGTTACTATTAACAAGCCCTTTCATTTGATACCCATATTGTAGAAATCCATTAAAAAAAACTGTTCCTCTATCTTGGCTGATCCGCCATATTGGATTTAGAATGTCGTCACATTATTTTTTCAGTTACTCTCAATGAGCCCTCTCATTTGATAGCCATATTGTACAGAAGCTTAAAATATGTTTTCCTCCATCTTGGATATTCCACCATATTGGACTTAGAATGACGTCATATTATTTTTTGAGTTACACTCAATAAGCCGTTTCATTTGATACCCATATTGCAGAAATGCATTCAAAATATCCATTCCTCCACCATACATACATAGTATGTGTTACGTTGGAGGGTGTAGTTGGGTTTATGTATAGCTTTATGAATCGATGCGTAGATCTGCTGTAACTATATGGATGGATTTTAGCTTGTAGTGTTGTAACGTTAGAGGTAGATAGCAATAATAGTCTAGTCCTTCAATAACAGATAGTATATTAGATAATAGTATTAAGATAACATAGATGAAAAATAGTATAAGGTAGCAAGAAAATATTAAGAAGTCAGAGAATAGTTGTATAAGAAAGAAGTATATAGGAAGAGTAGAGGGCCGGCGAAAGATAGTAGATAGTCTCAGGGTGGTAGGTCGGTAAGTAAAAAAAAGGGGTCAGTCTGCTTCCTCCCACTAAGTCGGTAGTAGCGAGGGTCACTGGCCTTAAAGCTGGAAGTAGTCTTGCAGGGACGTATTGCCCTAGTTCGCTGGAGTCCGGTCAGCTCCGGTATGGTCCTCCCGCGTAGAAGGCTGCTGGCAGTTGGTTCGCTGGAGTCCGGTCAGCTCCGGTATGGTCCTCCCGCGTAGAAGGCTGCCGGCAGTTGTGTCTGTCGGAGCGCTCACCCCGTCGGTGGTCCTGAGGGGCAATTCCCGTAAAGTGTCCATAGTGAATCGTTACGCTGTTTGTGCAGTATCTTAAAGCTGGAAGTAGTCTTGCAGGGACGTATTGCCCTAGTTCGCTGGAGTCCGGTCAGCTCCGGTATGGTCCTCCCGCGTAGAAGGCTGCTGGCAGTTGTATCGCTGGAGACCGGTCAGCTCCGGTATGGTCCTCCCGCGTAGAAGGCTGCTGGCAGTTGTATCTGTCGGAGCGCTCACCCCGTCGGTGGTCCCGTAGGGGGTTGAAGTAGCAGTTGATGTCAGAGATCAGGCTGTCTGGTCTATTTCTATACCGTCGGTAGCGTGATTGGAAGGTGTTCGCAAGGCGACGGCGTCAGAGAGAAGAAAGTTATAGTATATGTTCAATCTAAGGATTTGTTCTGTCATTTCCGTCATTCCGATTCTGGAGTGGGAGTGAGTCACTAGCTTTTACAATTATCCCTTATAGTGGGATTCCTAATTTACAAGTTTATATATTATTTATAGATTTAATTTATGCTTTATTTAATGAAGGAATTTAATTAGTTCTAATTTGACTATTATTAATTGACGAGGACGTACGCAAGGCTTCATCGTAGTTACAGAGAATGTCAATAGATGTCGCCACTAGATGGCTTCTACTGATAATTATGTCGTAATATCCCATTGATTCGACAGATGTCACTCCAATGCAGTTTTTTAAAGCGTTAAGCCGCATTAACGTGACATACCGCCGAACAAGGGGAGGATTTTACGTACAGTCTAGACCTAAGAGGAAAATCCATCTACTTTTAAGCTAAGCTAAGTGACTGCTATTAAAAGAGTAATTTAGGGCTCATACGAAGGAAGTTTCGCGAGGGCAACTGTTGTTTGGCCCATCATCCATGATTAGGCATGAAGTGACGGTAACCAATTACCAATACTGTCTGTAGGGGACAGCAGGCAATTCAGTGTCCTTAAGAATTTTGAAACGGAGATTAACCACATCCTGGTCGCAATTTTAGGTATGCAACTAACTAACTGTAGGGGTTAGCCAGTGACATGATTAATGTCCGCTGTAGATTTTGGTATAGTGGCTTAGCTACCCCATACCAATTTAGAAGGATAATTAACAAAAACTTCGATAGCAGAACAATAAGATTAATTCCGTAGTGCAGTGCTCAGCTATACAAACGCGAATGTAGCTACCGTTTGTAATATTAGAAGCATTTCTTTGACTATACTTTAGTAATAAGCGAAGAGGTAGTAAAACACTATGTATGATTGCAGCCGCAGAGCATGCAATCTTCCGATAAGAGGACGAGTATATTAGTAGCAAAATTTTACATTACTATGAAATTTTATCACTCTGCCTATCTTAAGAAAGATCGTCGTGAAGATATCTATGGAAGTCTGTAATCTATTTATAAAAAAAATTACAAGTAAAGTTTTATTTTAAAAATACGCAACGATAATATGTGCGATATTGACTCGAACACGAGAACAAAAGAATTACGAGGCAAGTATTCAGATCGTATACCGGTTTGCTCTCGAGCGCGTAGTGGTTTACTGGGTAGAAGCGAGTAATAGTGGTTCGAAGTATTGAGGTTCGATTTCCGAGCAGCGTAATTATCTATGCTTGGATAAATTTCGAAGTATTATGCAGCAACAAGTAGGTTAAAGTATAAAGTTGTAGATACGATATTTGTTAGATTTAGCTTTTAATAGGTTTAGGTCTTTATTAGAGATTGAATTTTTAATAGGTTTTAGGTTTATATTAGATATATATTAGATATGGAAATTTAAGTATGCTATTAATTAGTTTAGTGATTTGTTTACGTAAAGCTAATACTGTACTAGCGGGTTCCTCGCCTCTAATGAGGACTTCGTATTGTAGTTCCTGCTTATTGAGAAGAAAGTACTTAATGGGATGAGTTGCCATTGCTAATAACAAAATAAGTTTTTAAATTTGAAAAAAATTTGACGACAAAGTGCTGAATGCCAAGAATGATCTGAATTAACACTGTATAATAAGTTGTCGCATCCAGTGATTTCTATTCTGTTCTTTACAGTAACGATTTACTGCGAGTAGGTAGTTGAAAAAAAAATTATTTTAGATGTAAGTAGTAAAAAAATTATTTACTTCTACTGTAGGTAGATCACAATTCTTCAATATTGATGTTAGTAGATGAGAATTCTTAATTTTTAATATAGGTAGTAAGAAAATTTATAATTTTAGTGTAGGTAGCTAAAACATGATAAGAAAATTTTCAAACTGGTTTGCTATGAACGTTAGAAATAGAAATATTATATTGCAGTATTAAAATATTAACAAGTAGATAGCTAGAATGCGCAAAAATCAACACAATGCAATAATGTAGACAAGAATGTTATATTATGTTAGTAAATACCTACTCGCTTACAATTTTAAGAAAAAAAACGAGCAGTTAGTGCGAGTTAGTACGAAATAATGGTCGGAAGCAAGACTTATTCACGTTAGGGGCGCCACTGTTACGTTGGAGGGTGTAGTTGGGTTTATGTATAGCTTTATGAATCGATGCTTAGATCTGCTGTAACTATATGGATGGATTTTAGCTTGTAGTGTTGTAACGTTAGAGGTAGATAGCAATAATAGTCTAGTCCTTCAATAACAGATAGTATATTAGATAATAGTATTAAGATAACATAGATGAAAAATAGTATAAGGTAGCAAGAAAATATTAAGAAGTCAGAGAATAGTTGTATAAGAAAGAAGTATATAGGAAGAGTAGAGGGCCGGCGAAAGATAGTAGATAGTCTCAGGGTGGTAGGTCGGTAAGTAAAAAAAAGGGGTCAGTCTGCTTCCTCCCACTAAGTCGGTAGTAGCGAGGGTCACTGGCCTTAAAGCTGGAAGTAGTCTTGCAGGGACGTATTGCCCTAGTTCGCTGGAGTCCGGTCAGCTCCGGTATGGTCCTCCCGCGTAGAAGGCTGCTGGCAGTTGGTTCGCTGGAGTCCGGTCAGCTCCGGTATGGTCCTCCCGCGTAGAAGGCTGCCGGCAGTTGTGTCTGTCGGAGCGCTCACCCCGTCGGTGGTCCTGAGGGGCAATTCCCGTAAAGTGTCCATAGTGAATCGTTACGCTGTTTGTGCAGTATCTTAAAGCTGGAAGTAGTCTTGCAGGGACGTATTGCCCTAGTTCGCTGGAGTCCGGTCAGCTCCGGTATGGTCCTCCCGCGTAGAAGGCTGCTGGCAGTTGTATCGCTGGAGACCGGTCAGCTCCGGTATGGTCCTCCCGCGTAGAAGGCTGCTGGCAGTTGTATCTGTCGGAGCGCTCACCCCGTCGGTGGTCCCGTAGGGGGTTGAAGTAGCAGTTGATGTCAGAGATCAGGCTGTCTGGTCTATTTCTATACCGTCGGTAGCGTGATTGGAAGGTGTTCGCAAGGCGACGGCGTCAGAGAGAAGAAAGTTATAGTATATGTTCAATCTAAGGATTTGTTCTGTCATTTCCGTCATTCCGATTCTGGAGTGGGAGTGAGTCACTAGCTTTTACAATTATCCCTTATAGTGGGATTCCTAATTTACAAGTTTATATATTATTTATAGATTTAATTTATGCTTTATTTAATGAAGGAATTTAATTAGTTCTAATTTGACTATTATTAATTGACGAGGACGTACGCAAGGCTTCATCGTAGTTACAGAGAATGTCAATAGATGTCGCCACTAGATGGCTTCTACTGATAATTATGTCGTAATATCCCATTGATTCGACAGATGTCACTCCAATGCAGTTTTTTAAAGCGTTAAGCCGCATTAACGTGACATATGTATGTATGTAAGTATGTATGTATGTATGTATTACAGTGCAAGTTAAAGAAAAGCTTTTAAAAAGGGTTAGAAGTTGATTGAGAAATAGAGAAAAATAATCACTGCATGAATAGGCCAGCTCCACAGGTGAAATGCCACGACCTCTCAAAAGATCGACATAAAGTGGCTCATGCCGCGTTTCGTACAGTGAGAGAGGTACCCGGAGGCCCACCCTTCTTCCCCATCCTTTCATATCCTACTCCCTTAGGTTTGTCTTTAATCCCATAAAAAATACCATAGGGTACCTAAAATTAACTATATATAGTAAGATACCACAAAAAATCCGAGAATACATTGGTGTGAGCCCGGAATCGATCCCAGGACTCCAGAATCGGAGAGCTTGACTTCTTAACTGGACCATCGAGACTACTATTAATACTTATTACTAATATATTATAGGTACTATTAAAAATGAGACTGATATGAGAAATGGTAACTAAGTTCCTATCTAATATTTTATTTAAATTTGTGTATAAGAACGCAACATACTGATGAACATTATTTGAAGCGAGGATCATAAACAGATTATTATATATATGTTTTTATAAGATTACTTAACCATGGTTATAAATGAGTATTATGTTTTGATTTTAGTTTATTATATTAAAATGTTTTATTCGTCTCGGCCATAGAGGTCACTATTCGTCAATTTATTAAATCGCGCTATGGTTTCACTCAATGGAGTTTATATAAGTATTATAGAATATATTAAAATATTTTGGTAAAATATTTAAAAAAATCAGTTCTACAACACATAATTGTAAATGTTATGTATTTATTTCTTAAATAGATTTTAGAAATAAAATAATAAATTCAATCAAATACAGTTATAAAGGAATGTAGTTGACACTAAAGGCCACGTTTCTAGTGTCAATTATAGTATCTCCATACATCTAGTGGCGGGTGGAGGTACTATGATTGATTTTACAAATCAATTATTGTACTTAAACCTGCCACTGATGTCTGTGTACTAATGAAATTTAAGCTTAACAAATTGAATGGTAGTGGTGGAGCCAAGCAGTTCGCTGCATGAATGGGCCGGCTCTACTGGTAAAATACCACGACCTCTCGGAAGATCGACGTAAAGTGTCTGAGGCCTCGTTTCGTTCGGTAAGAGAGGTACCCGGAGGGCCATCCCCCTTTCCCATCCTTTCCTATTTCCCACTCCCTTAAAGGTCGGCAACGCAACTGTAACACTATATGTGTTGCAGGTGTCCATGGACGGCGCTGGTCACTTACCATCAGGTGACGACCTTACTCGTTTGCCCTCGTTTGCCCGGCATGGCCACCTATTCTATCTGGGATGTAAACATAACGGCGAGTGGAGACTTAAAAGCCACTGCCTAGACCTTCGGGTAGAAAAGGCGTGAAGTTATGTTACTATATGTGCGCGCAATACATATTTGGCTAATAATCTAATACTTATATCGTATATATTGCTATATCTTTTTTTTTATGGGATAGGAGGGCAAACGAGGAGGCGTGTCACCTGATGGTAAGCAACTAACGCCGCCCATGGACACCAGCAGCACATATAGTGTTACTGTTGTGTTGCCGACCTTTAAGGGAAGGGGATAGGAAAGGATGGGGAAGGGGGTGGGCCTCCGGGTACTTTTCTCACCGAACGAAACGTGGCATGGGCCACTTTACGTCAGTCTTCTGAGAGGTCGTGGTATTTCACCGGCCGAGCCGGCCCATTTATGCAGTAAACTGCTTGGCTCTACCACTCTTTTGAATGAAATGTCCGAATTAAATAATTCAAAAAGTTATAGGACGCTATTGAATCTATCTTGAATTATAAATAATTTATTTTAATCAGAATTAATACCCAAGTTTAAAATAAAGGGCTTTTAAAACATCATCATTCAAATTATTTTAAAAAATTAAATAAACACTTATTGTGGGATAACTGCAATAGTAAGACACATGGTGTCAGGACCATTTGTGTAGACAACTATATATTTTGCAAAGTTGTAGTACATTTTTTTGCTCTACAATCAATACTTTTTGCAGCGTACGCGATGTAATCATTTTTTTAGGTCCTTTTTTTACACCTTGTGTTACATTATTGGACTTTTGGTAAAGATCCCTAATTGTTTAGAAAATATAATATGGCCTAAATTCTTCCTCTATAGATGCACTATCCACCACTGAAAGAATTTTTAAAATAGAACCAGCGGTTTCTGCGATTAGCGCGTTTAAATAATCAAACTATTATGCTTTATAAGTATTAAATGAGCGGTATAGTGCCATCACTAGCTACTAGATGTCTATGTGCAGATAAAAATCACGCTTAAGCAATTCTCTTCCTGGATTTATATATAGACTGGTTCAAATTCGTCCCTTTAAATAATATATATTATGTTTTTTGGCCGCAAGGGGGCGTTAAACGGTTGCACCAGACATTAGAAGTTACACTTGAATAAAACCTGTAGGTAGTTTTAACGAAAGTCTGTAGATTTATTTCGATATAATTATTTTTTCTAATATTTAAGCACTGGATTTTTAAATTAATATATATATTAAGTGTGTTAGTAAGTAATATTTATAACATATAATTTCCGAAAGTTATTTATGTAAGCAAGTATTCGAACTAGGGAACTGTGCCGCTTTACCATCAAGACTTATGATGCTTATGTATGTAGAGCGAGGCATCGCGCCTATATATTGTATGGCACCAAGTTGCATTGTACAACGCAGTATATTTGTTCTATCGTTAATCTTCAGCAGTCTGTAATACAAGTTTCGTATATTGCATAAACGAGTGTCAAACATTCATTTCAAACATTGCTCTCAAACAAATTTTGATTTTCTGTTTAATTAATTCCAGCTGCCATCCTGGGATTTGCATTGGTGCTTGGTAATTTTGCGGTACCCCCTATCATGGCCAATTATGGTAGAAGAACAGCGAATATCGTGAGCATCACGCCGCTAATACTTGGCTGGTTTACTATAATTTTAGCAGACAGTTTCGCGGTGCTGTTAATCGCGAGATTCCTTCAAGGCCTTTCTATGGGAATGAGTGCCTCGCTGGGGCCCGTTTTGATCGGAGAATATACAAGCCCTAATAATCGTGGGGCCTTTTTGACCATGATATCTCTATGTATAGCCACGGGAGTGCTCACTGTCCACACAATGGGCTCTTACTTAACTTGGCAAAAGACTGCTCTTATCTGTGCATGTATAGCCTTTGCAGACCTATTGATCGTATTATACTCACCAGAATCACCAAGTTGGCTAGCTGATCAAGGAAGATATGAAGAATCTAAGAGAGTATTTCGTTGGCTGAGAAACGAGGACGAAGAAGAAGAATTACAAAAGATGATAGAAGCTAGTATTATAGTGAGAGAATCAAAAGCCGAAGCTAACACACGTCAGTCGATAGGACAAAAAATAAAAAGTAATATAGCATACTTCACTGTGACAATGAGAAAAAAGGAGTTTTATAAACCTATATTTATAATGATGCATCTTTACACTTTAGGCCAATGGGCCGGTGCCAATATATTGGCTGCTTATACCAAGCAAATATTTGAACACGTGATCGGTACCGGTGTGGATATCGCGGTGTTAGTGATCACCCTGGACGTGCAAAGAATAATCTCTAACTCCATGGCAGTTCTAGTTATTAAGAAGTTCAACAGAAGAACCATGCTACTGGCTACCGTCGGTCTCAACATATTCGCCTTCCTGTCGATCGCGGCGTACACCTACTGCAAGAGTCAGAAGCTGTTGCCTTTCGATCATCCGTTTATAGGAGTCGCACTGATCCATATTCACATGTTCACTATAGCGACGGGTACAGTGCCGCTACCTTTCATCATCGCCGGGGAAGTGTTCCCGCTGGAGTACAGAAGTCTAGCTGGGGGACTGAGCGTGCTGTTGTTATCGTTCAATCTGTTCATTACTGTCAAAACTAATCTATATTTATTTAGCACTTTGGGTATTCATGGCGCCTATTGTATTTATGCGGCAATAGTGGGCTACTGTTTGATAATCATTTATTTCTTCCTACCGGAGACCAAGGACAGAACATTGCAGGATATAGAAAACGAGTTCAGAGGAAGACCACTGTCACCAGCTGAACTGAAGTCAACTCAATCTTTGACGTCTTGGAAGTTACATAACAAAGATAGAAGATGCAGTAGTCCTGTTATTTGAGATCTATCTAATCATCTATGTGAGCTTGTATTACTGTTCAATATAAATTAGAATATTTCTGAACGTAGATACAATACTAATATTGAATGACATCGAATAAGCTCCAAATCAATACTTACATGAAGTAAAAATTACTAAGAGTTAATTAATATTTGTACAAAAGAGCCAGTAGGTGGAAACATCAAATGTCTAATATTAATGAAAGTTATATTTATGAAGATATTCTATTGATAGTGAGCGTTCTAAATTATATAATATACTAGCTGACCCGGTGAACTTTGTTCCGCATCAAAAGTAGAAAACTGCTGTCCCGCTATGGTAATACTGCAATATCTTCGAAAATATTCGTTTAAATTTAATGCTGTAAAGCGCCAGGATCATCTGTATTACATGTACAATCTATTTAAGACACTTAATTGGAGGAAAATTAATGCTGAAATGTTTAAAATCGCATCGATAATAGGCCATTATTTCTCGAAAAAAGTAAAAAAATACTGTTGCTCCTACCTGTGGGTTACTCCTAAGTGATAGACATATGCCCTCGCGGACTTTTTTGTAGACCTCCTGAAGGTGTTTAATAATGTAAAACCTTGTTTTGATCTATCACTTAGCGATCAGCCAGCGTTTGCAATTAAAGTGCTAAATCTTGAAAATTATCATTTTTTCGTTAACATCCCCAAACTATTAAAAAAAACCGCATCGAAATCCGTTGCGTAGATTTAAAGATATGCGCATATAAGGGGACAGACAGCGGAAAGGGACTTTGTTTTATACTATGTAATGATTTGTAATAATTTATATTATAATAATGTATCTATTCAAACAAAATTACATTATTACTTAATTTATTCTTAGTTTAATACCACGCCGACAAAGTCGCGGGCATACTTATTAATAATTAGTTATTAATTATTTATTCGTATTTCTTTAATAGCAACCTCTCCTGTCCTCTCCTCTACCTCTAATTTCGTTGTAAGTGGTTAAAAATTAATTAAAATATAAGTATATTTTTATAATTGTCTTTTTATTATAATAACTACATTGTCATAATATTACGGTCATCTTGTTAGACCACTGATTTATTAGGTAGTGAAGTCTAAGTCAAAGAAGCTTTATTTTCATAGGTCTTCAAAGACACTTAAAAACAAACCAAAAATTTGAAATCCTTAGACACAAGCGCTTGAGGAAACTTCCTCCGTGGAATAAGAAAACGCGGACTCAATCACCACGAGCGGCTAGATGCCGAGTTTAGGGGCTATCATGAGAAACACTTTTACAAACCAAATTAATAACGATAATATTAATTGTATTGAAAACATAGCAGCAGACTCGTGCATAAAAGGTGTAGCAGCCAGAATACTCGACCATCACAGTTATGAACCCAACCAATTTAAAATCATCGTCCTACCGGTTAACTATACCTTCGTCATGCCATAAATATTGCAACAAAGAAAAAAAAATTTTTTAATTGCAATTAACATTTATTACTTTTACAGTGTGTTACTTTAATACATAAATAACGATATAAAATATAAAAAGCTTATTCGAACTGGTCTCCATTAACTGCAATACAGGCCTTTAAACGTTGAGGCCAATCATCAATAGAAACACGCACTCTTTCCATGGGAAAATTCTTCACTGCCAATCGTATGGATTGTTTTAGAGACTCCAAATTATTATGACGTTTAGAGCAAGCCGTACTCTCTAAAACTGACTACAAATCATAATCCAGTGGATTAAGATCGGGACTAGACGATTGCCAGTCTTCAGCTCTAATGAAGTCCGAAACGTTCGCTTCCAACCAAGATTGCGTGAACCGAGCTTTATGACCCGGTGCCGAGTTTTGCTGGATGGACCATACTTCGTTATGGAACATGGTGTTGTTAAGGGGCTTGACTACCTTTTCAAGAATGGTATCTTGAGACACTAGTGCCGATGTTTTGATACCTTTTTCACAAAAATATGGCTCAGTCACCCCTTCGTAGCTAACACCCCACCAAACCATCACTGAAGTCGGATAATGCCCACGTTGCACTCTGTCAACTAATTGGGAAGCTTCCTTAGAGCTTTGAGCATAAATACGCTCATTTTGTTTGTTAAAATGTTGCTCAATTGTAAAACCTTTTGCATCCGTAAATAATATTTTTCTGTGACCTCCCTTTGCGTACCGCTTCAGTAGTTGTTTAGATTTTAACACCCTATTCTTTTTTAACATAACATAACATAACTTCACGCCTTTTGTTACCCGAAGGTGTAGGCAGCGGCTGTTAAGCCTCGTCTCGTCGTTATGTTTACGTCCCTAATGGAATAAGTGGCGAACCTATTGCCATACCGGGCACAAAGTTTGTCAGTCATCGGTATTTATCACACATAGCTTCCGAAAACAATTTCAAAAAGTCATTGGTGTGAGCCAGTGTCTGGAATCGAACCCCGGACCTCTGGATCAGAGGCCATGCGCTCGCCCACTGCGCCACCGAGACTGTTTTTAAATTATCAGTTAATAAATGACCAGTGCTCCTCTTATAGGCTGCAAGTCCTAAGTCGTCTTTTAAAATACGCGACATTGTTCTAGGTGCTATCTTCATCTCCCGAGATAAAATATTTTGCTTGCGGACAGAATTTCTTCTAATTATTTCCCTTACTGCTTTGACCACCTTTTTCGTACGAACACTACGTGGACGGCCAGGTCTTTTTCTGTCACAAACAGATGAGGTCTCATTGTACCTATTAATAGCCCGGTACACAAACATTTGAGTAATACCAAGTGTATGGAGAGTTTTAAAAATTGCATTTGGCTCCATACCAACTTTGGTAATGCAATCACAGCGATTCGGTTCTCTTTATCACCCCACTCCATTTTAATATCGCAAAATATTGTACAATGTATTGGCGCCAATACGAGAAAACACAATGAACAATCCTATAAAATGACAGATTCCAAATTCAAATGTAATATTATTTTTTTTTAGTTGTAACAGTATTTATGGCCAGACTAAGTATATACTGGTCGAGCATAGGTGACGCGACATCTTCTATTTAAAGTGGCAACGTTGTGCAACGAATGGAGACAATAATAAAATTTTAAATGTAGCCTTTATTGTAAACAATAACAAGGAAATGTAAAATTAGAAATGTACATCGGTATAGTATTCTTACGTTGTTATTAGTTATTCTTACATTTAAGTGTTTACAGTCATAATTTCTCGCCATGTCCCTTAGCAAGGTAGGCAGGGAAAGCAGAGCTTCACTCGCTTCTTTGACTTTTATAACTCTTGTCTTTGATAAGACAATCGTAGTCTACTCATTCTTTCTACATGTCCAAATCATCGGAACATACCCCTCCGTGTTCAATATAAAAATCGAGTACACCCCTCGCTGTTTGTGTTATGTTATATATGAACATAAATGTCTTATCAATAAATGTATGTATTTTAATACAGTTGTATTCAGTTATACATTCGAAAAGTAACGTCAGTGTCTACTGTAATGTATGAGAATATGTGGTTATATCTGCATCTATTACTTATTACATATTATTCCGATGTGTTCATGTCAGTCGCAATATACCAGTGGAACTGTATATTTATATTAATATTTTTTCATAGTATTATTTCTTATTCCGTATTCCTGGATCTAGACTACTTCATCTACCAGTAAACTTAACCACGACGATACTCCTGTCAGGTGGCCGTCTGTTGCCATCATGATCTATCATTACAAACAATACTGAATCCATAATAAACATAAAAAAACAGCTATAAACCCACTTTGTAAGTGTTATGTCTTCAATTGTAACAAGTGAGGCAAGTCGTTATTTATAATCTAAATTTATCATTATAATATATCGTAGTGTGACATATTTTGGTGTTAATTGCATTTCCGTTCGGCGCCCGATTAATTAACATTACATACATTTAGTTTTGTTTGTATTTATTTGTTTTAAGTTTAAATGTTCTAACCAATTTCAAATTTAATATCGACTAGATACAGGCGCCACCTCCTGCCAATATTATTTGCAGACTAGATTAGATTTTTAAACTACGTGCACTCTACTGATAGTCATGTGCATATAGATGTTTAGTGGCAAAGAAAATATAAAGACATGAAAACAATAATTTTTAATAGAACTTTGCGTGGACTTTCTGAACTATTAGTGAGTGAACTATTTATTTCTTAGATTTTCACGAATCACATTCATAACATTGAAAATGATCTCTGTTTCAATGTTATTAGTGAACTCCTCGAAAAGACACTGGTATCGTGTCACCAATATGTTACATAAAGAATAAATAGGAGTCAGTAAGATAGGATCTTGTCTTCAGCAGTAAATGTGGTGGAGCGAGTCGCGGGGCGGGGCGTGTCTGTCGTTAATGTTCTGACAATTGGATAATTAAATACGCATTTAATTGTAGTTGGGTAATATCGATAATACTGTGTTTGCAAAGGGCGGATGTCATGGACATAAAATAATGTTAACGAGTTGTGTTTATAAGTCAGAGTCAGATGAACGTGCCCTCAGATACATGCAGCTTGCGTTGGTTGTGTAGTCGGTGCACAATACACAACGTAACCGTCAACGTAAGAGTACACACACATAGGTGAGTAAAGAACTAATGAATTATTTTAAATTTATATTATAATATTGCCTTGTGATTACGAAATTAAATTTTTGTCCAAAAATGTATTACATATATTAAATACAAACGTATTATGAAAAAAAAACAAGTTATTTCATGTACTTGTAATAAGGAAAGATTTCGAGTAACTCCTAGAAATAAAGAAAGGCCTAGTTACGATTGTTTGTTCGAATCAAAATGAAATAAATTGTAGGGAACAAAAATAATATGTAATCGTATGAATAATGAAATAAAAAAATAAAAAATAATGCGCTAAAGAAGTGCAACTTTGTAACTTAAAGACATTTATAACATTATAACAAATGTAATAAATAATAGTTTAAAAAAACTAAAAAACACGCTTTTTATTGAAAACCGAATTAAAAATAGAAAAAAAAAAAAAAAATACTTTA
Source organism: Euproctis similis (assembly GCA_905147225.2). Classification (NCBI taxonomy): domain Eukaryota; kingdom Metazoa; phylum Arthropoda; class Insecta; order Lepidoptera; family Erebidae; genus Euproctis; species Euproctis similis. Next base: position 434,033 of record LR990106.1, read on the forward strand.
TTTTAAAAAAAGCGTGGGGTGCTTTTTAAGATATTATCGAAATGATAATCACTCTACTCATATCTGTCAATAAAATATTTATAACTATTGACACCATGCACCCCACGCTTTTTTTAAAATAAAGTATTTTTTTTTTTTTTTTCTATTTTTTAGTTCGGTTTTCAATAAAAAGCGTGTTTTTTAGTTTTTTTAAACTATTATTTATTTTAAATTTTTTAGTTCGGTTTTCTAGTCTTGAACTTTCATAGTTCACTAATCGCACCATCTAGTGGCAATCAGCGGAAACTAAAAAAGAAGTCGGTTACAAACAAACCTACAAACCTACAAACCTACAAACATACAAACATACATACAGGTGAAGCTAATAAAAAGCTAATAAAAAGAGCAGGGTTTTCCTTACTTTACGACGGGTTTGGTAGTGCATTGGTATGGAATCGTGATTAGCGGGTTCGATCCCCACCCGAGTATTTATCTGGGTCTAGGTAGAATAATTATAACTCTTGTTTTGGAAGATCCGCCATATTGGGTTTGGAATGACGTCACTTTATTTTTCGAGTTATTTTTATCAAGTATTTTATATATTATTCTTTCCTTTCATTTGATAACCATATTGTAAAAATGTTCTATAAACATTATATTCCGCCATATTGGACTTAGAGTCATGTCATATTTTTTGAGTTGCTATCAAAACGCCCTTTCATTATATAATAATAATAATAATATAATAATAATAATAATAAATCATTTATTTGTATGAACATGGGTAACATTACAAAGTTTGGTATATATCATATTATAGAAGTTCTTGCCACATTCTGCCATTTGATTGGCGTACAAATATTTTTACTAATTTATATAGCATGCTATTTTGAGAGTATGGGTCTAGTCATGTCAAATTACTTTTTTGACATAATTACATTATTTATACCTACATTACATTAAATGTCACATTGTTTCGATATTACAATATTAAATCACTAAGCACATATTAGAAAGATAGAAATAGTAAAAAGGAAATTCTTGTTTTATTTTGTTAAGCTAAAATGATAAAAATAAAGAAATAAAATTTTACGTTTACAATTTTTTGTCATTAAGAAATTCTTGTATATTGTAGAAACATTTGTCTATTAATAATTTAAATAATTTACTTTTAAACTCTTTTATATTGGATAGCTATATCGATATTTCATCAGATATTTTTAAACTATTTACAGAAAAGCATTAAAAATATCTTCGGATAAGATTTCGTGGTATTTTACGAGGCTCTACCACTATTTATATTAACATCCAAACTGAGCACGTATTCAAAATTTCAGTTCGATCGGTTTGATGATATCTACTTCAAAATTGAGTTCTAAGATTCACCCGAACATACGTACATTGCAAAAAAACTAAGGTTTCCATCTTTATACCAGTAATGAAAGTGAGTAGTACCACCATCCGCTAAGAAAATTTTCTAAGTTGGTTATTATGTTGACCGGTTTTATCTTACCTTTATTATATGACTTTTTGTGTCCGCGCAGGGGGTTAAAAGCGTTAAATGAATGCAAGAGAGATAAGAAGTTCCACTTCAAAAAAAGCCTTTTATTCCGTGCAACGTTCAGTATCAAAATAAGTGACGTTATAAGTTCACAAGACATTATATTAATTAAATTACATGTAGGTATATATCATTGCATCTTGTTAGAAGCTGAAATAATCTACCTGTGGCAAAATTTACACTTTTCTTTCCAAATCGCTCTTTTAGCTGATTTCAGATTTACTAAACCAATTTTGATTTACAATAATCTCAAAGATGTTCATCATGAATCCAAACTACTCTTAAATAGTTCCTTTGAAAAATACAATTAACTGTCTGGAAAACTAATCGATGATATATGTTTAAACCATGACATAGGTAACAAATGACAAATTATAGGTATTTGTAAATGTTGGACGCATTGTATTGTTGTTTTTCCTGTGTTTTTGTCCTAAAATCTCTGACTGTAATTAATTGTTGATATGACATTGATATTGTATTTTAGTATTTTGTTGGACTCTATTTGACGTTGATTTAATTTTTAGATGCCTATAATATCAGTATTATATTGCATGATGTGTTATACTTAGTCGATATTGTGCGCCTATTAGGCATGTTACGGTTGTACCTGCTAGATTTATAATAAGACCTGATTAACCTGTAACAGACAATGAACAAATGAATATGAATATGAACATACTGGTATATAACATATGATAGCATACTGAGCTCCGTGGAGGAAGCAGCTTTTCTAGATATTGTATTAACTATTGCCAATACTGTAAAAATGTCTGGGGTTCAATATTCTATCCGGATTATTAATGTTCATGTGTTGAGAATGTAGTAGCACAGATGTCTGTTCAGTACTACTAGATGGCGCTGTGTAGCATTGTACTGTGACGTGATATTACTACTATGTCAAATCTGTTATATGAGTGTATTATCGAATTTGTTTAATATCAGAAAACAAATTTATCTGATCCGTTTTCCTTCTAAGAGTGACCTCTAACAGATCTTTAACCTATAAGGTGACGTAATCTATAGTTTCGTCAAACGAGTTTTCTATACAATTGGTTAAATCTGAATTTCAGTTGAGTGGGAGAGAGGGAGAGCGATAGAGGCTACAATGAGTGCGCTGTTCGTGTGGAGGATGCTCGCGGCGCTGGCGATGGTGGCCGCGCTCCTGACCCTCGCGCCCGGCGCGCTCGCCTTCAGAAACTCCAGCCGACCCGTCAGTTACAAATATAACAACACACTACAATGATCACATTTGTTACTTAATAAATATTTATATCGTTATATGTTATTGATTACCAGCTGAGCCAGCAAACGTTGTCTTGTCAAAATAATAAAGCTTACGATCAACAACTAAAAAAATATGGGGTTGTGCCGTGTGTGCCGCATGAGAAATAACAGCCGAGATGGTTAAAAATTATGCTAATATATTAAAAAAAAATTACGCGGAGTCCCTCCGCGCTACTGAAGTGGAACTTTTTAACAGACGTATATTTATAACACGCTTAATTTATAAAGAGCACAATTTACTTACATTCCACAGTCAGTAGTTTTACCAATACATGGTAAAACTATTGACTGTGGAATGGAGATTGGCGGGTTCGATCCCCACTCGAGTATAATTCTTAATATAGGTCTGGGTAGAATTTGGTGACTACTTTATTTAGGAGGATCTGCCATATTCGACGTCGTATTGTTTTTTGATTTAGGTACTCCCCCAAGCTCAAGCCCATTCGATACCCATATTGTAAAATGCATTAAAATACTTATAGCATTCGATTTAGAATGACGTCACTTTTTCATACAATATTTTAAACTGAGCAGTTATCTCTACAACCAAGTCAACAAAATTTTAAATATATTCCCAAAGTCTCTCTACGAATGCAAAAAATAGTACAAACTTGGCTAATGGCATTGCGGTACGAGGAAGTTGAAGCGATGTTGAATTTCATTGACTGATACTATACTAACATATAAACGCGCGAAGATGTTTCATGCAAGCACAAACGCGCGCGCAGACACTCACACACACACACACACACATACACACACACAAATACACATGCATCTATCCTTTGTCCACGTGAATAGTCATATATATGATAAATAATAATAATACATAGTAGTCTTATTTTTATAATAACCACTGTACGTCTGCTGTACGTATGCATACAATAAAAGCTATTCATTATATTACATTATAGAAAAATATATAAATTAATAAAAAAAAAATGTGCTAAAAATAAATAAATGTTAACTTGGACCACACAACAATCTAAGAAATTAACTAGTAGGCATATTGTTTTGCAGTATTTGCTACCTGGTATAAATTGATTGTCTACCTACTATTTATGTTTTTATTTGTACCCTCAATCTTCATTTTTGAAAATGAGAGGTTTAATAATTAATTAATTACATCATGGATTTATTTAATTAATATTGTTACTAAAATGTTTTATTGTACTTATGTATTCATATGCTAAGGAAGTGCGGGATCTACTTGGCACAGGTATTTAATACCTAAAAGGTACTCCCAACCCGGATTATGTTAGACTTTGTTTTTATGGATAAATAAATTATTATTATTATTTTCAAGTTACTATCAAAAAGCCCTTTCACTAGATACCCATATTGTAAAAAAGCATTAAAACTATATTTGAATGAGAGGCGGTGGAGTTTCACCGATCGAGCCAGCCCATTCATGCAGCGGACTGTTTAGCTCTACGACTGTTAATAATATTATCCAAACTTAGCGTGTATAAAAACTTTAAAATTGAGTTCTAAGATTCAATACGTATTAAATATTTATCACATACATAATATACACTTAGTCTGGCCATAAATACTGTTACAACTAAAAATAAAAAAATATTACATTTGAATTTGGAATCTGTCATTTTTATACGATTGTTCATTGTGTTTTCTCGTTTTGGCGCCAATACATTGTACAATATTTTGCGATATTAAAATGGAGTGGGGTGATAAAGAGAACCGAATCGCTGTGATTGCATTACACAAAGTAGGTATGGCGCCAAATGCAATTTTTAAAACTCTCCATACACTTGGTATTAGTCAAATGTTTGTGTACCGGGCTATTAATAGGTACAATGAGACCTCTGTTTGTGACTGAAAAAGACCTGGCCGTCCACGAAGTTTTCGTACGAAAAAGGTGGTCAAAGCAGTACGGGAAAGAATTCGAAGAAATCCTGTCCGCAAGCAAAAGATTTTATCTCGGGAGATGAAGATAGCACCTAAAACAATGTCGCATATTTTAAAAGGTGACTTAGGACTTGCAGCCTATAAGAGGCGTACTGGTCATTTATTCACTGATAATTTAAAAAAGAATAGGGTGTTAAAATCTAAACAACTACTGATGCGGTACGCAAAGGGAGGTCACAGAAAAATATTGTTTACGGATGAAAAAGTTTTTACAATTGAGCAACATTTTAACAAACAAAATGACCGTATTTATGCTCAAAGCTCTAAGGAAGCTTCCCAATTAGTTGACAGAGTGCAACGTGGGCATTATCCGACTTCAGTGATGGTTTGGTGGGGTGTTAGCTACGAAGGAGTGACTGAGCCATATTTTTGTGAAAAAGGTATCAAAACATCGGCACAAGTGTATCAAGATACCATTATTGAAAAGGTAGTCAAGCCCCATAACAACACCGTTTAAAGGCCTGTATTGCAGCCAATGGAGACCACTTCGAATAAGCTTTTTATATCGTTTTATATTTATGTATTAAAGTAACACACTGTAAAAGTAATAAATATAATTTGCAATAAAAAAAATTGTTTTTCTTTGTTACAATATTTATGGCATGACTAAGTACATACATACATTGCAAAATAACAAATATCGATTTAATTATCTTTATAATAACAAATATACGTCTGGCATATTCGGTAGCCGCTTCGTAACTACTTGTTGTGTTACAAAAAAATTTAGAGATTTACAAAAAAAAGTACTAGTACAGATAGCACAAAAAGAATTAATTAGAAAGAAATTGCAATAAGGTAAAAATAATTAAGACAAATCAAAATTTAGTTTATATAATGAAATTAAATACAAAGAAATTAAAAAGCCTTTTAATTTCTATTGCATTTTAATAACTATACTAGTTGTTGCTCGCTACTTCATCTGCGTGGACGCCAACAAAGCAGGAAGAATTCTGTGCCTGTGCCATTATACGGGTTCATCGCTCACCCCCAGTTAGTGATAGCGTGATAATATTTAGCCTATGTGTTGACCCGACCCTTTTGGCTATATTTAAGCAAAATTCGACGTAAAAACATGCAGTACTTTTACAGTTTATCTGTAACAAACATACACACAAACAGACAAAAATTCTAAAAACTATATTTTTGGGTTCGGTATCGATTGTAGGTCATGTCCCAAGAATTATACAACTGAAATTCCTACAATTTTATTACATGTATAAGATTATTTGGCGGCACATTAGAAAGAAATTATTTATTTTACCCATTTTGTTTTTAATACTTCTTAAACTTATTTGTAATCTAATTGTACTTTTGTACATGTACACTAATGGTTGCAATAAGGTAAAAATAATTACGACAAATTAAAATTTAGTTTATATAATGAAATTAAATACAGTAATAAATACAGAAATAAAAAAGCCATTATTTTACCTGCTACCTATCGCATTTTAATAACTATATTATTTATTGACTAATTACTAAATGTTTACAAAACATGTTTTACAATTCTAATACTGAATCAGTTGAGTTACCACTGTGCCTGTATGGATACTTTTTATTAAGGTTACCAAGGTTGGCTTTTCAGTTATAGCGACGTCAAACTAATTATTATTATTATATAACATTCAAAAAAATGCCTAGTTTGTATACTCCTAATAATATTTGAATTTTTTGGTTTGTTTTTTTTTAGTAGCATATAAATTTAAAAATTATAAACAATATTTTTTATGCAGTTAGTACTTTTGAGATACGGTGCGATAAAAACAGTGCCGCTACTGGCTACTAGATGTCTATGTACAGTTTTTAATCACGCTATGGAAATTCTCTTCCTTGGTTTATATAAGCCGATTTATGTTTTAGTGTTTTATATTACTTATAATACCCGCGAGGGGGCGTTAAAAGCGTTAAACGCTTGTGCAAGAGACATTAGAAGTTCCACTTCAATAAAATAAAATATTACAAGGGAATATCAAAGCGTACATTGGAGACAACGTAAAGAAATATACTGAAAAAATAACAAAAGACTATCTTCTATATTCGATTTTTTTATAAATATTTTCGGGAGCCTCCCAAAAAGGTTCATCATCTTGATTTAAATCCTTTATAATGTTGCGTCGCTTACAGGGGTTGATTCAAGCGGTGAAATTGAAGGGTATGTATGTATGTATTATAACTTACGAGAAAGCATTCGTGCCAGTTCGGAATCTTTACCACGACATAATAATCTATACGATACAGAAGCGGGGCGCCCGAACACTGGACTACCGATACCAAATTATAATTTAATAAATATAAATGTCCAAACCTTCTGCGGTAATGGATATTGCATATGTTGTAACAATTAAGTACTGTTGCAATTCTGTCTGTATTTTAACAGTTTCTTGTGTTAATTTCTAAGAAACTGTCCTTAATATTTTTATTCCTCCATAAAAACACGTGTGTTTCAGTGTGTGAGTGTGTGTGTATGTAATCGTTTCTCAGATTGTCGTGAATAGATGTAGTTGACCTTCTGTCGATATTTTCCTTACGAATGTGGTATGACACAATCCGCTTGGGGTCATGTGGTGTGGACGTGTGGACCTCTGTACGATGTTGAGACACTGCGTGCTGCTAATGCTGTTTGCGTCTTGTGTGTCCTGCCTTAGAACCGGGCAAAAGGAACTGAACATCGAGGAAGGTAAGTAATGTCGTGTTGGTCATGTTAGAAGTCACACATTTATAATATGTTTGGAGAGTACACGCACAGGACCCTCAACTTTTTCAAGTTAAGCATCGAAATGCTTGTGTGTTATGGAAACTAGATATCGCAATAATTTTCTTTTGTAGATACAAAGTAAGAAATCGTTAAAGCCTTTTTCTACCTAAAGGTGTAGTATGTAGTTAAAACATCGACTCCCCGAATTGTTAGGTTACGTCTCGAATGTAACAGGTGGCGAAGCTATTGCCCACACACCCGGCACAAAATTGTTAGTCATTGATAATTATCACACACAACTTGCCAAAAGAAATTTAACAAATCATTGGTGAATCTAGAATCGAACCTACGACTCTTGAGTCAAAAACGAGTCAAAAGTTCGACCGAGTGTCACCGAGACCGAGACATACTAAATAGATAGAAAAACAATCAGACATTCATGGTACACATTAATGCTTATCGTAAATATTTGTACTCGGGTGGGGATCGATTCCGCAGTCAATCGTTTTATCAACCGACCACTAGGCCAGTTATGACACGGAATTGAGTTTCATGACTGTAGAGGACCGAATAAAAGTATGTACCTAACTTTGTGTTTTAAATTACTCCTGAGTTTAGTTTGTTGTGAGAAAAAATTTCGGCCAAACAATGCCCCCTTACAATGTACAGAATTATAAACGACGCAGTCGACCATGATCACCGACAACCTTAATTTAAATTTATTCAATTTAATTACAAGAAGTCAGCGTCGGCCTAATAATATGTAAGTGATCTCACCAAATTTACCCGGTGGAGAGGTGCAGAGTGCACGGAGCACAGAGGACAGTGCTGCTGGTATTCAATGATACTGACAGGTTATGGTTCATACTAGTTTTATGCGCCCTCTACTACTATATATGCCTATAACTGCTTTTATGTTTTGCAAAGTATAGTCACGTGACTGGCAGAGCGTGATGCTGACATATATTATAACGCACTGTTGAACTGTCCTGTGTTGAGCTTGAGCAATTTATTGTGCTTTGTGTTTATAGGCCGCCACTGGGTGATTTTAATATATTAGAATCCACTATGGATGATGTTATGCAAAAACTTATTGTAAGTGGTAGGAATGTAATTGTATGTGGTGATTTTAATGTTAATCTGTTAAAAGATTCAACTAACAATAGTAGGCTTGTTAGTTTATTTACCTCATTTGGACTACAACATCTGTTCTTAGAACCCACAAGAATTACGTCTCACTCTGCTACCTGTTTAGACAATATTTTTTGGTAATTGTAATTTTGTGCAAAAAGAAATATTAAGTCACTTGCCATCGGACCATTGTGGTCAAAAGGCAGTTTTTGTGATGAATATGCCTAAATTAGTTAGTAAATTTACTTGTAGACCCATAACCCAGAAAGGCATCAAACATTTTCAAAACGCTATCGCGGCTAGGGTTGCTTCGCCGGACATGTCGAATGATCCAGATGAACTGTACAACTCACTTTTAAAAACCATAGACTCGGAACATAAATCTATTTTTAAAACCAAAACTATGAGTAAAAATGTCAATTTATCATTTTGCGATTGGGCCACCAAGGGCATTTACAAAAGTAGAACTAAGTTGTATGATTTATATAGTATAAAGAAGTGGAATTTTGAACCCGTTTTTATTAGATATGTTAGAAATTACTCTAAAATATTTAAAAAAGTATGTTTATCTGCCAAATCAATATATATAAGTAAGCGGATACAGGAATCACAGAACAAGATTAAAGTTACTTGGAATATTATTAACAATGAGACTGGTCGTACAAGGGACCATGATGATAATATGAAACTTATAATTAATAATAAAATTATCCAAGATAAATATGCTGTTGTCGAAACATTTAATAACTTTTTTGCCAAAATTCCTATTACTACTACTAATACATTAAATTCGTGTCCCGTCAAAGCTGAAACTCTGCTTAAGGAAAGTGTGGCCGAGTGCAATGTTTCTTTTAAATTTGAACATGTCGATGCTTACGATATTATAAAAGTGTTTAAACAATTAAATTCCAAAAAAACAGCTGATTTATGGGGCATTTCCGTGAAATTAATAGATTCTATTATTGTCCTCATAGCTCCAAACCTAGCTGTGCTTTTCAATAAATGTGTAGACGCAGGTGTGTTTCCTAATTTAATGAAACACAGCAAATTGATACCTTTGTTTAAAAGTGGTAGTAGGAACGATCCAGCTAACTTTCGTCCTATTTCTATTTTGCCTGCACTCAGCAAAATGTTTGAAAAAATTATCTCTCAACAAATACTAAGCCATTTTAATTTGAATAATCTTTTTCATAAAGAGCAATACGGTTTCACAAAAGGTCGCTCTACAACCGATGCTGGGGCTACTCTTATCAAACATATTTTCGATGCTTGGGAGAACTCGCAGGACGTAATTGGCGTATTCTGTGACCTCTCTAAAGCTTTTGACTGCGTGGATCACCACACTCTTTTAAGTAAGCTCAGTCACTATGGTATTAAGAACACTGCACTTAGGCTGGTTGCATCATACTTAAATAACAGGTTACAGTTTGTTGATGTAAACGGAGTAAGATCATCTGGATCATCTGTGTCTATGGGCGTTCCCCAGGGTTCCATTCTCGGTCCGTTGCTGTTTATTATACATATCAATGATTTGCCTTTTTGCGTCCAGAAATTTTGTAACATTGTACTATTTGCTGATGACACTTCACTCCTCTTCAAGGTAGACCGTAAAAAAAGCATCTTTGATGATGTGAATAGCTCCCTTGCACATGTCCATAAATGGTTTACGGCTAATAATTTAGTTCTAAATTCTAATAAAACTAAAATAATAAGGTTTACTATGCCTAATGTTAATAGTCCGGCTATAAATATATCTCTGAATAACACAATTTTAGACCCAGTGAAGTCAACTTTATTCTTAGGTATTACTCTAGATAATACGCTCCAGTGGGGTCCTCAAATAAAATCTTTAGCGGGAAAACTCAGCTCTGCTGCCTATGCGGTTCGAAAAGTTCGACAGCTTTCCGATGTTGCAACCGCCAGTTATTTTCATAGCGTTATGTCTTATGGTATTTTGCTATGGAGTCGAGCAGCTGAGATTCAGTCGATTTTTGTTATTCAGAAACGAGCTATTCGGGCAATTTATAATTTGGGGGCCAAAGTCTCTCTAAGAGAACGTTTTAAGGAAATTGGCATACTAACAGTTGTTTCACAATTTATATATGCCAATATAATGTTTGTTAGGAAAAACTTTTTTTTTTTTTTTTTTTTTTTATGGGAAAAGGCGGCAAACGAGCGAGCGGGTCACCTGATGGAAAGCAATCACCGCCGCCCATGGACATCCGCAACACCAGGGGCGTCGCATCAGCGTTGCCGGCCTTTAAGATAGGAATACGCTCGTTTCTTGAAGGTTCCAAGGTCGTAGCGGTCCGGGAATACCGTTGCCGGCAGCTGGTTCCATATAGGAGCAGTGCGTGGCAGGAAGTGACGGCTGAATCGCACTGTCGTAGATCGCCAACTATTAAGCCGATGTGGATGGAAACACTGGCGAGTCGGGCGATTGCGAAAGTCAGCAGGCGGTATAAGTCCGAACAATTCCTCAGAGCACTCTCCGTGGTATAAGCGGTACATGATGCATAGAGATGCAACATCTCTCCGCAACGCCAACGGATCAAGCCGATCGGAAAGAGCTTGGTTATCGACAAGCCGAACCGCGCGTCGTTGAATGCGGTCAAATGGAGAAAGCTGGTAGTGGGGTGCCCCCGCCCAAAGATGAGAACAGTATTCCACGTGAGGCCGGACCTGCGCTTTATACAGTTGCAAGCGATGACCTGACGTGAAATACCGTCCCGCTCTATTGAGCACACCAAGCTTTTTTGAGGCCAATTTGGCCTTGCCCTTCAGATGACCGCGAAATTGGACGTCACTCGACAAGTCGACACCAAGAATTCCGATATTGGCTGAGACGGCTAAGGGAGTGCTCTCAAAGCAGGGAGCTACGACAAATGGTGTCTTTTTAGCGGTAAACGCGCAAACCTGTGTCTTCTTAGGGTTGAATTGGACTAAGTTTAGTCGGCCCCAGTCCGAAACCTGACTAAGCAGAGTTTCGATTTCAGACACAAGTTTGTTCCGGTACTCATCGACGTTTTCCCGAGAAATCCGCGGGTGGCCGGTATATAGGGCATCCCCCGTACTGTCATCCGCATAACAATGAAGACTGCTGTACTGCAGCATGTCATTCACATGCAGAAGAAACAGCGTAGGGGATAGCACACAGCCCTGGGGGACTCCAGCATTCACAGGTTTTAAGTCGGAGCATGACCCGTCGACAACGACCTTAATGCTCCGATCCATGAGAAAACTGGAGACCCAATCGCATAATTTCTCGGGAAGCCCATAACATGGAAGCTTCGAGAGAAGTGCTCTGTGCCAAACCCGATCGAAGGCCTTCGCCACGTCCAAACTAACGGCCAGCGCCTCTCCTTTACTCTCAACCGCTTCCGCCCACCGATGAGTTAAGTAGGCTAAAAGATCACCAGCTGAGCGACCTTGACGGAATCCGTACTGACGGTCGCTAATCAACTGGTGCTCTTCTAGATAGCTAAGGAGCTGGCGGTTGATCAGTGTTTCCATAGTCTTGGAGAACAGGGAGGTGATGGCGATTGGTCTGTAGTTGGACGGATCTGAACGATCACCTTTTTTAGGGATCGGGTGGACCAAAGCTACCTTCCACGATGCTGGTACAGCGCCGAGAGAGTAGGAGTACCGAAAGAGACGCGTTAGAACCGGTGCCAACTCCGGAGCACACATCTTCAACACGATTGCTGGGATTCCGTCAGGCCCACTCGACTTGTGGACGTCTAGGGAGAAAAGTATGCGCCGTACAGTACTTTGCCGGAAACAGATCTCCGGCATGGCGTGGTTACAACGTGGGATGGTCGGTGGAATTTTCCCCTTATCGTCCAGAGTCGAATTAGCCGCAAAAAGAGTGCCAAAAAGGTTGGCTTTCTCTTTAGCGTCATGGGCCAATGACTGGTCCTCCCTGTGCAATGGCGGAAGAGACGGTTTGCAGAAGTTTCCAAGGACAGCCTTGGCGAGAGACCAGAACGCACGAGTTCCCGAGGGAAGGCGAATTAGTTTCTCCCCAATTTTGCCTATGTACTTAGACTTTGCTACGGCTAACACTCTTTTGAAGGATCTGGAGACATAATTGTACTTCTTCTTGTAAATGCCGGTATTTAGGTCCCCAGACGCCGCTGCATTTGCCCAGGTTTGATAACATTCCTGCTTAAAGCTTGATGCCATTTTGCACGTGCGATCAAACCAGGGCTGGGATCTGCCACCGATTGGCACCACTGAGGATGGAACGAAAAGCTCCATTCCCTGCAGCACCACATCAGTGACAGAGTCGGCAACAACGTCAGGATCACCCGACGAGAAGCAAACCTGCCCCCATGGGTAGGAGGCGAAGAAACTTCGCATCCCATCCCAGTCCGCTGACCTATAGTGCCACACACGGCGGCGACTCGCAATACGCGGTCGAAGTGGGCACGTGAGTGGCACTGTACTCCTTATCAGACAGTGGTCCGAAGAGCCCAAAGGGGCGTCTACGGAGACCACATATCCGTCGGGATGGGAGGTCAGCAGAAGATCCAACAGGGAAGGTAAATGATCGTCGACATCTGGAATGCGCGTGGGCGCTGTAACCAGTTGTGTCAGTTCATATGCTAGAGCAAAGTCATGGACAGATCTACCTGCGTGATCGGTTGTGCGTGATCCCAGCCAATCGGCGTGATGGGCATTGAAATCGCCTAGGATCACAATCTCCGCAGATGGGACCTGTTGAAGTACGGAATCCGCAGCCGTTTGTATGTGGTCCATGAGTCGGTCCGTTTCGCTATTACCACTATGGGACCTATAAAGACATGCGTAGATGCGGGGATGGTCATCGCAATCTATACGCAGCCATAAGGTCGATAGGTCCCTTCCTTCAAGACTGCCGAGGCGTCGAGCACAGATATCCTCTCGGACATACACACAGACCCCAGCCCGCGGTACAAAGGAATGCTCCAATTTGTACCCAGGGTATGAGAGATCCGTGGTGTCTGCCGGAGAAGATTTCTGCGTCTCCGTAAGAAAGAGCAAGGCCGGCTTTGTCGTCTCGAGATGGTGATGGACGGCAAGCAAATTAGTGCGTATGCCCCTGATGTTCGAGAAGTCCACGTTTAGCGTGGCAGGGGGTGCGACGATGCTCTCTCGTTTGCCCCGGACAGTTTTAGTATTCGAGCGGAAATTTGCCCTCCCCAGAATACGCGGGGCAGCCTGAGCGTCCATGCTCTGGTAAACGCCAGACCGTGGACGCTCAGGGGGGGATTCTCCAGCGGCAGAGCGACGACTGGTACCCCCCTGGGGTAATTGTATTTTTAAGTCCGCTGTCATTTGGGGAGGGGGAAGAGGGTGGGCCTCCGGATACCTCTCTCACCGACCGAAACGCGGCTAAAAGCCACTTCACGACGATATTCTGAGAGGCCGTGGTATTTCACCGGTCGAGCCGGCCCATTCAAGCAGCAAACTGCGTGGCTCTACCACTGTAAAACTGTAAACTTGAATAAATATACTAGAAATAGTGATGTTCATAATTTTAATACCAGAGGCAAGCATAAACTTGTGTTGCCGTGTCATCGCCTGCACAAATTACATAAGTCTTTTCTGGGAATGGGTGTACAATTTTATAATAGAGTCCCTGCGCATATCCTGGCTCTGTCATTCGATCGGTTTAGTCGGGCAGTGAAGGATCGTCTCGTTGCTGGTGCTTATTACACCATCAATGACTTCATGACGGACAAGTCATCTTGGGACCGTCAAGTTGCTTGCTCAACGCGGATTCTGCAGTTTGCGTGTTGTGAAATTTGCTCACATGTTCTGGAGTGGAGGCGTTCCGTAATAATTTCTGATAGTTATGTATATACACTTTCTAATTTAAAATTTGCTTTGATATTGTTTATAATATATGTACATATAAGTTTTATTTATTGCACAACGTTACCACTCTAAATAAAAGATGTCTCGTCAGTTGCGCTCGACTAATATATTTGCATAGTTTTTCTTTGACGTTGATGTTAATTTGCTGTGATGGTCGAGTATTCTGGCTGCTACACCTTTTATGCACGAGTCTACTGCTTTGTTTTCAGTAGCGATATTAATATTATTGTTCTTTATGTTTAATAGTTTGAAAAGAGTATTTGGCACATGAGTTTCTTGCCCGATTCTTGTCATGATAGCCCTTACACTCGGAATCGGGCCGCTCGTGGCGATTGCGTCCGTGTTTTCTTGTTCCACGGACGCACTTTCCTCAAGCGCTCGTGTTAAGTAGTTAATTTAAAATAATAAAGTTAAATTGTACTTGTTGACTATTTTTAAGTGTCTGTGAAGACCTATGAAAATAAAACTTATTTTGACTTTGACTTTGACTTTATAATAATGACGTAGTTACCTATAGCCAGTTACGTGCGATATAGTTGTTTATTTTTTATTTTCAGGACAACCGTGTGTCACTGAAGGTATAAGTGGAGTGTGCACCTTCATATATAAGTGTCCTATCGCCTTTAATACTTATACTTATGTAAGTGTTCATTGGCTAAAAGATTCATCTACAAGCCCTAGTAACAGAACCGCCTGTTGACTCGTGCTTGACATAATATCAGTATTATTTAAAGCTTAGTTTGCTTTGTTCCTCGACCCCAACATCTTTTCCCTTTAGCATGGTATATCCACTTGTTCAGTTCTTCACCATATTTTTTTAAGTATCTGAGCTACATTTGTTAAACATTAAATCGCCTACTTTGGCAAATTTTGGAGAAACCTGAAAATAAATTGTCACCATATTGTAAATACCTAAAATTTTGAGAATAAATACATGATTGATTGATTGATTGATACCAATCCTTTCTTACTTGAACAGAATATTACAATAACAACATTTGTTCCCACCGCAGGGTGGGCGCATCCCTCTACAATATATATGTTATCTATTGTGTTCGGTAGCGTAATGCTGGCTACGGTGAGAGGTACAAGTTTCCGGAGCTGCCGGACATCTGTTCTTACAAACAGAACTACCCGGTGGTGTGTTGTACCGACTGTTTCCGTTACAACGATACCCGGTGAGTGTTCTACAACACATATTCTACACAACTGATCTGAATATATTTATTACTTATTTTTATTATTTGATGGGCCTCGTGGCGCATTGGTAAAAACTACCGGCTGCAGCAATGAGATCGGGGGTTCGATTCCCACCCGAGCACAAATATTTGTGACAAACACGAATATTTGTGTGGTGTCTGGGTGTTTTTCTATGTATTATAAGTATGTATTTACAAAAGAAAAGTATATATGTATTAATATCCGTAATCTAGTATCCATAACACTAGCATTTAGTTGCTTAGCTTGGAACTAGAGGGCGCTGTGTGTATTGTGTCCCAGACATTATTATTATTATACTGATACATAACAATTATTTGTCGATTCCCAGATATAAGGATGCTACAGTAGATACATACGGTAATCTCGTCCAGAAGAGTGGGAAAGCGGCATATGATAGTGAGTTTTTAATATAAAATTATCATTTCTGATTAGTTAAATAAAATGTTTGAATTTATAGAAAAAAACATATTTTGAAGTAAAACAAAAAACCCTCAGGCCCTATGGTGATATTGCCATCACTAGAGACCAGAGCGACGTGACAAGCTTGGAGTACGCCCTTCATGCAGCCGTCATTTGAACTGCTCAACGTAGACCACCTATTGCTACATATAAAGCCTGGCTGTATAACTATTATTATTTCACCTGTGCCAATGACATTTTTTACGGAATAGGGGTCACAGGGGTAAACGAGTAAGCGGTTACCTGATGGTAAGCAACTGTAACACAGATTGTGTTACAGTTGCGTTGCCGGCATATCAGGGAGGGGGTGTGAAGAGAGAGGTCGTGGTATTTTAAGTGTCAAGCCGGCCCATTTTTTAATTAATATTTTAACTTCCCTCCTTTTTCAACCCGAAGGTGTAGGCAGCGGCTGTTGGAGATGAAACCGATATCCGGTAACTATCCAGTATCCGGCCTATCCGGTGGCCTTAATACTATCCGGTCGAATACCTGATAGTTACTATTTGGCCGGAGAGATAACCAGCCGAATTAAAAAAAAATTAAAGTAATTATTTGCTTTATTTAGTTCACATAGGAAACATAGTTAGTTTAAATTTTTAATCACACAATAGCAAAATGAATGTAACAGAAAGAAAATTAATTAATTAGTACTCATGCTCCACTAAGAGCAAATTATGGTGAACAAATACTAATTTCTCTGCATTGAGAGGTAGCATTAGGGGGTCATGTCAAGAGCGTGCGCGTCGCGATCCCTGCCGTCCCAGTGGGACGCAATCTTGACCAAAGCAAACTCAGCCGGACGGGCTGCTAGGGCGTGCCCCGCAAGCGACGGGCACCGATTAGCCCCCGTCGGTGCGGCTGCATGCGCATGCGGCGAAGGGGGCCGCCACCCTTCACGCAGCGCCAATCCTGGCGGGACGAGGAGAGGGGAGTGCCGTATAGGCACGTGGAATGTTAGAGGTAGCATGGCAAGAAAGATGAATGAGATGATGGATGTATTAAATGAGAGATGCCTGGATGCCTTATGTTTGACGGAGACAAAGCGGAGGGGGAAGGAGACCGAGGACCTCCCCGGTGGCATGGTAGCCCTTTGGTCCGGAGTGGACCCGGACGTCCGTGCCAGTGGGGGTGTTGGAGTCGTTCTCTCCTCCCGCTTTGCTTCCGGAGTGAAAGATTATGAGTTGGTAGGCCCAAGACATCTTTGGGTTCGAATAAAACTGGGGATCACGCGAGTTTTCCTGGTCGCAGCTTATGCTCCCGTTAGCTCCGCGGATCCCCGCGAACTCGAGGAGTTTTGGGAAACTGTTAGGGATATTCTGGATCTAGCTGAGGAAAACGAAAGGATAATTCTGTGTGGTGATCTTAATGGGTGGGTCGGAACCAAGCGAGACGGCCTGGAGGCCGTCCTTGGTCCGAATGGTGACAAGAGAGTGAATGATGCTGGTAAGCCGATATTGGACGTATGCCTGGAACGGAACCTCCTTGTGTCTAACACATTATTCCGTCATAAAGATATTCACACGTATACGTGGAGACGGAATGAGCAAAAGAGTATGATAGATTTGATTTTGATAGATAGTCGTCTCCGAAATACTCTAAGGGATACAAGAGCCTACAGAGGCCCCGCTCTTGATACGGACCACTACCTGGTGGTAAGCCGATTCGTGGGCCTTTTCAAGAAGTGGAGACACTGGCGAGTGCGTACCCATTTCGGAGAGCTTGAAAGGATAAAATGTGAGAAATTAGAAGATGAAAGTGTACGGAGTATGTATGTAGGCCTAGTCAGTAAAGGACTCAATGAGACGAGTCTTTCTGACCTAGGTGTTGAAGAATGCTGGGAAAGAATGAAAGAAAGTATAGTGAATAGTGCAAAAGAAGTATGTGGTAGTGCAAAGAGGCATAAGATTCTGAGAGGTGACGCCTGGTGGGACGCGGATGTGAAATCCAGCGTCGAAAGAAAGAAAAAAGCATGGTTGGATTATGTCTCAAGTTTGAACCAGAATGATAGCATGACAGAGAAAAAGTATGAGAGCTACCGCCGCTGCAGGAATGTTACCAAAGCCTTAGTGAAAGAGAAGCGTGAAAGACTTGTTGCGAATGAGGAAGTGAGGTTGACGGAGAACTTCGAGGCGAATAACAAACTCTTCTGGAGGGAAGTTAGAAAGTCTCGGGGTTCTTCGTCAACATCCAGAATGGACAAAATTATGTCTAAGTTTGGTGACATTCTTGCAAACCCAAGCGATGTATTGGGCAGGTGGAGTGAGTATTTTGGGGAAATGTACGAGTATGTTCCGGATGTGGGCGCCGCGAGTGAGCCTACGGCTGACACCGCTGCGCCAACATCTGATGAGGACATTACTATGGAAGAGATTGAATGGTCGATACGAAGTATGAAAAATGGTAAGGCAGCTGGAATTGATATGATGTCTGCTGAAATGATCAAACACGGTGGATCCTGTGTCCGGGACGCTTTCCTGACCTTGAGCAATCTGTGCTGGAGGTCGGGTAAGGTTCCCATGGACTGGAGGCGCGCTGTCATCGTGCCCTTGTATAAAGGTAAGGGATCACGTATGCAGTGCCCCAGTTACAGGGCCATCAGTTTGATCAGTTTAGCAGCAAAAGTGTATGGGAAAATTATTGAAAGGAGAATGAGGGTGATATCTGATGGAGTGTTGTGGGAGGCTCAGGGTGGTTTCAGAAGCGGACGAGGGTGCATGGATCAGATTTTTTCTCTCCGCAACATCGTGGAGAAACAACTGGCTGTTAACCGGAAGGTTTTCTGCGGTTTTGTGGATCTGGAAAAAGCGTTTGACAGAGTGTTACGAAAGGATCTGTGGGATATACTCCCGGGCTACGGGGTGAGCGGAGCACTGCTGCGCGCTGTGCAGTCCACTTATGAGGGCTGCACAGCGTGTGTGCGTGTTGACGGCGGCTTGTCCCCCTGGTTTGACGTCAATATCGGCGTCAGACAGGGTTGCGTGCTGTCCGCTCGACTGTTCATCCTGTACCTGGACAGTTGTCTCCAGAGAATGAGATCGATGGATGTAGGGATGCGAATGGGTGACCTAGTTGTGAGCTGCCTGCTTTACGCAGATGACGCCGTGCTTCTAGCCGAATCGCCGTCGGACCTGCAAACACTAGTCACTACTATGAAAGATGATTGCATGATTAAAGGCTTGCAGTTGAATGCGACGAAAACGAAAGTAATGGTGTTTGAAAGGGAGGAACCCAGAACAGATGCAAGGATAATGGTTGATGATGTAGTGCTGGAACAGGTGAATGAAATTGTATATCTTGGATGCGCTTTTAGCAGAGATGGAAGGTACACCGCGGATGTAGAAAGACGAGTGGCGATAGGAAATAGCGTAAACGGAGTGTTGGGCAGATTCCTGGGCGCAAAAAATATTAGCAGAAAGGCCCAGTTAGCAATCCACAATGCAGTCCTGATCCCAACACTAACTTATGGAAGCGAGAGCTGGGTATGGCAGAGTGTGCATGAAAGTAGAATAAACGCGGTAGAAATGAGGGCTCTACGCAAAATCTGCGGAGTGACTCTCGCTGACCGCGTAGAAAACAAGGTTGTAAGGAAGGAAGTTGGTTTGAAAGAGAGTGTCGGTGTAAAAGTAAGAAAGGGCATGCTCCGATGGTTCGGACATGTAGAAAGAATGGTTGACGCAAGACTGACGAAACAGATTTACAATGCAAAAGCGGACGGATGTAGGAGTCGAGGACGGCCAAGACACACATTCCAAGACCAAATAGAACGTGTTCTGGAGGAAGGTGATGTTAAGAGCCTCAAAAACCGACGCGCGTGCATGAAAAGAGTTATGAAAGTCAACGAAGCGAGTGAGGTGTGTAAGAATCGTGCCCTATGGCGCTCTGTTCTCTCTGCCTACCCCGCAAGGGATTTGGCGTGAAGTTATGTATGTATGTATGTATGTATGAGAGGTAGCAAGCGGAAAAAGTCTTTCGCTGTACACACACTACACACTGCTGCAAGGTGCTGAAAGATAGATCTTGGCAAACTTCGTTAAATTTGGGTATTGTTTGCTTTTAACTGCTCACCAAGAATAAAGTTCACGATTGCGATCAATTCGCACTGACTTGAGATAAAAATCCAGCTCACAGGTTATCGCGTTTCTTTCTTCACGAAAAAGACCCGAATCTAACCGAGTCCACCCGATCGTTCGCGCGCCGCCTACGTAAATGTGCAATGCACCAAACGGCTTAGTTCCACCGAATATCCGGCCAAACCACTATCCGTTACATCTCTCTCTCTCGTCTACATCTTAACAGTGTTAGACCTCGTCTCGTCGTTAAGTTTACGTCCCAAATGCAATAGGTGGCGAACCTATTGCCATACCGGGCACAAAGTTTTTCAGTCATCTATATTTCAAACGCAACTTCCAAAATAATTTCGACAAGTCATTGTGTTAGCCAGGATTCGAACCTGCGAGTTCGTGATTCAGAAGCGGGTGGCTTGACCACTGGACCACCCCGATCTTTTTAATATTTCACCTTACAAAATAACGACGCTTTCAGAGTGTGGTGAATATTTTCAAAATCTCCCATATCCATGTCGCGGTATGGCGAACATTCACTTCACTAAGATATATAACGAAAAGAAAAAATGTCACCAACAGCGGTTACAGTCAGCATCTCCCGTTGGAGGAAGAGACGCGGAGAGATGGGAGTTCCCTCACGTGGTTCGTATCGTACATCCTATCAGACGCCAGTTTTGTATCAAATATCACACGCTGCACCTGCTGAAATAAAATTGAAAAGAGCTTGTTGTTAAGTGGTAGAGCCAGGCAGTCTGCTGCATGAATGGACCGACCCATGTGGAGAATTACCACCACCTTGGTACCCGGTACTGTATGATGATCACACAATATGACGAAATAAACGTATAGTACTAGACTTACTAGGCACTACTAGGCTCCATAAAATTTCTAACGTGTTTCTAGGTCAATGTATACACCGCGTCGTTTGGAAGTTTATTATAAAAGCTATAATAAACTTCCAAACGACGCGGTTGAGTTATCGTTAGGTAAATTTAAGAAATATGTTAAAAGTAGACTATATACAAGGGCTTATTACTGTATCTATCGCAGATTATATCAATGATAAAACCGTTTGGAATTGAATTGCTTCTTTTGTGTTATATTGTTTGTATTTGCTGTAGCAAAATATTGTTAATCTGCTAACTAAACATTACTGTTAATTAGTAAGATTGTGTGCAATATGACGTTTCTCACCGGGCAAGCTTACTAGTTTCTTTTTTTTTGTCTGGGATCTTGAATAAGTCATGCTCACTGATGGCGGCGTCGTTGATCGGGTCGCCACCTTCCCTAAAATATGGCGAGGGAGGCGATGGCTGAGATATGGGTCATGCTCGTGAACGGGTGCTGTTTGTGGGGACTGGTCTGTTAAAGCGTCCAAAGAATATTAACGTACTGTGTCCTAAGTTTGACGTGAGGAACCTCATTTTGCTCTATAAATTATTCTAATAATTTGTAATTTAGTTTACTTATAAATGGTGACTATTCCAATGGATGATGGTATATCGTGAGTGGTGCTTCTTCCATGATGGTGGTTGAGCGGCCGGTAAATGAAAGACGTATTATAGATCTTGTCATTTATTTGGGTCCGCGACAACTGTGTGTCGCTGGACACCGACCACTACAGCATACTGTGCGTACCGTTGTTATATACTATTGATGGCACGTACATGTACGTGCCATGAGATGTAGTATCCCTTACATTAAGTAAAAAAAAAGGACTCCCCTGAGTTTCTTGCCAATTCTTCTCAGGACGTGAGTAATCGAATTGGTGGATTGAAAATATTGACCTTCATAACATAACACATAACATAACATAACTTCACGCCTTTTGTTACCCGAAGGTGTAGGCAGCGGCTGTTAAGCCTCGTCTCGCCGTTATGTTTACGTCCCAAATGGAATAGGTGGCGAACCTATTGCCATACCGGGCACAAAGTTTGTCATTCAATTCAACAATTTCGAAAAGTCATTGGTGTGAGCCAGTGTCTGGAATCGAACCCCGGATCTCTGGATCAGAGGCCGTGCGCTCGCCCACTGCGCCACCGAGACTGTTAACCTGTTAACCTGTTGACCTTCATAAGTGTCTTTAATGATCTGAATTGAATAAATGAGATTTTGATTTTTACGTTACAGGCTCTGTTAGGTTACGGCGCAGACGTGGACTCTGCCCAGTGGCTGTGCGGCGGAACTGTGATCAGCGAGCGATACGTACTGACGGCGGCGCACTGCACCTCCACCAGCGCACTGTTAGAGTACAAGTGCAATATTCATTCAAATCATTTACAAACACAATTTTGTTTGGAATATCGACAAAATATTTACAAATATTTATTTGTCGCAGGGGCCCCATCAAATTTGCAGCTCTTGGTGTTTTGAAACGCACAGATCCAAAGAAGGACTGGAAGATTTATGACATTAAAAGAATCGTGATTCATCCACAATATAGCTCGCCGTTGAAATATCACGACATCGCACTTTTGGAAACGGAAAAAGAGTAAGTGCGACTCGATGACGAAGGCAGTGGCATACACTAGTGTGAGATATTAATTGCTAATGTTACGGTTTTTGATGTGTTTTTTAGTACATTGAGAGTGTGAACGGGATGTTTTGTATGTATAATTCATGTATAATTTGGTAAAAAGGATAATTTTCCAGATTCAGCACTATTCACAAACGCCGGCTGAAACCTAAGTGATAGATAAAACCATGTGCTACGTACATTATTATATTTATTATACACCTTTTTATACACCTTTTCACATTAGTAGAGCCAAGCAGTTCGCTGCATGAATGGGCCGGCTCGACCGGTGAAATACCACGTAGACGTACCAGAAGACCAACGTAAAGTGGCTCATGCCGCGTTTCGTTCGGTGAGGGAGGTACCCAGAGGCCCACCCCTCTTCCCCATCCTTTCCTATCCCCTATCCCTTAAAGGTTGGCAACGCAACAGTAACACTATATGTGTTGCTGCTATCCATGGGCGGCGTTGGTTGCTTACCATCAGGTGACACGCCTGCTCGTTTGCCCTCCTATCCCATAAAAAAACACCTTCGATAGGTCTACAATAAAATCCGCAATGATGCACCTATGTTTATCTCTTAGCGATAAAGGACCATTTTATTGCTTCTGAGGCGAAACAAAGTTCCTGGCTAGTGGCTGAACATGTAAAGTAACAAAATTCTTAACACGGCCATCCCATTGGATGCCGCCCTAAGCCTGGTGTTCCAACTTTATTGCAATGTAGGCAACCTCACAATGTGTTCCCAATATAATATCCCTAATGTAAAATATAAATTATTTTTAAGTTAAACTGACATTTGCAGAATTAACTTTGGAAAAGATCTGTTACCTGCTTGTCTGAACACAAGGTCCACTACCGATAGAGTATTTGAGGCAGAAGCGGCGGGCTGGGGGCGCGCCGGGAACAGGCGACCTTTGTCTGACAACTTGCAAGTGGTGAGTACCAGCACTGCCTGTCACTATCACCGTGTCAGCGATCGCGTGAAGAGCTTCACATTCACGCCCGTCTTTTTTATTGTGTAAGAGATATAGCTAATTACGATACAGTTTTTAGTTTTTATCTACTCGAAAGTGTAGGCGGCCGCTGTTAAGTCATCACTCGCCGATTTTTTATATCCCAAATGGAATAGAAGGTGCCAGAACCTATTGCCATTGACCGGGCACAAATTTTGACAGGTATTTATCACAAATAACTTCCGAAAATAATACCGAAAAATCATCAGTGTGAGCCCGATCCCACGACTTCTTGATTCCGACTGTATCACGGAATCGAGACACTACTTTTTTAATTGAGACATAAAATGTAAATACTTCCAGGTTATATTGGATAAATACAGTGAGACAGAATGTTCAGATATATATGAGCCTCACAGACTCCTGCCGCAGGGCTACGATCACGAGACACAGATGTGCTACGGTTCCAAGAAGATGGTGGTGGACACTTGCGAGGTATGATCACATTCATCACGCCTTTTGTTTTTGTAGAATATGGATCATTGGTAAAACTACCGACTGCATAATCGAGGTTGGCGGGTTTGATCCCCATCCGAGTACAAATATTTATGTCATGCCTGAATGTATGTATGGCGTCTGGGTGTTTTTCTATGTTATTTTATGTACATATTTACAAAAAAGTTGGTATATATGTAATAATATGTATTAATATCCGTTACCTAGTTTCCATAGCACAAGCATCTAGTTGCTGAGCTTGGAACTAGAGGGCACTGTGGGTATTGTGTGCAAAATATTATTATTAATAAGATTGACTAAACGTAAAAATACGTTCTAAATATCCGAATTTATTGAACGCGAGAACAGGGAACTATTAGTTTAGTTTAAAGAAAACATAAACATGTAAACATAGCCTGTTCTTTGAGAAAGGTACAATATCACAGCGGCCCGAACTTCTGTGTAATATCTAGCTATGGATGGATGAGACCGAGAATGTTAGGCAGACGGAACATGGAGCATTAGTCAGCATAAGATAAACGACGATTATTGTTTGTGTGTGCCCTGCAGGGGGACAGCGGGGGGCCGCTGCAAACAAACGAGGAGAAGTGCCAGTACTATGTGGTCGGGGTGACGTCATACGGCAAGAACTGCGGCGTATTGGGCTCCGCCGGCATGTACACCCGGGTGGCGCACTACGTGCCCTGGATAGAGAGCGTCGTGTGGCCGCACACATGACGCACAGGCCTGTCGAGAAATGCGGCTCGAAGGACCAATCATCTAACAATCGCCTCTGCGTCACCTCAAGTTTAAATAATATTTATAGGATTATTTTAATTAGATTTCAATAAAACCTAAATTGATTTTTAATAATAAAAACAACATCACAAAAACCCAATCAGTACATTTGTGAAATCGCTAATAACGCAATAAATTTCTTAGTTTCAATTTTTTTTGCTCTTGTAAATGTGGTGAGAAGAAGAACGAATTATAAATCACATTCAAAATATTTTGTTTATGCAAAGTGTATTGCCTTAAAATTTAAGGCAAAAATAAAATATCGATTAAATAATGTAATCGTAATTATAAATAAGTACAAAGTAATAGAGCACGTTATTATAATAATTTAAATAATAGTATTGTCATTATTTATTGAAGCATCGCTGCGGACACTTGTGTGAGTCAGCACGCGGTGGCGTCGCTGTCGTCGCTGTCGTCGGCGCCCTCGGGCTGCGCACGCGCACGTATCACGAGACCTCCACCTTTTCTCGTGCTTTGCGAAGTATACTCTGTAGTTCTGATGCTGAAGTTGTTTTGTACTATAACATTACAATATTATATTTTATAGTTTTGTCACTCATGTAATGATAATTAGGGATGATGATGATAATATATATATTTGATTCGTTCGGGTCTCAATATATTTATTTGATAGATTATAATTATCTATTGGTGATCAGAAACACGCATACGCGTGTGTATATAAATATAACCAGCTGGCCTTGGTAAACTTTTTTTACCTACATATGCGTTTTTGAATGCTGTATCCATAAAAAAATAATAACAAAAAATCAGAGGTATGAAAAATGGATGTTGACTGTTTTTTAGTCCTAGGCACACGAAATTTTATAAAAATCTTCCATTTCGAAGAAACTTCGCAACGAGCACCGAGCGTTACGAGAATTTTATGTTAACCTAACATGTTATATGTTATATAACTGTTAGTTATGTTACTAAAAAGGATACCAACAAAGGGTGCACTAATTTAAATATTGATAATTTATTGATTGATCTAAACGTGACATAGAGCAATGTATTTTCTGGGTTAATCGATGTTATGAGTGATGAGGGCGATGTTTGGTGCAATGATGTGCGCGACCTCACCGTGAGTAGTCACGAGGAGGCGGTGACTCACCCCGGACACGTTCCGCTGCACCAAGATCTGGCTGTAAAGCCGCTTGCCCTCCTCCACGCCGAGCAGGCTCTCCAGCTGGGACCGCGACAACCCGAACAATTGATGGCCAGGCATTCGCAGGGCTTTCTGAGCCGCTTTACCGAAGCCTTTGGCTTCCAACCACTCCACAACTTCGTCGGGATTTGATTTCTGAAACAAAATTCACGAACTAATTCAGATTTTGTTAACAAGAAAGACTCCCATCTAGTGAATAGCGCCAAAGTAAATGAAATATTCTCGTAAGAATTTAATTTATAGTTTCCCTTTTTACACCTTCCATTTCTTGTTGGATCAAGAATATCTTGAAGCTCATAATGCTAACATATAATAAAAATAATTTAAGTTTATTAAGAACTACATCATTTACACTGTTATGGCCGAATACTGAACCGCCACTCAAATATATAAGCGCTACTTAAGCGTTCAAGTAGCTGTCACATTAGACAGAATGCATGAAATTTGAGCCAGTAAGTAGCACTTTATTGATTGTCAGATTTGAGTGGCGGTTCAGTATTCGGGCGTTAGACTGTCAAACTGTAAGATGTTCCACATACACTGCTCGTCTGTCACGTAGGCCGGTGGTAGCCGAGTGTCTCACCTGGTCAATGAATATGTCAGGAGTTTTCTTGATGTCGAGCAGTTTATTCCGACGCTGTTGTATCTGTGGCAGAACCAGCTTCAGCTCCTCGTTCAGGTCCGTGTTCGTACTCGCCATCGACTTGGTCGCTACAGAATACCTTCACATGTTATTAATCATTCGTAATGAATTTTGGTAGTTTAACCATTTGTTAAAGATTTAGGTTACCGATTTACGAGTAGATGAACGCTATAGCAAATCTTATTTGTTACGAGTAAATGTTCTCAACATTGATATTGACGCGAGCATTGTGACTCGTGATAATTATACATTTCAATGATGTTCCGAGCGGGATCATGACGTACCTACTGATATATTTATTTGTTAGATTTTCGCGAATCACATTCATAACATTAAAGAAACTTTATATGGAGTATATCGCTTTTTATTTAGAATTTAATTTTATTTATTTTCCGACGTTTCGAACTCTTTACAGAGATCATTTTCACGGGTGATAAACAGAAAGACTACTTTTTGTTCATCACTCGTGAAAATTATCTCGATAAACGAAACGCGATATAATCCATAAAAAGTTGTTTTAATGTTATATCTTCTGATATTTAATGTTATGGAGTAATGAACTCGCGTGTGTAAAACGGAGTGGACAGTATAACGTGTGACACTTACACTTGAGGGTGTCGGTGCGGGCGGGGGGCGGCACCGGCGGAGGCGGTGGGGGCGGCGGCGGAGGGGGTGGTGCCACCTGCTTGTCTGTGTAACACAAGTGAGTTATTAAATTCAGAAAAACCTCTTACTTATATATTTTTACGGATAGAAATATACTTTGGTAATAATATTTTCCAACAATGTTATTTAACATTTCAAATGTAATTAGATATTATCAAGTCCGACTGCTATATCGCTTATATAATTATTACTATAATAATAAATTTACTATAAAAAGCACAAAAACAACAAAACGAGAACACTTACCATCAAATGATTACATACACAAAACGAACACAAAACATGTAAGTGAACACAAGCGAAGCACACACACACACACACACACACACACACACGTTACGACTGTTAATGTGTGTATATATTAGTATACACACAGTGTCTATATTCTGCAACTAATTGTTGCATTTCTCATTGAGATCGTTACTTGTGATAAATTGATTATACGTTTGTACTTGATAACCGACATCGCAAAGATAGGGAGGGAACGGGTAACGGAATAGATAAACAGACCAACACCACATTTAGATAAAAATATGAGTTTAATAATAAAGTAGGTACAGACACAGAGCTTCAGTTGTACGGAGAGGACCACCAGGTCCCGCCCCGCTCACAATATATTAACAATATGAAAATATAGCCTTATCTTTTTACATCTTCGTATGTAGATTATTTAGTATATGTGTGACCTCGATCACAATCTAATAATTTAAAATATATATACGGGTTATGCGCACGTAAATAACTTAAATCAGACTTGTATGACTTGTAGCGCATGTCGCGAACAAAGTCACAGTATTACTATGTACACGAACGTTTCGAACTGCGGTGCACTGTCGCGGGGACAGACACCGCCCTACTGACTGACGATGGAAGCGCCCCGGGGGAGCACCGCACGAGCACGAGCACAAACACGCACACACACAAGCGCGAAGGGGTGCGCGGGGGACGCTACGCTCCTCTAGAAGTAGCGGAACTCCCCCTTCTTGCCGAGGCGCTCGCGCCGTATCCAGTCGGCCCCCGCGCCCCCCGCGCCCCCTGCACCACCCGCCCCCTGACCACCACTGCCCGCTCTACCCGTCGCACCGGTAGGACTGCTGCCGCCAGAGCCTCGACCGCCCGCGCCTGATTCCTGCACACCAAAAAAAATATTTTCTCTGTGACACTTACAGTAAACCTATTCGACATTAAAATGTTTGTTTTAAAGTGGTAGAGTCACGCAGTTCTTAAAACGAATGGGCTGGCCCGGCCGGTAATTACAAATACCTTTTACAATATTGGAGTAAAGTGGCTCATACCGCACTTCGCAGGGTGAGGGAAGTCTCCGGGGGACCAAACATTTCCCCTCCTCATGTCAATTCTAACCCTTTCCCTGCCCCATCTTAAAGGCCGGCAACGCAAGTGTAACACTATATGTGTTACAGGTGTTCATGGGCGGCATTAGTTGCTTACCATCAGGCGACACACCTGTTCGTTTGCCCCCTTTCCCATAAAAAAACTTAAAATAGCAATTGACGATGAGAAGTGTCCCTGCTGCAATAGTGGAGCGCGTACCTGGTAGTGCGTGTATATCGGGTTGGGGTAGAGGTGCGGCGAGGCGGGGGGGGAGAGCGCCGGCGCCACGATAGTGTGCGGCACGTGCGCCGTCACGCCGCGCCGGTTGCGCGCCTTCCACCACTTGCGCGAGTCGTCCAGCACCTGCCCACAAACAACCGCTACAAACAAACCGTCCGCACCACCCGCTGCCCTACTACTGGACCAATGCTATGAGCTAATGTGCGCAGAGTACGGTCTGGTGCGAGTGACACGCTAGCTAGCTTGTATCCATGGCACCGAGCCGCTCTCTTCTCTGTGCGTGTGTGTGTGTGTGTGTGTAAGTGACGGGGGTGTGTGGGGCACCTCGAGGTACTCCCCGCGCACGACGGTGAGCTCCTTGTCGTTGTTAGCGGTGCGCGGGTACGTGACGCGCACCACGCGCCCGCCGCGCGCCGCCACGCCGCGCGCCCACGCCTCGCCCAGGTCGTCTGTAATCGGTCAAATGATATTTTTATACGGCACATTCATAATTTTATTCAATAGTCTTTTTTTAATTTCGATCACTGAATTTAAAGAAACAAAAGACAATTTGGAGCCTGTTTGTTGATATCAAGCATTCGAATACTAAGAAAACTTGATTTTATTGGTTTACTTGGATTTAATTCTTGAAAGTGTTATTGATCTCTTTGGTTTTGCAACAAACATTACTTATTCTTAACATTAAGGTGAGGTTCTATCAATAGTCTATGGATATTTCGCCTAAAGTCGCCGCCCAAGCTGTGGCACTTATCCAGGTCGGACACAGCCAAAGAAATGTGAGTGCTCAACTTAATTTAAGTCGATCTGCGGTCCGAAATGTTTTTCGGGGGTACCTAGAGACTGACGGCTTTGTTTGTAACCACGGAAGGCCACAATTTCGGGTTACGACTTAAAGGCAGGATCGATTTATCGTAACGATCAGCTTGAAAAATTGTCCATTGAGATACAAAACCAACTTCGCGACTTCCACGGAGTATCTGTGAGCGCTCGAACTATTCGGAGAAGGTTAAAAGAACGCGATTTGGTACCACACAAGCCAGCAACTGGTCCCAAACTCCGAGCCCACCGAACAGCGCGCCTTCATTTCGCGCGCACTCATTTAAATTGGAGTCAGCAGCATTGGAGCCGTGTACTCTTTTCTGATGAGACTAAAATTGTGTTACATGGCAATGATGGAGGGAAGAAGGTCTTGAATATGATCAAAAAAGATGGTAAAATGTATCA
Source organism: Euproctis similis (assembly GCA_905147225.2). Classification (NCBI taxonomy): domain Eukaryota; kingdom Metazoa; phylum Arthropoda; class Insecta; order Lepidoptera; family Erebidae; genus Euproctis; species Euproctis similis. The sequence goes on from LR990106.1 coordinate 464,261, forward strand.
GGTTTAAAAATGCATCAATAGTTTTTGCTTGACCTAATATAAAATTTTAACTAGGACCAGATGAAACTGAAAAAGCAAGGTGGGCCAATAAATGTGTCCAGAAGTGTATATTCCTTACTTGTATACAAAATAAACTTCTGTGTTTCAAAGATTTCAAAGATTTATGCTTACCGTCATCTCTATCAGATCGGTAGACTTGTTCACGGTCCGGCGAGGAGGCTGCAGAGCCTGAGTCCTCGCGACCCGTCGTCGTCATATTCCTAAAACAGATAAACAAAATTCAAAACCACAGTTCTGAAGTACATTACACATACACATAAAAGTATTTTCCTAAACATACCAAGTATCACATAAAATATTTAACGTTCAACTAATATTTAAAACGATGAAAGCGAGATTTGCGCGTTATTTCAGCATTCGCACAGCTATACTAAGCATTTATATATATTACAAAATATGAGTAAGCGCACATGAAAATTTAAAGATTTTTTTACTAGTTATAAGTATGGCGCTTAAAGCTTATAATATAATTATTCACTTAAAATGTAGTCGACTATTTTAAATCCAGTACTGATAATTGAATTAGTCAAAAAACTGTTAATCGATAAATGATTTAAATTGTCACGTTTTGGTTTGTCGACTACTATAAGGAAGTAAGCAAGCATAAGCCCATGACATATCACCTCGGGTGAGTAGGGTAAGGAGCGTACTGTTCACCGTAGAGGTCTGGCTCGTCGCGCTCGTAGCGCTCGTAACGCTCTACGCCGGCGACCGTAGCGGGAGGCGCGGGCCCGGCCGAGCTGCGCCGCGGCGACGACCTGCGCCCCGCGCCACAAACACACACAAATGTACATACACAATAACACAACACAGCACACTGAACAATACACAACGATACGGTGAAACGATTATAAAACCACAAAAAAGATAGGTTTTCATAAATAATATGAACTATACCTTCTAAGCGGTTGATCATCGACCTGATAGTCCGGAGTCCACCCGTCCATGAACACGGGCTGGTACGGTGGTATAGACGTCTTCCACTGCTCTCTGAAGCACAGTAGGAAATATGCTTTAAAACCAGAGTTCTTGAGGAAATATTTTCACGCTTGAATGATATCAGAGACCGCAATAATATACAGAGTTACAGACCAATTGAGTAAATGTGGCATACGGACAGATATTATAACAACGATATTACAAAAACTCTATATATATTCTTTTCGCGATTTTATGAATCTTTGTTGTCTCATTAAAAATGTGTCCTTCTGATTGAGATTTGAGTCATAATGATTGCTTTATCATATTGATCCTGTCCATGATGACGTGATATTAATATAGAATTAATAATGATCATGTGATTAACGAAACCTATCATTGTAATAGACATTTACTCTACAAATAAATTTAACGTTCAGTGATCGCGATAGTCTAATAGTTTGATCGAAGGTTTAGGTGTTAAAAGTTCCCAGTACAATTCTCGACACTCGACACACTAATAAGTTTCCATAAAATTATTTGGAAGTTTCGTTAATTGACAATTTAAAAAATATATATTAACCAGCTGACCCGGTGAACTTTGCAGCGCCTTATTATATATCTTTACTACAAAAAGGCTAGTGTTCCACACATCATAAATAGTAGTAGCGCGATAATATATCAAGTAGCTTAAGGCTCTGTGTGTAAAAAATGAACACAATTAAACCAAGAAATCACGTTTCCTCAATTAACCTTCCCCCCCTTTGTTGCTTTCTATAGCAATTTGAAAAATCCTTAGTTATAGATTTATGTACTATAGGAAAAACACAACTTCCAAATTTTAGGTGTAAACAGTCAGCGGTTTAAGCTGTACGTTGTGTGGTCTGCCAGTTATTCCAAACGAAGCATTTTTTGTTCATAGTTGCTTTTTGTATGATTATCAAATCACATCTTTGGAATTCAATATCCGATTCTAATATTACAAAACGTAATCACCAGGTACTGAAACAGTCATACGACATTCAATACTAAATTTATTTTGCCAAAAATAAACAGAATTTGTTTGACACTTTAAAATGTATAAAAGCACTAATAATAGTTATAACTAACTACACTTATAACTACAATAGTGGAACATGTAGTTGGTGAGCTCTCTTGTGTTGGTGATCATTTCCAATACTAGAAACCGAAGCGCGAAAAGGATCTGATGGTGGCACCAATTCCGGTAATTTTATTTAATCTCCGATACAACATAACCCAGTACACCATTAATTGTATTTCAATGCCTAACAATATTTATAAACTATTAACATTTCTTCAATTGTTACCCAACTACTGTCAGTACAATTATATATTGCCAGGTCATAGTGGAATACAGAGCTATCTATTGAATCCTGACTCAATCCAGTCAACATATATCGCCACGTGTACGCAATGGCTTGGAGTTAACAGATAAAATACAGAAATAATCATTACATAGTATAAAACAAACTCACTTTTCGCTGTCTGTCCCCTTATATGAGCATATCTTTATAACTACGCAACGGATTTAGATGTGGTTTTTTTTAATAGTTAGAGGGTGTCAACGGGGTGGTTTTGATCTATAATTAATGTATAGTGTAGTAAAAAAAAGTAATAATTTTCAATATTTAGTACTTTAATCGCAAACGCTGCTTGAACCCTAAGTGATAAATCAAAACAACATACTACATATTATACACCTTTAAAAGGTCTACAAAAAGTCCGCAAGGGCATATGTCTATCTCTTAGGGATAACCCACAATGACCATTTTAATTTTTTTACTTTTTATGAGGAATAATAGCCTATTTACGAAGTGATTTTAAACATTACAACATTAATTCTCATCCAATTACGTTCCATCTTATATAGATTGTGCATGTAATATAGATGATCCTGGCCCTTTACAGCATGCAATTTAGTCAAATATTTTCGAAGATATTGCAGTATTAACAGGGGACAGCAGTTATTACTTTTGATGCGGAACAAAGTTCGCCGGGTCAACTAGTTTACAATAAAATAAAATCCCTGATAGAAATTGAGCTAATATGAGCTATGCCATCTTTTAAGTTAGATCAAACTACATGCTGTGTGCAAATTTGAATAAAACCTGTTATGTAGTCATTAAGTAGTTTAGGCGTCCATCCATGGCAAAACAACGTGACGTGTAATTTATATAAAGATTTATCTTTTCTGCTCGTACAAAATAGCTATTAAATATTTAATTAAAATAATCCTTGTCAAAATAAAAACAGTAGGTACGTGGGTAATGTGTGCCTCAATAAGATAATTCGTTGTGAACGTTGTGCGTAACACAGATATAGCTCAACATAATCCGGTATATCTGTGATAACAGGCAGATTACGGCGCGGCGCTGTGGCCCGCCAGCTTATTAATAGATATGTAAATAGCTCATGCTGGACGGTTACCCTGACCTGCAGAACAAAGTAATACCTAACCCAGCCTTGGAAGATATATGTAACCATTTACAAAGATATATACTTTTATAGAGGGTTGTGTGCTGTTTTAAGAAAGAATTCTTCACATTCACAGCTCTCTATTCTAGTACTATGCTATCAACAGTTATTTTAATACATCCCGCTAAATAGGAGAGACTCATTCATAGATAGCTTCGATATCAACCTTGTCAATTCAGTTACTGGTGACAGGTGGTGATATAAGTTACTATAGCATATGATGTTTAATTACCTTGGTATGAGCCAGGCATCGCCAAGAGAGTGCCACAGCTCTGTTTCCTTGCTGGTGACACAGTTCGCGAGGAGATTGAGAGCATCCCGCGTCAGGAGAGGCTGGACGACTCTCGACGGGAGTCTACCGTCAGCGGCATCCTGCGCAGCGTCCACTATTAAAGCCAGAGGAGTGAACAGGAAGTGAACCAGTTCTGGGGCGTTGGGATCATGTATGTGAGCCCTGAGTCGCGCCAGTAAGTTGAATGACAACTTGAACTTCTGCAGCACGTCTACAAAATCGCGCTCCGGAGGCGGCCGCGTGCGCATGGCCAGCATGCCCTCACCGGCTCCGGCCGATCGCTTGCCGCCTCCGCCTCGTGATCTTCGCCTTCTCTCCAGTTCTCTCGAGGCGGCAGCCGCGTGCTGCAGTCTCGCGATGAACTTCTCTATGTCGTCGAAACATCTGTTCAATATTGCGATATCCTGTTCGTAAAGTCTCTCGGAGCCGGTTGACGAGGCGTCGTCTCTTTCACCGCCTGAACCACCACGTTCGCCTCTGCCCAACTGGGCAGACATTTGCTGGAAATTGACAATTACAGTTACAATAATTGAAGAATTTAATAAAAAAATATAACTTAATGAAAATGTCAAATTAAAAAATATCTGTGCAAGTAAGTCATCGATCGATTGAATGTTGTATGTGTGTATGTTGTGTGAGCACACGCACACCGAGGACCGCGTCCCATTGCTGTTTGGTGAGCGTGTGGTACATGCGCGTCATGGTGCCGCCGTCGCCCGGCCTGGACTGCCGCCGCCTAGCCTGCCGCCGCGCGAGCTGCTCTCTAATCAGACACTTATCAACAGATACTGAGGTGCGATAACGGGTGAGCGTATCTCTAGCTCGCTTACTCATACAGATATACGATCATATAAAATTCCTTATTGTGTTTAATAATGGATCATATTGATTACAAACATCCAAAATTATAACCGAAACTTGAAGAAGTAAAACTATGCCTATCACCTTGTACCTACTGGCTACAATAAAGTAAAGTGTTAACAGGATGTTATATCGGCGTATCATTAGTGCGGCCCTGCTTTTCTCGAACACAGAGGCAGTTTAAAAATAACCGTCAAAATTATTACTTATATAAATTAATTACAATTTACGCCGCCGCTACAGGAGCCCTTGACGTGGCGCAGTGACGCATGACGGATTTTATCTAATTATTTGAAATATAACTCGATATCGTTCTAGAACATATTATGCGAATGAACCTGATAGTTATCGCAACATGTAGCAATCAGCATTCACTGTTATCTAATGATCTAGGTAATTCAAATTATAATATTTATAAGTAAGTCCTAACAAACGTCTTATGTACTCGAGTTATCTCACAAGTGTTGTGCTTATTTTCCCAAGTTTGGATATCGGACCATACAACTTTGTAACGTTTATGTTTAACTAACTTAAACTAGCGCATGTAAAATGGATAACAAATAAACAAATTCTATGCGCCGAACTCAGGTTAATAAATGTTGTCAGAGTGCATACCTGTCTGCGCGGTCTCTCCGGTTCATTCTCCCGCTCTCGTTCTCTTTCTCTCTCTATGATGAAGTCTCTGCCGGCGTCACCTACGCCACCCTCCCGTATACCCCTACGGCAAATATTTAGTATAAAATATTATCGATAATTATTCCAGTAATGTTGCCACCACCGCTTATTCATAATTCCCCAAATGTAAGTGAAGGTGTGCTCCACTCGCTCATTACAAACATAATGACACGGATTCTTTGAATACGTTTAACGTTGTGTTGGTTACGGAACGTCGTCACCTCTGAACTGTTCAATTAGCCATTGATACGACGGAAGGTTCTCGGGAAACGTTTCATCTCAATATATTGCTAAATTAATTCTAATTACGCCCTCACTCACGTTATCCCAAAATGTCAACAGTCTGTCTAGATAAAGAGATCTTTCACATTTGCAAAATTTACAGACACGCGCTAATTAAAATATCACAACAAAATGAACACAGCTTAAAATACATTCAAGCCATTTCGTACGTAAATGCAGCATACGTCTGATTAGCCGACCGAACAAACAAAACGTATGCAAGATAATGAAAATTTGAAATAAAAGCGAGCACTATATGTTGTTGCCATTTCACTATTCCCGTTGAATGGTGGAAGGAGTGATCCTCACCAGGGGGAAGCGGAGGCTGGCACTACGAACTTCTGTTTTATATAAAACATGGAGGGCTACTGAGATCACAGTCGCCACACGCACACCCGAGATTATCTGTGATCCTTGTGAGATAAGATTACCTCGGAGTTGCACGGCGACGCTCACATCAATATCTTCATGTAATACTTACTTCTATTTGATATCAAATATAAGCTTTATATATATATATATATATAGGGATACGTCTATCTTTTTCTCTGAATATGCCATAGTTACAATTAAGTTGTTCGATGGACAGGTAGCCTCAACTATGCCTCCATGCATTGGAGTGATACACCTAGTCAATGTATATTTGTGATATATTGCGTTAAATACCAGACATGGGGCCCAGTTGTGTTTGTCATCTTTCTTAACACTTGTAAAGGATTTTAAAGATATTTGCAGTTAAGTTAAACCCGAAATTTCTAGTTGAGAAGCAGCATGCCGAATGACTACCTCACCGGGCTTCGTTGCTTTTTCATTAATAAAAATCTTTGTATGAATTTCCAGTATTTGAATGTCCTATTATATCACGCCTCAGTTACAGGTGAGGTCGTGACTGTGAATATCCCGTTTGTAGTAGAGGTGGCACCACCGCCGCACTGATTTCACCCAGCGGTGACACATAACGCTGTGTGCACGTCTATTGACTCGATATATTTTAATTTGAGCGATAACATTAACCTCATGACACTCATAACATTAGTTGCAATTAATGTTTCCAAAACAAACATAACATATACATTGTTACTCGAAGGTGTAGGCAGCGGCAGTTAAGTCTCGTCTCACCCAAATGATTGACAAATTTAATAGGTGGCAAACCTGTTGCTATACCGGGCACAAATTTTCAGTCATCGATATTTATCACACATAACTTCCGAAAATAATTTCGAACAGTCATTGGTGTGAGCCAGTGTCAGGATTCGAACCCGGACACCTCTGGATCAGGAGCCGTGTGCTCGACCACTAGATCACCGAGACTAATAAACGAAAACAAAAGCTATGTATTCCGCTAGTTATATATTTAAAATATTTTAGTAGGGTGTGTGATCAGGAGTTGAGTAATTTGGACATGATTGCATATTAGATTAACAAACAAGTAGAGTGTCTGTCGTGCACACACTTGAGCGCATTGAGTTCCTCGACGAGTGCCTGCGCGCTGACGTCGTGGCACTGGAAGATGTGCAGCTCCCTGCGTGGGGCCGGCTCCTGGCCGCCGCTGCTGGCGCGGCCGCTGGCGGCGCTGCTGGCGGCGTCGCCGGGCGCGCCCACCACGAAGGCCAGCACGTTGTTGTACAGCTCGGCCGGCTCCGGCGACGTGAACGCTGTCGGTGAGTGCACCCACGACGCTGGGAACCGCTCCATCACCGACTGCACATTTAACAAACAATTATATATTATTATTATTAATTTGTAACAATAATGATGACGATAAATGATAAAACAAAACACACCAAAGAGTTAATAGACATATTGGTGAGTTACAAGTTATAGTTACAACCGATGACAGATCGACTTGTACACTGAGACTGAATGTATCATCACCAAGACGGGGGGAGTGCAAGTACAAGAAACACTAAACGCACGCTTAAATGTTATAATTTAAAATCACAATATACACAAGTAAACCTGTTCTTCTACTGTGCATGTGGTACACCTCGAGGTCTCACGTTCAAAACTACGCTATGCATTACTGATTTTTCAAAGTTATATACAAGCTTCGACCTCGGTATATTCAATATTATTCAAGTTTATAAACAAATATCTAACTAATTATTGTAATTAAATTCAAATTGTAATTAAAACTAAAATCAACAACTGAAACCGCCACCTACCGGTAAAATGGTTGCAAAACAGCTGAGCTGCGCCATTCTACCGTACCAGTCGACAGTGGCGCATGTTCACCATTTACTAATGTTCATTAATGTTGTAAATATTGGGAGGAGAACAAAGTGAATAATGAGGGTGTAGGCAGCGCTTCACATTCAACGTATGAAATATGCATATTTAGCCTGTTATAGTTATCATCACAAACTACTTGTGAAAAGTAATAAAGTATGTCTCTGAATGCTCGTCTAGTCTAAAATATAAACTTACGAACTTTTTTGTGTAGGCATGAACTTAACCCTTGACAGGTGAACCAAATTCAATAATATATCTCGTGTGTTTAACAAAGTACCTACATTAACAAATACTGTCGAAATTGTACATACCCCTGTTTCGTAATCCATGATAAGCACCCAACTACCCTCCAGGGATAATTGCATTTTTTGACTCCATATTCCTGTAAATTAGAAACAAAATTATAAGACAATACTATATAAGACATTACATCATGTATAATGTATACAATGTTCCCAGATGGAAAGTTGTGAGCAATACGAAGTATATCTACGAATCCACGATCAAGTTGTCGTGTACGTTTGTGCCTACAAAATGAAGCGTATTAATGTATGTATTATTTGCCTTGCCTGATACCGTAACCCGGCCACTCGTTTCTTGGCTTGAGACCAGATGGCTCTCTATGGATTCCGCCAGAAAATATTCGGTCCATTAGTCGTTGTTATAATTGAAGAGTAAACTAGCAGTAACTAATACAAGAGTACATAATACGAACCGTTGGTTTTCTCCAGCTGCAGTAATCTCCTCATGCCATCAGCCGGATACACGATGCCTGTCTCCCTGGTGACCGTGAACGTGGCGAGATGTTCCAGCACGTAGACCGAGCGGTCGCCGGCGCTGCTGGTGTCCCCGCCCCCTCCCCTCAGGCCGGCCAGCTCGTCGAACTCGTCGAGCGTCCGCTGCGCCTCGCCCGCGCCCCGGGATCGAGCCACACCGCGGGTCCCCATATCCTCGCGGCAGACACTTACACCGTGCCAAACGTGCACATTGCAGAGAAAAGTGTAAGACTCTCTTCTTTTACACTGCTACGATCGTCTATCTGTGGAAAAAATTCTTAAGTAAAATAAAATGTATTTACACAAAATTCAGGACATTTTAAATAAATGAACAGAATTGAAATGTTCTCGTGTGTGTCTTACTAATAATGATTGAACGGACAGTGGCCAGTAGGCTCGCCACCAATAAGATGACGTCAGCAGACCAAATATTTAATTTGCCTCACCAAATATAATATTTACATTTCGATTGTTCTGTATGTGTGCCAGCTGGTCACTATAATGCGGTAACAATGGATTTATCGAGCTGGAGAAATGTTTGCGTCTAAAAGTGGTCTCCCAGTATGTCGGTCCTCTTTAAGAAGATAATCATGTAGATTAGACGGAGGTGTGCTCGGAGGTGGGTGCTTACGATTTCACCGGAGTGAGAGTGTCGGCACGTGACGGGGCCCCCATACACAGGTCCACCAATAAAGTATCCGGATGCGAGCTCTACACTTATACTGATAGCTGATGTGCTCCACACAGACTGCTCTAAGCTACTTCAACACAATACGTATCTATTACCTTATTATTTACCTGTGTGATCAAGTTGATACATAATATAAAGTAAGAAATAGATGTTTAGTCGCTGGAATATTTGAGTTTACACTATCCACCTGTGCTCGCTCGATAGCCAACACGGTTTGTATTGTTAGATCGTAAGATAATCAGTTCACGTTCAGTGGTTATTGTATTTAATTATTACAAAACTATACATCGAATATATAATATTAATTATTAGTAATAATTAGTGCAATCGCGACGTACAATTGGTTTATTAGCGTGGAACTTATCTAGTGTTATGAACCAAGTATGCGGACGGAGAGATATGCAAGTGATAACGCTATCAGCACTGTAGGTAATGTCCACCACGTCAACATGTCACAGTAACGGCACTAATGCAGCCAGCCATTGTATCCAGATAGACTTATATTGGGACAGTATTAATAGTACTGTCACTAAAAAACATTCAGTGTATATCTTGAAATCATTACATATTATAATTATAACAAAGATGCTTTCCGCTGTCTGTCCCCTTATATGCTTAGATCTTTGAAACTACGCAACGGATTTGATGTTTTTTTTTAATAGATAGCTGGTGTCGACGGGGCGGTTTTTATGTATAATTCATGTAGTGAAGAAATAGTGATAATTTTCGAGATACAGCAGTTTAATTGTAAACGCCGTAAATATTACTTTTAATGCGCAACGAAGTTTGCCGGGTCGGCTAGTACATTATATTAGTATTCATACAATATTTTATGAAATTATTGGTAGAGATCTAATTTATACATTAGAGAAAGAAACAGCACTTACTTATACTTAGACATCTTCGCAATATATGGAATATAAAAGGTGTGCAAAAGAAAGTTTAAACGCGAAGGTCCCTAGTTCCCGAGGGACGCGGGCGCGTTGATGTCTTTTACTGGCCAAAGCTCTACAATAGAAACGTTCTAAGTTGGTGAAGTATGTTTGTATGAAATAAACTTAGACCTCTGTGACTAACGACTACAACGGGCTACAAGTATTTTGATAGAAGGTCTTTTTAGTTCTAAATTTTGAACTCGCAACCAAAGCTGTGGCAAGGACCCAACATAACGTAACTTTACACCTTTTTCTACCCGAAGGTGAACAGCGATGGCTGTTAAGCCTCGACCTACCGTTATTTTTACTTTCCAAATGAAATAGGTGGCGCACCTATTCCCATACCGGACAGAGTCATCGATATTTATCACATATAACTTTCGAAATTAATTCCTAAAAGTCATTGGTGAGAGCCAGGATTCGAACCCGCGAGAGAGTAGAACCCGGTAGAGAGAACCCAGAAGCGGGTCGCTCGACCACTGGACCAGCGAGACTATTCATTTGTAAGTACTGTCTCCTTCCTGCCCTTCCTCCCCGTTCGTAAGGAGTTGTTAATTTGATTATTAAAATGTTGATCAATAATAAATTGACACGTTTGAAAATTAGTTTATGCTCACTTAAACACTTGAAAAACCTAACATTCGCAACATAAGTTTTTGAACTGTATTATAATCAATTATAATACAGTTAAAAAACTTTCAATTTCTAAACACGCTTTTGATAATTTAATTTAAAATCCAGTGCCTACATTGTAAGCAAAAAATGTAACGTCTATCTTCAGCTGGTCCATAGAGTGGGCCACCACGGAGTGACGTCACTGTACATTGACTCATTAACTATATCAACTAATTGTATCGCCTCGTTTGATTGTTAAATGTTAAGCCAATTTTGAACTTATCCGTAGGATGATTGTCGCGCAATCTCCGACAAGTTTTCTGAAATATCGGTGACGTGTACCAAATTCAATCGCGCAATTTCCTATTACTATCGTAGGAAGTGAATGTGTTGAAAAACCTCAAGTTATTACAATAACCAAATGTCTGTACGAAGTCACAGGTTCAAACTAAATCTATAATAATATAATAATAATAAATACATTTATTTCGGAAAAGTTTCCATAGGGTTAGTAATTACATGAGACTTAAATCTAGGGTTAGTATTAATGCAATGTTTACAATATTTTTATTATTATTATTTTTTAATTCATATAGCAAGGATTTTTACCCACCTTTGTTGTATGGGTGAGTCCCACCTGTCTGCGAATACCCTCAGGATACTACTGGTGCTATTTCGGATAGCACCAGTAGGTATATAGGTAGGTAGCACATAATTATTATAACATTAACTTGTTTGTTTTTTTAAGTTGTGTCGCGAGCTTACATTCATAATTATGAACCACTTAGTATATCTGTAATAATCGATAAACTATGAAAGTATTTACCGATCTGAACAATTATTGCGCAACTCGAAGCGTACTTTATTGAGAATAACATAAATTAGGTTATGACATTAAAACAACTTTTAGGATTATATCGCGTTTATTTATTACTTATTTTTATTTATTTCCCGACGTTTCGAACTCTTCACAGAGATCATTTTCACGAGTCTCTGTAAAGAGATCGAAACGTTCGATCGAGTTGTTTTAATGTTATGAATGTGATTCGCGAAAGTCTAAGAAACAAATATTGAAGTTAGGTTAGTTTTTTTAAAATAGAATTTTGCATAATAATTAAATCCCCTAAACTAAACACCAGTTGAAGCTGTCCGCTATAGTTGGAGTATCAAGCACAGACGGTGTGTGTGTATGTACGTGTGTGTGTGTGTGTGTGTGTGTGTGTGTGTGTGTGTGTGTGTGTGTGTGTGTGTGTGTGTGTGTGTGTGTGTGTGTGTGTGTGTGTGTGTGTGTGTGTGTGTGTGTGTGTGTGTGTGTGCGTGTGTGTGTGTGCGTGTGCGTGTGTAATGGCGCGTGGTGTGACGTCACACATCGGAATGCCGTCTAATCACCTTGCTGGTCAGTTAGCAAGTACACTATCGCTGTATTACTTACAAGCGTGAAGTTACGCAAGCCGCGACAACGTTGCCGCACAAACACGCATGTAACAACACATAACTGACAGTAATGTTAGCCTAAGGTGTAGGCAGAATAATACATACAATGAAATATTTAGTTCCATGGAACAGGCAGCAGGCAATTCGCCACGTGTTTAAAATCTCAAGAGCTGGACTCCTGCGACACTAATCAGAAAAACACAATAACCTTGTGATGTCAATAAATAATAGGTAGCTAATAACATTATCTACAAAAATGTTGATTATTTGATTTTAGACGAAATATATTTGAATATATTGAATACAGGTTCTAGATACAGATACTAGCAAACTTTTGCTTTGACGGTATTTGAAGCAGACGAAATGCCGGCACAATATGAACATTGTCTTATTTGCCTTTTGTGTTTTATCGAGTCAAATGTAACGGTTATCGTAACTTTGGTAGAGGGGGACGGCAGAACAGACCCACATGTAACAACGTACATATCGAAGGTGATCGGGGGCTTGTTACAATTTATTCTAATCAAGCATATTATTGTTATATGGACTTCACACACGGCTGGTTAGGTGGTGCCGAGCCCATGGGAACATCGTGTTCACAGTTTTCTCTTGTGAATTTATTATTTAGAGGTTAGTATGGCCAGCTCGAGTGTCGTGGGTTCTATGTCTGCGATATTGTCACTATATATCTTCCCTACGTAATATACAAAGCTAAGCAGCTTTAAAATATATGTCATGTATGATGTAGTTATTTATTAAAACAACTTTTAGGATTATATCGCGTTTATTTATTTCTTATTTATATTTATTTCCCGACGTTTCGAACTCTTTACAGAGATCATTTTCACGAGTGATGAACAAAAAGATGGTAGTTGTTCAAAAGCTATTCTCATCGATACTTTTTAATCTTTGAGTGAGATTCGCTAAAGTCTTAGAAAGAAAGACGCTGTAGTTAATCAGAGATACTTTACGTATACAAACACATTCGTTAATATAAAACTAATTACAGTTATGATTAGTTCTAAATAAAGTGGCAAAGTGAGAAACAGACCTCCCTATAAATAGCTAATTAAAGTCCAAGCATTATGGTGATTGAGAGCCGGTCAAGTAACCGACTTACTAACTGCCGTATAGAAACTTATTTCATTTACTATTGGGAACTGACCATTTCGATCACGACGTCTGGTGGCAAAAAAAAATACTAGTTTTAGTGTGCACTTTCGTATACAATATATGAAAAAATTTATAAAAATTAATGAAAAAATAAAATATTTATTTCTAAGATTTTCACGAATCTCACTCATTGATTAAAACAACTTTTAGGATTATATCACGTTTATTTATTATTTATTTATATTTATTTTCCGACGTTTCGAACTCTTTACAGAAAATGAAAAAAAACTCTCGTGAAAATGATCTCTGTAAAGAGTAAAAAAAAGCAGACAAATAAACATACAAATATAAGTGAGGATTATAATGTGGAAAATTTAGACAGTATTTTACTAGATAAAAGTGGTGAAGATGTTTGTAAACACAATGCCGAAAAGGTCACAACATCACTGTTTATACTTTCAATATTTTTACCAAATTTTAGTAAATGACCCGCTGCTATTATTCTCTCGGCATCTTTAATATTCTTCTGAGCTGGATTTGATCCGACCTAGTTAAATATTTCCTCGATAGTAAACATAAATAAAAAAAATTCACAACACTAATCTAATGTAAACATATCAGTAACTCTTTACTTGCACACAATACGTAGCCATGTTTTTTAAGCCACGCCCACTGGTCAGTTCCCAATAAATATCAATTACTAAAGACTAATATACATCAGTAAATCTTGACCCTCGTTTTAGCGCAGTCGGTTTAAAACGACAAGCAATTGTATAAAAATAAGCGTTACATTTTTTTTTTTCACTTTAATGACTAAATTCCTTGCGGAAGTGGCCTTAAAACCCGACGAACGTACATGACAATAGTTAGATAGTAATAATATTGCCTTATGGCGCTCTGTTCTATCTGCCTATCCGGCAAAAGACTCGGCGTGAAGTTATGCATGTATGTATGCATAAGTTCCAGTGATATGGTACTTTTTGTTGTTGTACTGCTAAATGAATCACGATCATGTATCCAAGTCATTCACTCTCAGCGTGTACGCGCTATTATTGATTGTGATATTGCGGCGCCCGCAGTACTCAAGTAGGTCTGTGTGTTGTGCTGGTTCAGTTAACGCCACTCGGTTATGTGCTCATGTTAAATTTAACTAAACTCTCGCCGAGCGCGTCATAATTAGCTAGTGAAAGTGTATGTACCGTGTAGGTAGTCACTCGGTCGGTCGGTGTGAGTGGCGGCCACGCGTCACGCCACATGACCACCTCACAGACTAGTACTGACTCTGTATTTACACACTCTGTTACTAACCAGCTACCAGTTTAAACAGGAACATCTTACTACACATTTGATACATCCATTACCCGAATACAGCACAAGCATCTCATGTTTGTGAAAACACCATCTCTACCTCCGAGTAATTAAAGCCAAGGAATGATAAACGTCTGCTTTTATCTCAATAACACGAATCTCTTTTTGTTCAAAATCATTAGGGCGTGTCGTGGTGTAATATGGGTTTATAATACCAATAGTTGTCATATCGCTCACTCCACACAGCGTTAAAGTCACAAAGTCCAATCACATATCATTTAGTTAATATCATGTATCATTAAGTATATCAAGTTACCACGACGCAGATGATGTCATTCTCTCCGAATAATCACATTGGAATGTCAGAGAGTACCGACGTGCAGGTGGCAGCCCACAGCCCCTCACTGCTCACACACCGGCGGCAGCGCGGCCGTACGTACTATCAAGGTCGACGGAGGCTTTACACGCCAATATAAGGAATGTATAGTCGAGTCTGGTCCATAGTCGCCAGCGTATTACTCCAAAATAATAGCTCGAGGTGGAGGAATTTCGTATGGAAATTTGGATTGTCATGACAGTGTCATGTGGTCATATTGTGCCAACTACGGAAGGAGTTCATACGGGTGCACGATGGAAGGTTAGTCTTCACCTAGAGAGTAGCGTATCCCTTCTAAATTCTGACGGGAATTGGTATTGTACACTTCAATTAAGCTTCTTAAGGTCATGCGTGCAGAGTAGCGGGTGTTAGTGAACTATTGTAATTTATAACTCTAACATCTGTCTGTGTATATTCTTCTGATCTCATCATAGATTTATGTATGATAAAAAGCCATTAAACTAGTAAACTTCAGAATATCAGTAAGAATTTATACCTAAATAGGAGTGGTCACCATTTAACAGCCCCTCTTTTCGTAACTAATATTTTGCTAACATACCTACGCAGCTTAATTTGAAATACTTCAGTAAGATTTTATGATTTGTGTAACGGCTGTCTTTGTACAGTAACCCTTAAACTAACTAATGGACAAACTCTCTTTTATGTAAGTTCGTTATCATCGCCAGCAACTAGTAATGAACAGATCTTCAGCCAGTGGGCGCCTCACTGGAGACGAGGCCAATACAACTTGAATCAGACATTGTCACACTGTCTATGTATGTGGGTGTTCACCTCTCGCCTTCTCATGCCCTAGGCGTAGGCAGGGTCACAGGGTTGTTACTTCACGCCTCTTTCTACCTGAAGGTGTAGGCAGCGGCTGTTAAGCGTCGATTCACCGTTATGTTTATATCATCAGTAGCCTATTGCAGTCCACTGCTGGACATATGCCTCTCCCAATTTTCGCCACAACATCCGATTCTCTGCCTTCCGCATCCAGTCTTTTCCAGCAGCCTTTCTAAATTCGTATGTCTACATGGCAAATGGAATAGGTGGCGAACCTATTGCCAGACTCCGGACACAAAGTTGACAGCCATCGTTATTTATCACACCTAACTACCGAAAATAAATTCGCAATGTCATTGGTGTAAGCCAGGATTCGAACCGAAGACTCCTTGATTCAGAAGCGGGGTGCTCGACTACGGGACCACCGAGACATGAGCTAATAAAATGGGTAGGTATATGTTCACAAGACACTGCTGCAATCAACACTTTATCAATAAAATCGCAACAAAAGCAATATGTCCCCGATGGCTTTACCGTTGAGCTCGTGGAGGGTAGTACTATACAGAGGGAGGTACCGACATTAAATACGTGATAAGTAAACCATTTCGTTATTATAATGTGCCTAACATGAAAATTAATTATTACTTTCACTAAGAAATGTCTATTAGTGTGCGTCAGCCATGGGACTATATTTATATTTCATTCGTCGAAACGACAAATTGCTAATGCCTACACGTCCGACTAATATGGCCGTGAAGGTACAACAATGTCAGTGACACTAATTAATACGATATTACAAGAACGCAACTTGTTTCGCAATCGACTAATTAAGTCCTTTATCGAAGCGACCTCATGAACAAATATCACAACACCGACACATTACACACACGCTTTAACTTTTAATTTGCTATAGATTTTGTAAATATCAACTACATGTTGTAATACAGACAAACACAAATTTCACAATTTTTCAGCAATATTCTATTTCCAGCTGAGGACAAATATTTTTGTTTTGAACGTGGAAAATTTAAGTTAAGTTTCCAGATTGTTAGATTTTGTAAGTGCCTCTCGTATTGTATTAACAAAACGTAAATGTTCTTTTAAATAATATTATAACGATCATATCTTGATCACGGGTATATCTCTCAAGGTTAAAACTACTCAATGGGTAATAACTATGGAAATATATTACTTTTATACAAAAAGTTGAGTGTACTACATTAGAAGTACACATGCTGTTAAGTGAGTAAAGGTATCATCACATAGTATAAAACTAAGTAGCTTCCCGCTGTCTGTCCCTGTATAGTGTACAAGCTAACATATTTAAAGCTCAATTATTACATACATATTATTAACTCACGTCTATAAAGCTACGCAACGGATTTCGATGTAGTTGTATTTAATAGATAGATAGAGGGTGTCTACGGGGTGGTTTGTATGTGTAATTCGTGTTTAATTTAGTAAAGTCATAATAGATTAGAGATTTTACACTTTAATTGCAAACGCTGGCCGAAATGTAAGTGATAAATCAAAACAATCTACTACATTATTATACACCTTCAAAAGGCCTACAAAAAAGTTCGCAATGATCTATATCCAACTCTTAGGGATAACCTATAATGACTATTTTCTTTTTCTTCCTATTGGTTCTGAGGCGAAACAAAGCCCGCTGGCTCAGCTAGTAAACAATAACTTACATTTAAATTATGCAGAATCAATTCCTTATCATTTCAGTACGAGCGCGTCCGTCGCTAAATGAACATTACATTGGGCTTTATTACATGATTCAATCACGTCTTCAACGTGACCATTTGTCGTATATTCCTCATCACGCACACGCACACACGCGCACGCACTATTCTTTTAAGCACAAAATATCTACAACACGCCTATTGGCCAATAACCAATATGAAAAGAAACTTTATTTTCCACTAAAATTACATGATCTCCACCAAATTACATGTTTTGCATATGTTTGACGGTTTCCAATGACATGAGTCAGTAATTTTATAAAAAGACCATTCACCAAAATCCAATAAACTTATATCCGTATAAAACATACTTATACTGGTATTTTATCATAATTGTATCGAGATATAGATAAGCTAGAATGCAAT
The DNA here is from genome assembly GCA_905147225.2 of Euproctis similis. NCBI lineage: Eukaryota > Metazoa > Arthropoda > Insecta > Lepidoptera > Erebidae > Euproctis > Euproctis similis. The sequence goes on from LR990106.1 coordinate 482,225, forward strand.
ACGACGACAAACGTCACACAACAACACACATTATCCGAATTCCTTCCAGATAACTAGAGCTATATCTGTGTCGCGCACAACAGCGATAACGGACGGACGACGGACGACAGGCGGTGAGAACATTGTTTGGTAAATAATGAACAATCACAATATTAAATATAAATATGAGAAGAAATTAAAACTCACGCCCAAATGTATGAGGGATGAGGTCATGATGTCTCGACTCTAATTCTCTGATTAGTTTTTATTAATCTCAAATACAACCTCTAGCAAATCCAGGAAACTTCTCGAAGTCGAAATAATAATTTGATAAGTTCAAACTAACAGGCTTTTGAACTATGTAGTAATGTAACCACAGACTGTATACTTTCTCTGGCACGCGGTATCTTTTAAGTCCAACGATGTTTTAGCGACTTATACATTTTCTCTATTAACGTTTCGTAATTATAAATTAAACTACACAAACGTATATTTGTGAGAGTGTGTGTTTGCACATGGCAAAGAGAAGAAGAGTGTTCGTTATGTGTACAAGTGTTTGTACCCACTGTACGTACAGACAGACATATTAAATAGCTAAGTACGCGTATGTCTGTGTGTCTGCGGCAGTACGTGTCAGTGGGGTGGAGCACCTCCACGCCACACTCCGCGATGACCTCCTTCACAAACTATTCGATGGTAATTGACTTTCTTATTGTCTGAGATGGAAGACGAGCCAACTGTCTACTCACACATCATACACTGCATATTAGACAGTGCCGCAGCAAAACTAGCCCTACAATCTTTGTACGAATTCAACGGTAAACAAATCGGTCAAATATTGTATTATATTGTCGAGTACAGTTTGGGGGTGTGTAATGACATACCCTATTTGAGGAAAATATTTTAATTTAGTAGCTATCTACACCCTGCAGTTATTTTTTAATGAACAAACGTCACCCATTGTCCAATATCTAGAACAACAAAACTGCCTCAGGAACATTTCGAATACTCATTCATGTGTATTTATTTCAAACTCGAGGTATATAATTCAGAAGCGACTGCTTAACTTGGATGAGAAAATCTTTGTCCTTCCCGCGACTCCCAACTGTCGCCATACTATCCGTGAACATTTTTGGACTAATAGTGCAGAGTATAGCTACGTATGTATGCAGTTACTTTGTATAATATATTATTATGATTGAGAATGTAACCAGTGTCAGACAGTGACGAGGTGAGGTTGTGGCGGATCCCACAGCGCTGTAACTTTCTCAACAGGCAACATTAACACAACCACTATATTTGTTTATTTCGTAATGGAATTTACTTTCTACGTAAAGAATGTTCAATGATTCTAACAATTGCTTCACTTCGGATATGACATATCATTCATTTAGCGAACAACCGTCTGTTTCACCTTCGTATGTCATTTTTAGCCATTTAGTCCAAATCGTATGTTAGTAAGAAAACGCCGAAGTTAATTAGTATAATATTGAGTTCCAAGTTCCTAGTTCATGAGTGAATGATTGAACGAAACGACCCTGAATTGGTCAATCATTTGACAGAAACAAGTTGTATCTGCAATTATAGGAAATAGCCAATGATAATAATAAGTATAGACTAAGTTCAATCAAACACATTTAAGTCTTAATGTGATAAATTGTTGTGATGAAATTTGTTATATTTCTTATTTCTAATATCCACCAATTCTCAAATGTATGTGTTTGTAAATTATTGTCTATATATATTAATTAATATAAATTGTAACAGGTGCATATGTTTCAAGAATGGCA